>CM028347.1:51863450-52463450 GCA_016618105.1 Dendrobium huoshanense
GAAAGAGAATTACCTCATGTGGTGCTTTGCACATCTTTTCAAGTTTTGGAGCACATTTTTGTGCATTTTTCTTTGGTTGGGCTTATTTTGTGCCTCTTTTTCACTTTGCAAATTTTTGCGAATCCTTTTGATTTTGTACATTTGTACAATGTTCAAGAGTAATTTGACCAATCTTTCCAAAATCTATAATCTAAGATTTCAAATATTTCTAGGTGCATAAATATCATTTGAGCATAGAAATACAAAATAAGAAAACATCAAATTGCAATAACAATATTAACTTTTATGTAGTCTAAATGAATAGACATGAATTTAAAAATTCTAAATACAACAAGTTATAAACAAATTATAAATTTAGAAAGTTTAGATTTTCTAATATAGATAATCTCATATTACAATCGAATTTAAGCACAATGTAGATTAAAAACAATATTAATGAAATTCATAAAAATTAGCCCATTTCAAAACAAATCTAAACAAACAAACTTTCATTGTAAAAAAAACATTACATCAAAACATGAACTTAAACAAAAAACATAACAACACAACCAAAAAACTACAACACAGACACACATAAAAAAAACAACTTCTACTGTTCTGGAGGAGGAGGAGGAGGAATCCCGCAAAGAGGTTGAAGTAGGAGGCCATCAACATTACATTGGTATTTATTTCATGAACTTCATCTCTAATATTACCAATGTCATGTTGCTGCTGCGTAAGGTGAGCATCAAATTGATCAAACCTTTGATCAATGTGAGTCTCTAGTCTATCAAATCTCTCAATCAGATTCTGGTAATCTGATTGAGAAGCAGAAGCTTGCACTCCTTCTTCTTCTTCTTCTGAAGCACTGCCATGTGCTTTTTCTTTTTCTTTTTCCTCCTTGAAGAGCAGTCTGAATGATGCATCGTAGTAAAAACTGGCTCTTCATATTCCTCATCAGGATGCACTATATTGTACTTCTTCTCCAAAACATAAGTAATCAAGTGCCCTAAAGAAATATTCTCTTCCTCTTCTGATCAGGATGTCCTATTTCTGAAAGCCCATAGATATGATCTAGGATGAGTTGGGCTTCATCAATAGGTTGTCTTTTCATGATTAAAAAGGTTAGACAAGAGGAGGAGAAGTTATGTTTATTTATATCACCAGCTTTAGGAATAATTGAGGATCTAAGGATATGCTGGATGATTCGGGCATCTTGGGTCATACCGGCCACTCTAGCAACATGATTGTCAATTCCATTTTCTCTAATTACCCTATTGATTTCATACCAATGGAAGACGTTTTCTGACATTAGGGTGTGGGCTCTATATCCTTCATTCTTAAGTTTAAAAATGCACCAAGGTCGTGCTTGGTGATCTCAACTTTTTTCTTAAAAACAAAAGAACTAATGATAGAGTGGTCAGGATTGAAACTCATGTTGGCTAGGAAGTAATGGTAGGTTTGCTTATTGTAGAGGTGGACAAGAGAAAGAATGAAATGAAATTGGGTTGAGGCGAAGAGGTGTAATACCCGAAATTTCAACTCCGTTTGGATAAGAATGCGAGACGGAGTGATTTTTGCATATGCAAAACGAGGAAAAGATTCCTCATTTGCTTTGGAAAGGAAGTTGTCAGGGGCATTCCTGTTAGGTTTCTTCACCAAAACCTTTTGTCTTTGCTAGAGGAGGCCATAGTTGATTTGATGTAGAAAGGGATTGAAAAAGATATTTTGAAAGTGTGATTTTCAAGTTTTAAAGCCTTCATATTTAAAGAAAACGATACGTTCGTCCTGGACGAAAATATTCGTCCTGGATGAAAAATTATCGTTCGTCTGGACGAAAAAATTTCGTACAGACGATCCAATTCGTCCAAAATGTAACGGCTTTTCGTATTCAACACAACTTACGATGCGTCCCTTCGTACAGGCTTTTTGACTTGACCGATCGTACATACGAAAATATTTCGTACAGACGATCAAAAAGCTTTTCGTTTTAATGACTCTTGAAAACCGTCCCCTACAATGAATCGACACATGTTCGTACATACGAAAAAAAATTTCGTACAGACGAAATTCGTATTAAAAACTGTCTTATCCACTCAACCGCTGCATTCAATCGTCCCGACGTTTGAGAAAAAGAAAAAAATTCGTACTGGACGATCACAGATCGTACAGACGATCCAATAAAAAAAACTGCTCTCAAAACGGTTTAAATTCGCGCAAACTGTTTCTTAAAACATCGTCCCGTACGAAAAATTTCGTCCTGGACGATTTCCTCCTAAAAAAAAATTTTTGATTTTTAAATTTTTTAATTTGACAAAATCAACAAAAATAATAAACAACACAGAAAACATAAGACAAAAAACATAAATTCAAACACAATTCATACAAAAACACAAAATTCACAAAATCACAAAAATAAAACACAAAAAGTATCAATGTTGCAAAGGCATTTTGGTTAAGCATTCAAATCAATAACACCAAGCCTTGTTCTTAAAGTACTGAAGGTATCAAAGGCTAAAGGTTTTGTAAAAATTTCTGCAAGTTGATTTTCAGTTGAAACATGTATGAGTTCAATTTCTCCTTTGGATACATGATCCCTTATGAAATGATGCCTTATATTAATATGTTTGGTTCTAGAATGTTGAATAGGATTTTTGGAAATGCAAATAGCACTAGTATTGTCACAATAAATTGGAATAGTGCCTATAGTTAATCCTAAGTCAATCAACTGTTGTTTTAACCAAAGTACTTGTGCCACACAACTTCCTAATGCAATGTATTCTGCTTCTGCAGTAGATAGTGCCACTGAATTTTGTTTTCTACTAGACCATGAAACTAATGAATTTCCAATGAATTGACATGTTCCAGAAGTGCTTTTCCTATCCACTCTACAGCCTGCAAAGTCAGAATCTGAGTAACCAATAATTTCAAATGAAGAGCTAAACTTAGGATACCAAATTCCTAAGTTTTGAGTTCCTAGTAGATATCTTAAAATCCTTTTTACTGCTGTCAAATGTGATTCTTTTGGATCTGATTGAAATCTAGCACATAAGCAAACACTAAACATAATATCTGGTCGGCTAGCAGTCAAGTAAAGTAAAGATCCAATTATCCCTCTAAATTTCTTTTGATCAACAGATTTTCCCTTAAGGTCTTTATCTAACTGAACTGAAGAACTCATTGGTGTACTAACAGGTTTAGCATTGTCCATTTCATATTTTTTGAGGATGTCCTTAATATATTTGGTTTGACTAAGAAAAGTACCTTCCTCAAGTTGCTTATTGCTAAATCCTAGAAAGTAATTTAAATCTCCCATTAGACTCATTTCAAATTCACTACTCATTGTTTTAGAAAAATCATCACAAAGATGTTTATTTGAAGATCCAAAGATGATGTCATCCACATAAATTTGAACAATAAGTATATCCTTTCCAATTTTCCTTAAAAAGAGAGTTGTATCCACACTTCCTTTTTCAAAGATCTTTCAAGTAGGAAGGTGCTTAACCTCTCATACCAAGCCCTAGGTGCCTGTTTCAATCCATATAATGCCTTTTTTAATTTGAAAACATGATTTGGAAATTTAGAGTTTTCAAAACCTGGAGGTTGTTCTACAAAAACATCTTCTTCAATTACTCCATTTAAAAAGGCACTTTTGACATCCATTTGAAACAATTTAAAACCTTTAAAGCAGGCAAAGGCTAGTAAAACCCTAATTGCTTCAAGTCTAGCTACAGGGGCAAAAGTTTCCTCAAAATCAATTCCTTCAATTTGGTTATACCCCTTAGCTACTAATCTAGCCTTATTTCTAATGACTACTCCTGAGTCATTCATTTTATTCTTGAACACCCACTTGGTTCCAACAACACTTTGATCTTTTGGCCTTGTAGTTAGTTCCCAAACTTTATTTCTTACAAATTGATTCAACTCTTCTTGCATGGCCAATATCCAAAATTCATCTGAAAGTGCTTGATCAATGTTAGTGGGTTCAATAGTTGAAATAAAGGCTGAATGATTGACTTCCTTGTTTAATCCACGCCTAGTTCTAACACCCTCACTTGGTTCACCTATGATTAATTCCTTTGGGTGGTTTTTAGAAAATCTCAAATCTCTAGGCAAAGGGTCTTCTCTTTCTAATTTTCTTCCACATTTTCTTCCAAATTTAATCTATCAATATTTTGGGAGTTTTCTTCAATTTCTTCTTCAACAACTTTTGGCTCTTCCATGTTTCCATTTTCATCAAAAACAACATGTGTGGTTTCTTCAATGACTAAAGTTCTTTTGTTGAATACTCTATAAGATTTTCCAACACTTGAATATCCAACAAAAATTCCTTCATCTGATTTTGGATCAAATTTTCCTAAGGCAGATTTTCCATTATTATGTATGAACACCTTGCAACCAAATACATGCAAATGAGACAAATTTGGTGTTCTTCCTTTTAGCAACTCATAGGGTGTTTTATTCAAATTTGATCTCACATTCACCCTTTTCAGAACATAGCATGCAGTGCTAACCGCCTCAGCCCAAAAATATCTAGGAAGAGAGTATTCTGCTAACATTGCTCGGGCGGCTTCTATTAATGTTCTGTTCTTTCTTTCAACTACTCCATTTTGTTGAGGAGTTCTAGGTGCAGAAAAATTGTGATCAATCCCTTTTCTTTACAGAAATCTTCAAATCTTTCATTTTCAAATTCTCCTCCATGATCACTTTGTATAGAAATTATTTCACATCCTAGTTTTCTTTGTATCCAAGTTGAAAAATTTCTGAATTCCTCAAATGATTCACTCTTATGAAAAAGAAATTTAACCCAGGTGAATCTTGAAAAATCATCTACTATAACAAATCCATATACCTTTCCTCCTAGACTAACAGTGCTTACTGGTCCAAAAAGATCCATGTGTAGAATTTCTAAAGGTTTACTGGTCCTAAGATCTTTAATGGACTTAAAAGAGGACTTCACTTATTTTCCTAATTGACATGCATCACACAGATGGTCCTTAGTAAAGTCTAGTTTAGGTATTCCTCTCACCAAATTCTTTTGGGTAATTTTTCTAAGATTTTTCATACTAGAATGACACAGTCTCCTATGCCAAAGCCACGATTCATCAGAAACAGTTTTCAAACAAAAAGCAGTAGGAGATTGAATACAATTTAAATCTAGCATGTAAACATTGTTCACCCTTTTTCCATTTAAAATAATTTTTCCATTTAGGCTAATTATGCAGCTAGTAGGTAAAAATTTTACATTATAGCCCTTATCACATAGCTGACTTATGCTAAGCAAATTATGTTTCAAGCCTTCAACTAATAAAACATTATCTATGAAAAAGTTTTTCAAATTTCCAATCATACCTGATCCAACCACTTTCTTTGTGGTATTATCTCCAAGTGTAACCTTGCCTCCACTCCTGGCTTCCAGCGTTATGAATTGAGCAGTATCTCCAGTCATGTGCTTAGAACATCCGCTGTCCAGGTACCATATACTCTCACGAGGTCTAGGGTGAGAGTATACCTGCAAAATTCTCAAATGTTAGACCTGGGAACCCAAACTAGTTTGGGTTCACCTTTATGAAATTTATAATCAGATGCATGTATGATATGTCTATGTTTATGCATCTTAGTTCTCCACACCAAATTAGGTTTCATCTTTAAAGTGCAGGTGTGAGATATATGTCCCAAAAATCCACAATTGTTACATTTAACATTAGGAAAAATATTCCTATGTTTTCTCTCATATGATTGTCTTCTAAGGGATTTCATGAATTTTGGATAATATTTAGGATTTGTAAAATCTTCATGTTTAGGGGGGTTCCTATTATCCTCAAGAGCTCTTATAGTAAGTTTGTAAAATGAATTCATTTCCTCCAAGATTCGATTTGTATAATTGACTCTATATGTCTTGTGCTCAGATTCATTCTTAAATTTCTCAAATTTTTTTTCAAGTTCAGCATAGGATGATTTTAAATTTTCAAAATTTTTATTCAAGTCATCATTTTCATCAAGTAGTTTCATGTGGTTGCTATCAATTAAAGCATGATCTTTCCTAAGGATTTCGTGTTCCTTATTAAGCTCTTCCAATTCTAAAACTAAACTAGCATGCATCTTTTTAGTTTTCCTATATGCATCATGCATGTGTTCAGAAACTTCAAATAATTCATTATAAGTTAAATCACATACCTCTTCTTGATCTGATTGTTCAGCTTTATCTACCATCAAGCAAAGGTTGGTGACTTCTTCTTCTTTTTCAGTCTCAGATGAGTCTGAAGCTGAGTCCGCCCAAAAAGCCTTTTGAAACTTCTTCTTGCCCTTCTTTACCATTGGTTTCTCCTCTAACTTCTCCTTGCTAAGAGAGGCTTTGAGTTTTGGACAATCAGTCTTTATATGACCTGGTTTCCTACATTCATAACAAATCACTTCATTAGAAACCTTGCCATTTCTGTTATACTTACCTCTATTCCATTGCTGGCGTCTCTTCTGCTTCCTCTTTAAAAAGCTTTTGAATTGTCTAGTCATCAGTGCTATATCATCTTCATCCTCAGGTTGTGAGTGTTCACTTTCTGACTCTTCCACATTTAGTGCAATATTCTTGTCCTTTCTTGGTTCACCTACATCAATCTTTCTTTGACTTACTCCTTGCTCGTAAGCAATGAGTGAACCAAGAAGATTGTCAATATAATAAATGTTCAGATCTTTTGACTCTGTAATTGCAGTAATTTTAGCATCGTATGCAGTAGGTAAACAATGAAGAATCTTATTAACCATTTCAGCATTAGTTAATTCCCTACCAAGTGCATGCAAAGAGGTGACAATTTGAGTGAATCTTGTGTACATGTCAGATATTGATTCATTAGGTTTCATGCGAAATAATTTGTAGTCATGTAACAAGATATTGAGTCTTGATTGCTTAACCTCATTTGTCCCTTCATAAGTAATACAAAGTCTATCCCATATGTCTTTTCCGCTTTTACAAGTAGAAACTCGCATGTAGTCTTCAGATTTTAAAGAACAAAAGAAACTATTTAAACATTTTGCATTTAATTGTGCTAAGTCACGTTCTTCTATAGTCCAATCTGCATAGGGTGTATCTACCCTATTTCCATCAACTAATCTAGTTGGTTTTGTGTAACCTTCCTGGACTAACATCCACATGCGATAATCAAGTGACTGTAAGAAAGTAGACATGCGTGTTTTCCAAAAATCAAAAGGAATATTGTCAAACAGTGGAGGTCTAGTGATAGAGTAACCCTCAGGTGTGTTTCGGTTTCCAAATGTAGCCATCTACGTTAATCAAAAAGTAGTTCAAACTTATGATTTTGAAACAATGCTCTAATACCACTTGTTGAGTCTAGTAATTAGGTTGTTAAGCCTAAGTAAATGTCCCACGGCTACCAAGAGGGGGGGTGAATTGGTAGTTTTAAAAATTTTAAACCCTCTTAAAATTAAAGTTGAACCGAAATAAAATTTTCTTTTAAAGTTTGTAGAAAAATGTTTTTCAACCACAGAGTTGTTAAAACTGAAATTTAAAATGCGGAAACGTAAAAGCAATAAAGTAAAAGACACCAGATTTATAGTGGTTCGGTCTATAACCAGACCTACATCCACTCCTCAGAGGCACCCTCTGAGTATTGCACTAATACCACAAAGTGACTCTCCTTTAGCACCCACAGCAAGGCGGAGAAGCCTGTACAAAACACTCTTTTCACCACTCCCCGGTGCGGCAGAGAACCGTCGTCCTTTTACACAATCCACAGTGCTGGCAGAGAACCGTCGTCCTTTCACACTCTCCTAGTGTGGGCATAGAACCCTACGGCTGTTCACACTTTCCAAGTGTAGGCAGAGAACCTCCTTCCTTTTACACTCTCCTAGTGTAGGCAGAGAACCCACGTCTGTTCACACTCTCCAAGTGTCGGCAGTGAACCGGACCTTCTTGAATGATCTTCTCACAAGAATCTAGAAGGAAGAAAGAAAAGAGTGAAGAAATCCAATTTCACAAGTAGAGATTCTTACCTTAGCAATCCAAGTGAAGCCTTCTTGCTCCAATGGTAGGAATCCTCCTTTGAATGCTCTCTTCCACTCTCCCCTTGGCTATTCTCTCAATAGGCACGAAGATCAAATGACAAAAAGATTGGGTGGCAGTCTAATTTGAAGTATTTATACAAAAGACATGAAAAACCGCCCAAAAACTGCAAGTTTTCAATTCTGTACGCAGTGGATCGTCCCGTACGATCATGGATCGTCCTGGACGATTTTACTTAAACGATCTGAAACGACCCAATTTGTATATGTGTACGAAATGACTTCGTACAGCTGATCGTCCTGTACGAACTAGGTTCGTCCAGTACGAACGGTTATTACAAGGTCGGTTCTAGAAACTGCTGAAAACTGTCCTAAGTCGGTTTATCGTTTGGACGAAAATATGTTCGTCTGGACAAAAATTTTCCAGAGAGCCGATCGTCCTGGACGATTATTTATTTCGTCTGGACGAAAATTTTCCAGAGCGCCCATCACCGGGGACGATAATTTGGTTTCGTCTGGACGAAAATTTTCCAGAGAGCTGTTCGTCCGGTACGATATTTATTTTCATCTGGACGAAAATTTTCCAGAGTACTGGTCGCCCAGTACGATGGTAAAATTCGTCTGGACGAAATGTTTACAGAGAACCCATCGTCCGGGACGATATTAAAATTCATCCTGGACGAATAGGACTTAGAAAAATTTTCCAAAGCAAGTTCCTATTCGTTCCAAGTGCTCTATAGGAGATAACTGACAGATCGTCCAGTACGATAAATATCGTCCTGTACGATCAGTATAGAATTTCATGATCTCCTAATTTGTGTGTGTGAGATTTTATTCACTCAATTACAATCACTCCCTTTCAAAATTAATTAAAGAAAAGACAAACTTCAAATAAACAAAATATCATATGTTGAATTTGATTTGAAGTTTTCGTAGTCTAGAGTCTGATTTTCCTGAAATGTTAGTACACATAAGAGCAAGTGCAAATCTTCTAAATTTGTTAGGAGATAACTATACATCTGAACAATAATGTTTGGAATCATCAAAACTACATAAGTTGCACAAATATAAATCATTCAAATAGCAACTATTCAAACACCCCCTCACAGGATCTTCTCCCTCTCTCAAACTCCACCCTTTCCTCTCTCCCTTTCAAGCTCTCTCTTCAAGTTTCCCCCACAAGAACGAAGCTCCAATGGCTGCCAAAGACTCTTATAAAAAGTGTTATGCCAAAGCTTAAATAAAAGCTCTCAAAACGAGCTCATTAATGCAAGTTGCCGACATTATCATCCAGGCCGATAGGTATATTGTCCTAGCCGATTAGTTCAAATTCAGCTCAACGGCCTGGGACGATTTGGGACGATCAGAAGAAAATTGGTTACATCGTTCTGGCCGATACTTCGATCGTCCTGGCCGATTAGTTTAAAACTGATTCTATCGTCCTGATCATCGCCCTGTTTTGGTGCTGGCCGATGTCAATCATACAGGACATCATCCCGGCCGATCTAATTATCGTCCCGGCCGATTGGATCGTATCAATCAGCCATTAATGATTTCCAAATATAATCAGATCAATTTAGGTATAATTGAGTTAGATCATCCTGGACGATAGTAATATCGTCCTGGCCGATTGCCTAAAATAAAGAATACCTAAACTGCTTAAGGCGGTTGATTTCTTTCTGAATTGAGAATATCGTCCTGGCCGATACAGGTATCGTCCAGGCCGATCTGTTTAAGTGCTTATGATGGCTGCCTTAATGAGGATGCCCTAATTAGGGTTTCTGATTTTAGACCGATCGTCTAGGACGATATTACTATCGTCCTGGTCGATGTTACAAAAAACAGAAATCATAAAGGGAAAAGAGAATTTCTACCAAGTTTCAAAACATCAGGTGCCACACCAAATACAATAGACTCAAGAAAGGAAAAAAGGTACAAACTAACTTAATCCTAGTCTACCTAATGTTAAGCTGGTTCCAAGTTACAGTCTGATCATGTGGACCTGAAACGTTAGTTCATAAGACAATTGTAGAGAAATAAGAATTGTTTGCTATTATCAAAAACATGAACCATAGATCTGCAACAACAAGGACCCTTTTGGAACAAAATATGTAGCATCTTCATAGATCCCAATTTCCTGAATATAAAATGGTTGCAGGTCACCCTTAATCACATGTTCAATGCCGTCTCGTTGGTACTTGATGCATTGGTGAAGGGTAGATGGAACCATTTTATATTCATGAATCCAAGGTCGACCTAAAAGAGCATTAAAGGATGTCGCTGAATCAATTATATGAAACTTAGCTTAAGTTTTCAAATCTCTTATTTGTAAGAGCAAGGTGAATGAACCTAGAGCCCTCTCGCCCTTTTCATTGAACCCATGAAGCACTAACCTATCGGTTGAGAGCTTGCTAGTATCAACTCTAAGGTATGCAAGGGTCTTTAAGTTCATTATGTTGACCGATGCACCCAGATCAACAAGGACTCTTGATAACTTAAAGTTTTCCACATCTACAGTAATGTAAAGGGGACGATTATGGTCGGCAGTTCTCAAGAGCAAATCTTTGTCTGAAAAGGTAACTCCAGGAACCTCTTTGAAGTAAAATGCCTCACCTTTTGAAGTTGCAGCCAACTGGGTTAAACAAATCTCGGGGTTGAGAAGTGCTTTAATCAAAGACTCCCTCATTTCTTTGGAGAGAAGGAGGGCGTCATAAATACTTAATTTTGCTGGCAACTTTCTAAGGTGGGCTAAAACATTGTAATCTACCTTAGGAACGACAGACTCAAAACCCGGAGGAATTAAAGGAAAGTCTGATTGTTGAGTGGAATTTGGATTTAGATCTTCGAAGGGAATTTGCTTACCTTTCTCCTGAGGGGGAAGCCTAGGGGGTAAGACTTTACCGCCACGGAGTTGCACCTGCTCGATATCTTCGGGAGGGCAAACTAGGGCAGTGTCGACACACACCATAGGCGTTGGATCATCACTTTCCGAAAGCGAGTCAGAATCTGAAAGTTCTATCAAGATAGGATTTCCTTGAAAATTGATTTGAGGGAAATCACTTTCTGATAAAGCTTCACATTTGACCTCTTCTTGAATAGCTGGTTCGGGAAGGTCAATCTCTTTGATATTGAGACTTTCTTCACCAGAATTTTGATTTAATACATGAGAATTATCAACTTGCATTTCATTTCCATGGTTAATCATCAAGACAGAAGCAGAAGAATTTTTTTTATTCATCGTCTGACCCTTCGCCTTTGATGGGGCAAAGTAAAAGTCAGATAACAAAAGAGGGGAGAGGGTTTTAACACCCCCATCCGCCATCCTAATACATCTCTCATCTACACACTTCCTCTCTGCAAAATCAACTTCCTTTTCTTTTAAGCATTTAATAGTAGTTTCTATGACTACTAGAAAGGAAAGTAGTTCAACATCCTCCTGCGAAGCGTCCAGGTCAACCTTCCACCCCAGGGCCTGGGCTATCGTAGTCAGCTGTTGAGAAAGACGAAAAGACTTATTAATCAACTTTTTAAGTGCCCAGGACAAAGCAATGTCCCAACCATCTTCAACAAAACAAGGAGAGTTAAGAGGGTTACCTGAAATGGTTTTAATTGTGGCTTTCTCTGGATCGGCCAAGTATTCCTTAGGTATTATGATGTTACCTTGGGTGTAGTTCCTCTCAAGCCAATCTTTGAACAAAACACAATCTTCAAGAGGGTGACTAAGCATCCGGTGGTATGGACAATACTTGGGATCATCTTTCTTACTCTCATCCTCAGGCTTCCTAGCCTCTGGCAGCTGAAAATCTGGTTTCTTTAACAGACTCCTGAAAATCTTCTTAACTGCTTCCCTCTTAAATGGATTTGGTTTTGCCAATCTCTCTCTAAAAGGGACAAAGTTAGGATCTCTGGTGTACTAAGGAGTGACTTGAAAGGGCTGTCTCTGAGCTGGCTGTGGCGGCGGTGGTGGAGGAACACTGGGTTGACTAGTCATTAGCCTTTTCCCTTTGTCAACTGCCGACATTATTGCCTTCTTCTCAAAAGTTTTAACCAATCTAGGACCCTTCTTGTCTTCAGACTGCTCTCGTAGGAATGACATCTTATGAGCCTCTTCCTGCAAATTGCTAGCCTTATTAAGAAGTTTTTCAAAAGTTTTAATGGTGAAACCCTTCAGGAGAAAAGAAACAGGGCCGTGGATATTCTTAAGGAGGATCTTCACCGCATTTTGTTCTTGCAACTGGGGTTCACACTTCATCGAGAGGTTTCGCCACCTCAAGATGTACTCAACCAGAGACTCACACGGCTTTTGTTTCTCAACAACAAGATCGCCCACAGTGGTTCGTTGCTGCGCTCCAGAAAATCTTTTAAGGAAAAGGTTTTCTATATCGCTAAAAGTTTTTACTGAACCATTGGGCAGATCGGCGTACCATTCAAAAGCGATGCCGGAAAGACTACTTACGAACTGGCAAAATAGTAGAGCATCTGACCCTCCCGCATTGCAACAACTTGCTCTGAAGTGGGCTAGATGCTGTCTCGGGTTTTCTATTCCAGTGAAAATTTTAAAAGTTGGTGGCACAAAGCCTTTTGGGTAAGGAACTGATTCATATTCTTCGGGGTAAGGTCTACCCTTTGGAATAGATGCGATTTCTTGGGAAAAGGCTAAGGCCTCCCTTACCTGGTCCTCAATCAGTTGCTTAATGTCTTTCTGGGGCAGAGTTGAAGGAACAGGGGGAACTGTAGGTGGTGCTGGAGATACCTCTGGTAGGAAAGAAGGAATCACTAGTGTTGACTTGGGAGGCTTAGGACTAGATTCTGTTTTCTTAACCCTTTCCACAATCTCTCGAGCCGTTTATTGAATCTTAAGTGAATCCTGCTCTGACTTATCAAACCTTTCTTGCATTTCTTTGACCTGTGACATCATAGTTGTCAACTGATTCTCCAAATCTTTAATATGCTCCTCACCCCTAGCCCTTACGGACTCATCTGAATCGAACCAAGCAACCTGTGGGTCATCATCTCTGGCAAGTCGGCGTCTACCAGGTTCGGCCTCCTTATTGGAACCTCTAGTTTTGACCATAGAGATGCTACCAGCATAATCATCTTCCTCTCTTAGGAGGTCATCCAGGTCTGGATCAAAAGAAGCCCTTCCCTCTTTGTTTAACAAAATGTTTCTTATCTCTTGTACTACCTCTTCGACCGGTCTATCCCTAATTGACTTAGGATCGAGGGGTAAGTATCCCTTGTATTCAGCCATATCAAACAACTCTTCAGAATCCAGGAGAGAAATGATTTCTGTAAGTTTTAGATTAGGATCTGACTGAGACTCTTTAACTGGCTCTTCTTCTATCTCAAGATCTAGGTCAATTCCTTCCTTCTCGACTGTCCCAAGATCGGTAGTCGGGGAAGTGGCATTCTCTACAACGAGAGGGACATATACCTCAGGAGGTGAAGCAGGAGCTTGTAGAGAAATAGCTCCTACATCAGGTAGGGTAAGGTCCTCAGACTTTTGTGTAGGAAGCCTAGGAATGACACATAAATCTAGGCTGTCAACCACTGGATCATCAACTGGAATCATCACTGAATCAGGAATCGGACTGACTGGAAAAGAATTATCTACTGCATCAACTGGAGCACTAGGTTGAACATCCATTGACTCAATCAAAACTGGAGGAGATTCAACTGGGACTCGTTGGAGTTGGAGAATGAACTTTGGGGTTCTTGAAGGTGGTGGTAAATTCTCCAACTTAATTCTTTTCGGGACAAACTTCTTCTCAGGGGATTTGGGCCTCTTTCCCTTGATGTCCAAATGTTTCAGAGTTTCATTCCCCTTAGGCTTGACAATTACTGAGGCCAACCTTACAGCTTTGAAAGGGGGTACCGGGGGTCTACCAATGGAATGATGGCCTCTCTCGGACCCAGTCAACATAATACCCTCCGTCTTGGAAGAAGGAGGGCATGGCGCCCAGTGGTATCCATCAACTAGTACTGAAGTGGCGGGCTGTCTGACATACTTCTTATTTCTCCTTACAGGTTGTAGAGTCAAATTTTTTGCCTCAGACGCCTCTTCTTTTAACACTTATTTTTGGAAGCGATGAGAGATCACTCCCTTTAACTGTTTCATGTACTGCTCTTTTGTTTGCCCAGATTGTGTAGCACAGGTGTGGATTATATTTCTCAAAGCCCTTGTTTTATGTAGATGCTTTTCTTTTGGAGTCTTTTTAGTCGAGTAGTCCACCGGGCATGGTGGGGAATGGGCTATCCTAGCTATCCTCTCTTCCCCTTGAGCAGAAGCTAAGGGGTAGAAGCGGCTCCCTTTTAGAAGGGGAGAGGAGGCAGGAATAGGTAGCTCCTCATAAGGCTCAGGCTCTACTTGAGCTAAAGTCTTAAAAGGCACAACTCTCTTTGCCTTAGAGATATTCTTTCTAAGTCTCCTCAAATAGTTCTTCTTTTGATTCTTAGTAGAAAAGTTAAGTCCAGAACTAGATCCTTCTTCAAAAATAGACTTGACTTCAGGGGGAGCCTCAACAACTGGCTCAGATTGTTTATGATCATCACTAATCACTGGCAAGGTGGGTGCAGATCCGACAATCAACTCAACCACTGGAGGAACTTCCTTACTGGCATCCAAACTAACAATCTGATGTCCATCCATAGAAAGCTCAAGGGTACTGAATCCCATTCCAAAGATGATAGTGCTTCCTTGGTCATTAACAGTTAAGGACAACTCTCGGTCGAAAGAGAAAATCGATTAGCCAGCCATTTAGGATTTTCTGAAAGTTAAAGAGAGGATTTAAATTAGATTTCTTTTAAAAGAAGCGAAAAAGAATTTGTTATTTTGAAACTTAAGGCTTGTAGAATAGTCTCAACCTTCCAACACATGTTGGGTGGTAAAAAAAAATACCCAACACACATTAGGAAGATAAATAGACTAAATACATGCCGAAAGGAAGGTCTTCTCAAAAGGTCTACATATGTTAGCCCATAAGATGGTTGTATGGGGTAACATATGAAGGTTTGGAACTTGGAAGAAATTGTTATTATCTTTCTTTCTACATTTTGAAGGGAATTTGAAATTTAAATGATTTAAGATAGGGTTTTTTCTACGAAATCCAAAACACAACGGACAGAGTTTCCCCTTGCCCAAAGGCTTATGGAATTGTAAGAAAAAGCCTAAGTAAAGTAGATAGTCTAACCCTCCTTACTCCTGAAAGTTAAAGAAGAGTAAAGGGATTAAGACTAAAATACTTCGAACTTTCTTAAAGTCAAAAAAAAATTTCAGAATCCTTTCGACTTGGAAAGCAAAGGTATATTAAATGTGATATTTTTTAATCAAAATTTTAAAGAATATTTGAAGACCTGATTTGACATTGTCGCCTCATAGGAAATCCCAGGGTAGAAGGTCAAAATCAGGACGATTAAGTTAGCAAATGACAAAATTTTGGGAGGTAGAACATCTCTTTTAATGTTTTAAAAATTGTTTTTTTTTAGATGTTGGCCACACTCCTCCAAGGAAGAAATGGTTTGAGGGACCAACGGAAGGAAGGTAGTTAAGACTACCGATGAAACAAAATTTCGTTCTTATTAAAGATGGAGAGAGAGATTTGTCCCACCGGGCGTGCCATTTTTTTGTTGGTGGAATTTTGAAAACAGGTTTTGAAAATATTAGTTTTCTTTGAGAATTTTGAAATTTAGATTTAATTCTAATTCTAGAAGTCGAATCAACTCACTCGGAAAAGTATATCGCCCCGAAAGGCGAAAATAAAATTTCACAATGGTGTTCAGGCTTAGAATTATGTAATTCGTCTTGAATTTCACGGCTAGATTCTAAGAGAACTCGACACGGCCCTGAGGGGATGAGGTAGAGTTCAACTAAATAATCTAGTTATGATACTCAAGGAGTGTGATTGCCGAATTCATATCCAAAGCCTTATCAAAGAAGGATGTATCTCCCCAAAGGGAGGTATCACCTTTCAATGATAATTCTTCTAATATGATAACGACAATCATTTTTGACTTTTACCAAAGAAATCTAAGAGGGTTTTTTTTTTTTTAAAAAAAAAAATTAATTTTGAAATCAGGTGTGTGGGTTTCAAAATCTCCTACGAGCGCAATCCCTTGTAGTTAATTACATCGTAGGGAGACAGAGTCCACTACGAAAACTCTCGATTAAAATAAGAACGAAATTTTGTTAGATTTTCTAGGAATGATATAAAAAAATTGAAAAGAATCTTTTGGAAAATCAAAGGGGAGTGGATCAAAATTGAACAGTTATTAACAGAATAAAAGGAAGAGAGGTAGGGAACACTTTGAGATTCCAGAACCATCTGGAAGTGTCCCAAGTTAATCTAAGTGTTGGGCTTTATATTTTAGGATTGAAAGAAATTTAATTTGATTTGAGCATTTTATTAGAAATTTGGGATTATATTCCCGAAATTTGGGGTCTTATAATCAAAGATCTGCCCCGGATCCTAAATCTATTTTGGACACTGGACCACAGTCATCCGATCCTAACTAATGCGGTGCAAAACCTGGACTTATCCAAGCCTAGATTGGGGAGCCAGCTAACCACCTAGTTGATTTAAAAGAGATGAGTCCGGTCTTTTATAAAAGAGTGGTAGGGATGTTGTACTTAAAGTTTTGGAGAGTTGGGGCCGGCATCTAAAATTTTTTCTAATTGGCCCCTTTGACTTATGTTGGGTGCAAAATTCTAAGGACTATGAAATTAAAATTTTGACTCTTTTAATTTATTTCTAATATAATGCATGCTAGTTAACAACCTTAAATCAAATATGCTTGAAATTTTAAAAACAGGCTTACAAAATAATTTTTTTAGAAGACTGGGCTTCCCAAGGTCCGGCACCTCGTCCTCATAGGTCAGACTATCTGGAATCTACCCACAGGCGGGGAAGGGTCTAAAACAAGAGAAGAGTAATGCAGTAATATGCATGCGATCCCGGGGTCGATCCCCGGCTAATTCCCTAGATTCGTTATCTTTCTATGTTATTTAGACTCACTAAAATTTTAAACTTTTAAAGTTATGAGTATAAAACATTCACACCCTCACGAGTCTCACGTATCCAGGCAAAAACAAAAGAGGCACACAATCGCCAAAAAACTAGGAAAAGCAAGCAATCCTAAAGGCAATCAATTCATCACATCAAATAGTAACTAATTAATAAATGTCCATAGGCAAAGTTGCCCTGCTTATTACAAACCAGAGTTTTGTAGAATGTAAAGTGGCCGGGCACCACTGACAACAACCCAGATTCTAAGCCTAACAATGACACAAGTAATTTTGAGTGGGATACTCTCAATCTTCAAGTCTTCAGTCTTGCCCTTCTTTGGACTCCTTTGCTTCAAACTCCTTAGATTTTTCGCAGCGAACTACCCAAATGGATAAGAGGGCACCTCCCCCTTAAGGGGAAGGCCACTATTTCCTCTTTGGGTATAAGAGAAGTGTGATCCAAATTTGGATTTCCAAATAGAAGAAGGAATTCTCCCCAAAAGGGCATCCTTTCCTCTTTGGAATCCAAGCTTTGGCTCTATGTATCCCATCTCAAAATTAACTTTCACAACACTTGACAATTATACAAATTACATTTACATCAAAAATAAAATCTAGACTCACATGCAGGGTTATCCTAAGTAGTTAATAAATAAGAAGCAATTATTCCCAAGCAGTTATATATGTGCAAAAAGGAAGTAAAATACTCTGGCCACGCTCTTTTTATTTGGGGGCTTTAGCAGTAGAAGCACCTGTGCAAGCATTTATAACAATTGATATTTATTATTAACTTAGCCCCCCCTTTTTACTGCCCTGCATGAGTGCCTAACCTAAGGGTAATCTAGTCGCCAAACACATCAATCCATCCACAGAGTGCAGAAAAGTAAGCAGACACAGCAAAGCAATTTCATCCAGAACATGCAGTGAAAACCATGAAAAATCTGGCATACAACAGTAAAGTAAACACCGGCCTAACCTAGATCTAGAGTTGGTTATCCTAGCACATCATCTAAAGTGTGTGTAGAAGGTCGTGTGGCAGGGATAGATCCTAAGGTGGGTGATTAGTTAAAGTTATCTAAAGTTTTTGATTTGTTAAGGCCTAAGAGGGAGATTTAAGTTAAACTTTAAATATTAATAAATTAGGAATTTTAGTTAAATGTATTTTAAGAGTTAATTGATTGCTACCTTTGTTTCACACCGAGGCCGTGAAGTTTATTTCACCTTCCTTGGGGCTATGCTAATAGCTTCGTAGGTCTGGGTTACCCAGTAGCAATCGGGATTAATTAAGTTATTTTAAATAGGTTGGAATTAAAAGAGTAAATTAATATTAGGGAAATTAATTACTGATTTTAATGGGTTGGTTGAGAATTTTAATGACTTATTAAAAGGATTTTAGAGGTTAGAAAAATTAATGGGTTTTAAAGGATTATCCGGATACATTAACTAGGGGGTAAAAACTTGACTTTTAAAATTAAAGTTAATCTTAAGGGTTTCAAATTTTTGGTAAATACTAGACCTAATTATGAGTTGTTAGACAGGTAGTACACTCAATTTGGAGTTTTCTACGAAAAGTTATGATTTTTAGAAGTTCTGGTCCGTTTTGACCTAAGGTAACCTAAGATGTTGAGTCCTTGGTTTTAACTAAATTATGGAGGTTTAAAGTTTTAGAGAATGATAGATTCTAATTGAAGTCATTAACCACTAAGTTGATTAATCAAAATTTTTCTATAATTAACAGTGAATTTTAGAAATTTTACACATTTGTAGGGATTATTAAATTACTACGACTAAGAGATCTGCTTTAAGGGTTTGAACCCGAATGAGCCCCAATCAACTCCAAAGGTCATAAATGACCCAAGGACAGATCAACAAGTGTTTAGAGCCCTTTTGGGATTTTTAGGATTTTTAAGATTAATCAAAATTGGTTAAACCCTAATTACCTAAGGATCAAGCTAGGACAAATCTAGGAACTGATTTGAGAGGGTTTCAATTCTTATTGGTTAAGGGATTAATTAAAGACAATTAAGGACATTTTAATGGATTTTACAAGCTAAGGATGGTTCAGTATCAATTAATCAGGGTTAAGGCCATTTCTAAGAAGGATTTTTGAGGCTCATACTTGGGGAACCAAATGAACTCCAAATTTGATGAAATTTGGACCATAGAATCACCTGAACCTATGGACTAAACCCACCAAATTTGAGCTCAAATGGAGTACTCTAAGATGGTTAACCAAACCACCCAAGGTGAGCTCTAAGTCACCTTCAAATCACTATGGGGGTCGATCCTAGGCTTGGATTGGGGAAAAATCAGTGGCTCTACACTCCTCATCCTACACATCATCATCACACAAAAAATCACACCCTAAATCCCATTGGATAGGTCTATATCCCCTTTTGAATTTAAGGGTCAAACCATGACCCTTAAAATTAAAAATTAAGGAAAATGCCCTTGAACAACTTAAAATGGGGAGATAAAATTTGGACATGTTAGAAACATGTCCAATTTCAATCTCCCAAAATTATAGATCTGGTGGACATGTATTTAAAAAGTAATTAAAGAAATACATAAAATGCTCAAATTGAAATTAAGCCTAAGACTAATCTAACCAGGGTCTGGAACCATAGGGTTTTTATAGAGCTCCCTGAGACCTTTCAAATGAGCCTAAGAACACCTTATTTGGACAAGTGTGTAGGGAGTTATTAATTTTTGAAGTTCCCTTCAATTTCTGGATTTATTAATCCAGCAATTACACAGTCAGCAGCCGTTGACATGCGCCGCGCGTCGATTTGCCAGGCAATGATTGACGCTAACGGTTAACGACCGGGTTAACCACAGCCGTTGGATGGCGGATTGAACGGCTGGGATTAACAGCGCTTCGATACCGTGGGATTTAATCCGAGCCGTTGATCGAGATCAACGGTTGGCATTTCATCTTCAACCTTCCGCTCGTATCCGAGACCGCAGGGCTTCTCCGGCTTGATCCTGGCAATCCCGCCGGCGAACTCCGATGAAATTTCACAGGGAGGATCAGGATGATGGGAACCTTTAATCCAACAGTGGAAATCCGTTGGGGTGAAGGTTTCTTTCACACTTGACCAGACTACCTAGCTAGGGAGCTCGGGTTTGAGAGATTACCACAGAGAACACCTCAACGAATGAGCTTCTCTATCAGGAAGCTTCAGAGGATGGTGGCAAAAAGTTCTCCTTCAGACGTTGGGACCGGAGGAAGGCCGGAGGTGCTACTTCGAGCGGGACGCCGAAGGCTTTCACGGGCGCTTGCTCAAACGAAAGGAGGGATCAATCTGGGAGCTCGGAGGAAGCGTCTGGGAGTTTGAAAGAGTTCTGGGAATCGATCAAGAGCGAATGCCAATGCCTCTGGAGGTTTGGCGAGCTCAAGGGTATTCGACCACCTTTCAGGAGCTTGGACGGCCGGGATTGAGCTAGAGAGGGCTCGGATCGCTGCCAGGTGGACGATGGTGACGTCTAGGGGAGATCGTGGGGATCAAACCGGTGGAAAGCAGCCTTGAGCCAGGAATTGCCTGGGGGGACCATCGGAGCTCAAATTCCATTGGCTCCGACCGCCGTCGGCCATGGTCTGGGTCAGGTTAACTGGGGGAGGCCGATGGGGACATGTTGGAACCATGGGTGGAGTCGATTTGGCCTGGGGAGGTCTGGATCAGACTGGTGGCTGGATTGGACCCAAACCTGCTTGGTTCAAGTCGAATTGAGCTCGACCCAGGTCAGGTCAGACCTTGGGTTTGGTATGGGAGATAGGTCTGGATCTGGTGCACCCAATACAGGTGACAATTGGATCCAATTTGGTCTAGGTAAAAAGTTGGCTCGGGTTGATCCAAATCTTCTCGGTTTGGGTCGATTTGGGCTCATCCCAGGTCAGGCCAGACCCTGGGCTTGAGGTGGGAAGTGGGTCTGGGTCTGGTGCACCCAATGCAAGTGGCAATTGGGTCCAATTTGACTTGAGCTGGAAGATGGCTCGGGTCCAAGTATTTTTGGCTACTTTGGGTTAGCCTAACTCTTGACCCAAGTTAGCCCAAGGCATGGGCTGGCTGGAGGAAGTGTATTGGACCTAGGGCCACCTAGGAGAGGTGTTGATCAAGTTCAATTGGGCTTAGGTTTAGAGTTGGCCCAATCCCAAGTGATTTTGGGCACTTTGGGTTAGCCTAACTCTTGACCCAAGTAAGCCCAGGGGTTGGGCTGGTCAAGGAAGGTGTATTTAGTTAATGGGAACTCAATGGCACATTGATTTGAATTCAATTTGATTAAGATCAAAAGATGGCTCAAGGGAGGCATCTCTTTGGTCACTTGGGTCAAGCCATATGGCTAACTCAAGTAAGCCCAAGGCTTGGGTCTCCAAGAGGGGTCTCTTGGGTATCCAAGGGGTCATCCCATGCATTCAAAGGACTTGGAATGGACTTGGTTCAAAAATTTGAAAGAGGAGGGGTGTATGGGTTAATGGGTCAAACCTAGTTGACTTGGTCAACCAAGTTGACCCAAGGTCTGGTTTAGAGTTCAACAAGTTGGGTTTAATATTTGAAATTCATTGAAAGTGGTTTCAAAGATTTTGGAATTGATTTGAGTTGAAATGGGCATTTGAAATCCCATAAGGGTATTTTGGTCAATCTTGACCCATTGGTCAACTAGGGTCAAAAATGGGTCTGAAAAAAATATAGTTTACTGCTCAATAGGTTACAATCAAGGGTTTGAAAGTGATTGGAGGCTTTGATAAAGGCTCCAAGATCAAACTCTTCAAGGGGTTAGGTCCAGTGGCATAGGCTGTAAATATTTGAAGGTTTTACAACCTTTGGATTTTAATTCAAATTCTGGGGTTAAAGACCTCAGAATGGGCTCAAAATTGGAGGGTAGCCTCTAGCGACATGTCTTATCAGTTTGTAAGTGACAGACCCTGAATCAGAGTCTATTTGATTGGGTTTTGAAATATTTGAAAAATCTTTGAAAAAGGTCTTTAGGACAGGGCCTTAAGACTTTGGATTTGAGTCTGGATTTCTGGATTTGGATTGGATCTTAAGTTTGAATGATTGGAGTATCCAAATCATCTACAATCATGTGGTGATTGTTAATGAATGGATAGGGTCAAGGCTAGATCAAAGGTGGAATCAAAGTCTAAGTTGAAATTTGGATTCTCAAGTGGGTTGAATCAAAATTTGGGTATGTTTAAAATTTGAATTAATTGAGATTTGAGTAGAATGAAGCTTGAGATTCAAATTAATCAAGGGTAGGAATTAAATTGAAGTTGGAGTTAATCAAAGGTAGGAATTGATTTGAGGTTGAAGTTGATCAAGGGTAGGGATTGATTTGAGTCTAGATTGATCCTAAGATCTAGAGGGGTTTTAAGATCTAGGGTTTAAGGGAATCCTAGGCTCTAGAATGGATCCTACGGTCTGGCTCTAGGAAAGGACCTTAAGATCTAGAGTAGATCCTGGGATCTAGAATTAATCTGGGGTTTGAAAGGGCCTTAGTGACCTCATACAAAAATGAAGTCAACAAAGACCTAACTCAAAACAAACTAATTGGGTAAGAAAAAAAAAGATTCGTTCAAAACATGCTTTAAGATAAAATATCTTATAGAATAATATACCAAAGTAATTTATCACAATCATGAAATTTGAAATCAAGCATTTGAAAATATCAAGTAACACATGAATCTTTCTAAGTTTTAAAAGTTTGAAAGAGAGGTAAGCTTGTATTTTCTGGGCTCATTTTGTAACTCTTGTCAATTGAATGACACACTTTGCGCATCTTTTGATTTTTGATACACTTTGTGTATATTTCAATTTTTGGCGATCATTGCGCATCTTTTATTTTGGCATCATTGGCCACTTTATTTTATTATTTATCTAAGCTAGATCCATTTTTAAAAACTCTTAAATACTTTTACTTGTGAGTAAATCTTTCAAATATTAGAGAAGAAAAAGTTACTCTCTAATATAAGGAAGAATAAACCACAAAAAAGACTCAAAATCATATGATAAATACAATTACAAGATTTTGAATAACTTGAAAGTTATATAAAGACTTTGAACATTATATATATAAGGTAGATTAGTGTAGCAAGATAGAAAAGATCTTAATTGCAAAATCTAGTTGTTAATTTGAGATAGGCTTTTGTTTAGAAAAGAAAATTTCACCACTAAAAGAGATTAGAGGGAGGGAAACCATCAACAATGTTTCTCCCTTTAACTGATTTAGAGATGTTTAAATATTGGCTATAAATATCTAAAAGATAGAAACTAGGAAAAAAATATCATAAAGCAAAAATAAACCAAAGTAAAAATAATTATAACAGCAAACATGAAAAGCTAACACAAAAACTAAGGAAGACAATAACAATAATCAACAAAGTAGTAATCATGCAATCCAAAAATTATTAAGCAACAAGTTTAAGCATCTTATGAACCGTGAGCCTCCGTTGTCCAAGTACCATTTGCTCTAATGAGGTCTTTGGTGAGGGCACTTCTACAAAAATCATGAACAGTCAGATTTAGGAATCTAAATAGGTTTGAGTCCCTTCTTATGAAATGAAGAATGCAATACATGTGTATTATGCTGTGAAACATGCAATTTGGGTCTCCACACCCAATGTGTACTACTATGAATAGTGCAAGTGTGTGAGATGTGTTCTAGCATGCCACATAAAAAAACATCTAACACCAAGAAAAGGATTTACTAATCTGTTCGGGTTATAATGCCTCTTCCTCAGTTTTGACTTTATATCAAGTGTGGGCTTCATCCTATTTTTCTCAAGTGCATTCAATTCAATTTTAAACTTCGAGTTAGCACTTTCTAAAGCTGTATTATCAACTCTCAAATTGTGTTCCCAATACTCAAATTTATTAATGTATATCTTAAAATCAGATTCAAGTAAGAAGTAGGATGCTTTCAATGAATTATTCTCAATATCCAATTCAGAGTGTTTTTTATTTAATTCATCAAACTCATGAAGTAATGACATGCGATTGGTATCAATTGTAGAATGATCCTTAAGAAGAATGTCATGCTCTTTTTGTAAATTAAAAAAAAAATTCAAATTTTAGGCTAGCATGTGTTTTCTTAAGTTTCCTATATGATGCATGAATTTGTTCAGAAACTTCAAGTAGTTGCTTATATGTTAGTTCACATACATCTTCTTGGTATCTTTGATCAAGATGATCGTCTGCCATCAAGAACATGTTCATGGTTTCTTTCTCTTCCTTAGTCTCAGAGGAGTTAGATGCAGAATTCACCCAGAACGCCTTTTGGACTCACTTCTTGCCCTTCTTACATTTTTCTTCACCATTCTCTTTGCTTGAGTGATCCTTAATTATAGGATAGCCAGCCTTGACATGTCCAGGTTTCCTGCATTAAAAATAAACAACATCAGAAGAAGTGTAATAATTTTTGCTATCCTTACCTGTTTCCATTTCTGATGATGCTTTTGATTCCTTCTTAGAAAGCTTCTGAATTATTATGTGATTAAGACAATATCATCACTTTAGGCTGAAAATAATTTGTATCCATATTAGCCTTCACTGCAATTGTTTTCTCCTTTTTTTATCTCACCTGCATTAAGATTTCTTTGATTCACCCCTTGCTCGTAAGCAATGAGTGATCCAAGTATGTTATCAATTGAATAAGTATTCAAATCTTTGGATTCCGTAATCTTAGCATCAAAAGAAGAAGGCAAACATCTCAAAATTTTATTAACTTTTTTATATTTAGTAAGTTCTCTTCCTAAGGCATGCAAAGAGGTAATAATTTGAGTAAATCTTGTATACATTTCAGAAATTGATTCAGAATATTTCATACAAAAATGTTCTTAGTAATGTAATAAAATATTCAAATTAGATTGATTAACTTCAATGGTTCCTTCATTAGTGATATAGAATTTATCCTAAATCTCTTTACCAGTAGAACAAGTTGAAACACTCATGTAATCCTCAAATTTTAAAGCACATAAAAAACAATTTAAATATTTTGCATTAAGTTGTGCTAAATCCCTATCATCAAGAGTCCATTCAGTAAAAGGAAGTTGAACAGTAACGCCATTAAGTTTACCAGTTGGAGGTGTATAACCATCCTTAACAAGCATCCACATGCGATAGTCAATCGATTGTAAAAATGTAGATATGCGAGTTTTCCAAAAATCAAAAAGAATATTATCAAATAAAGGTGGTCGGGTAATAGAATACCCTTCCGTAGTATTACGATTATCGGAGTTAGCCATCGATAAAAATTTAAAAAGTTTTCAAACTTGTTTTTATGAATCCCACTCTGGTACCACTTGAAAGTGCTCTGATTCCACTTGAAAGAGCTCTGATACCACTTGAAAGTTCATTAGGGATGCTAAGCCCTTATGAATTAACACAAGACTAATATAGACGGGGGACAGGGGGGAATTGGTTTTTAAAAAAAATCTTTCGATCAAAACATAATCTTAAACCAAAAACCAAGATTCACCACAGAAATCAAAGTGTGAAAATTAAATGCGGAAGTAATAATAAAGAGCACAAAGATTTATAGTTGTTTGGTCTACCCGACCTACGTCTACTCCCTAGAGGTGCTCTCCGAGTAATGCACTAAACTCAATGTCTCTCCTTTTGCCCCCACAGCAAGCCAAAGAAGCCTTTATAAATCTCCTTTCCACCAACCCAGGTGAGGTAGAGAACCCTACTTTTTTTGCTTCCTCTATAAGTAGGTAGAGAACCCGAATCCTTTCGCTTCCTCCTAAAGTAGGCAGAGAACCCAACTCCTTTTGCTTGCTCCTAAAGCAGGTAGAGAACCCAACTCCTTTAGCTTCCTCCTGAAGTAGGCATAGAACCTTGATTATATTTTAAAGTTTACCTCTCTAGAACTCTCCAAGGATAAGGGACTATGATTGGTGAAGATAACTTGGAACCTTGCTTGGAGTAACCTTTGTGAAACCCCTCATAAACGCCCCCTCACAAGTTCTTCCCTCTCTCTCCCTCTCCTATAGGCTCTGTCAGGTCAAAACAACAGAAAAAGATGTTCTAAAGGGTAGAATAAGAGCTCTTAAATAGAAGAGCTTTGGAATAGCTCATTAATTGCAACTTGCTGACTTTATCATCCAGGAAGATATAAATTAAGTCCTGTATGATCAGTGCAAATTAAGTTCAATCTTTCAGGACGATCAGAAGAAATTATTTCCTATCATCTAGGATGATACAATATCGTCCTGTACTATTAGTACAAATTATGGAATATCATCATGAACATCACCCTAAATAAGAGCTGTCTGATGTCCAATCATCCAGTGTATCATTCTGGCCAATCCTACGATTGTCCAAGACAATGTGATAGTGCAATCATTCTTTAATTACTTTTCTTAATTACCAGATTAATTTATGCATAATTATGCTGCATTGTCCAGGACGAATGTTCTGGATGATATCCAAAAATAAAGAATACCTAAATAGATCTGGCGATTGACTCTTTTTGATTTGAGCATATAGTCCCGGCCGATACGAATATCATCCGAGATGATGAGCTTAATGACGTCTGCCTTAATCAGGATTCCGTAATTAGGGTTTCTATTTTTAGCTAATCGTCCAGGATGATATAGAGATTGTCCTGGACAATGTGACCAAAATTTAGAACTCTAACTTAGACAAAAGAAATTCTCCCAAGTGTGTGTATGCAAGGTTGCTTAGCATCACGAACCGCTTTGTTTACAATAGACTCAAGAAAAGGAAAAGGTTAGAAATTGACTTAAACCTAGTCTATCCAATCTTGAACAAGTTCAAATTATAGTTTGGTCTTTGTGGACTTGAAATGTTAGTAGGCAGGGAAGTCGTAGAAAAACAAAAGTGTTTACTATCATCAAAATCATATTCCCTAAAAACAGATTTGCAATAGAGCAAACACTTCAAGTTGAAGAAGGAGAAAATTTGCAAGAATGGGAGCTCTATTTTGATGGAGCTTCATTAATAAAACCATTCAAGCCACCTAAATTTCCAACAATCCAAGTATGCATTGGACTTAAATTTATTACACCGCAAAAGGAATACTTCGATATTCTTATAGCTTAACAGAACCTCGCACTAATAATGAGACTAAATATGAAGCTTTAATAGCAGGTCTTGAGTTGGCAATGAACATGAAAATCAAGAAACTTTATATATATGGGGATTCCTAACTCATAATCAAATAAATAATAGGTTCTTTTAAAATGAATAAGCCTGAATTAATTTCATATCATGAGTATGCACTGAAACGCCTACAACAAATTCTTGAGGTAACTCTCCAAGGATTACTTGTAGTGAAAATTGAAATGCTGATGTGCTGGCAAAGCTAGCTAAAGAACTAGCAAATCCACATAAGAAGACAATTCTTATAACTATTCAAAACAGGCATGTATTAACTCTAGCTATCATACAAGTTAATAAGGGGAAGAAAATGCAAGAAATCTTGGCTATAACTGATGAAAATGATTAGAGAGATCCATTTATGAGATATTTCAAGGAAGGAAGATTGCCCAAAAATAAATCTATGGCTTCGAAAATATCACGAAGAGCATTAAGATATGCTTTCGTGAATGAAACATTATATCGTAGATCATTTGATCAAATATGTCTACGATATTTGGGTCCCGATGAATCCCAAAAAGTCATAAGTGAAGTTTACGAAAGATTGTGTGGTGCACACCAATCTGGACCAAAAATGAAAATCAAAATCAAATGTATGAGATAGTATTGGCCAAGTATGGTTCAAGATTGCATCAACCATGCTAGGAAATGCCATCAATGTCAAGTGCATGGAGATATCATACATCAACCTCGTAATCCGCTACACCCTATGGTAGTGTCATGGCCATTTGGAAGTTGGGGTACCGACATAATAGGTCCTATAGAAACCACCATATTTTTTAGGACATTGATTTATCCTAGCTGTCATTGATTATTTCTCAAAATGGGCTAAAGCAATACCCTTACAAGAATTTAAAGAGGACAATGTGATTAAATTCTTTCAAGATAACAGTGTCTATCGATTTGGGGTACCACGTCAAGTCATATCTGATAATGGTACGACCTTTAAAAGTGCTAAAATTTATCGATTTATAGAATGCCATAAGATAGATGTTGACCTCATTTTTGTATGCGTTCATTAAGGATCCATCCAAATTTCAAATCAATCCTGACTCCAAGTCAATCCAGATCTAAATTCAATCCAAGCCTTAATCAAAATCCAGACTATAATCCAGTTCAAAATCTTAATCTCCATTTCAAACCTTGATCTTGTATCTGATCAAACTTCAACCTTATCCAATCAATTATGATCCTCCAAATGATCATAAATGACTTAGATAACTCAAACTTAATCAATCAAACTCAAAATCCAGATTAAATCCAAAATCCAGAATCAAATCTTAAGTCTAGAAGCCTTGTCCTAAAGGCCCTTTCTAGTGAAATTTTAAACACTTTGATACCCAGCCTAATGGCCTCTAATTTAGGGTCTGTTAGTTGCATACTGATGGGACATGTCTCTAGAGGCTACCCTTAAAATTTGAACCCACTCTAAGGTCTATAACCCCAGAATCTAAATCAGAATTCAAAGCCCGTAAAAACTTCAAATATTTACAACCCATGCCACTGGACTTGCCATTAAGAAGATTTTGGCCCTGGAGCTTTATCCAAAGCCTCTAATCACTTCTAGACCATTGATTATGATCCATTAAACTTTAAACTGCACCTTGGTGGGCCCATTTTGACCCCCAGTTGACCAGGGGTCAAAATGACCAAAGTGCCCCTATGGGATTCAAATAGGCATTTCAAACCAAATGAACTCAAAATTGAATGCAACCACTTCCAGCAAGTTTCAAATATCAAACCAAACCTTTTGGACACATTCCCAAGCCCTGAGTCAACCTGGTTGACCAAGTCGACCTAAAAGGCCCTTTAAGTGTCCAAATAGGTGTTTTGACCCAAATGACCTCTCTAGGCCAGGAAATCACTTCCATTGGTCTTGAAATGTCATTTCAAACTTATCGAGTCTGATCCCAGCCCTTGGGTCAACCTGATTGACCAGATCAATCAATATCGACCTAAATGACCCTTAATGGGCCCCGCAAAGCCCATTTAGCCAAATCAAACCCTATAAACCCTGGGACCACATCCAATGGACTCAAAATAATATTTTGAATATGTTGAACCCATTTCCAGAACCTGCACCCACCTGGTTGACCAAATCAACCAATTTTGGCTTAATGTCCTATTAAGGGCCCAGTAGGCCTATTTGACCCAGATAACCTACTTAATCATTGAAATTATTTCGACCAGACCCCAAACATCATTTCAAACTTGCCTAGCCTAGACCCACCCCTTGGGTCAACCTAGTTGACCCAGTCAATTTAGGTTGACTCAAAATTCCCTTAAGGCTTTAATGGTTATTTTAACCCATTTAATCTATTGAACTCATTTCAAGCTTCAAATCAACTTCCAAATATGGCATAACTATGCTCTGAAGTTTGGCCAATCAAATCCAATTAGAGTTGACCAAGTCAACTCTATGATATGATCAAATCTATTCAAAACCCCATATCAAATTCAAGTCTCCATCCCTCTACTTGGCCTTAGTTTTGATTCATTCTTAATCAATCTTTGAGGCCACTTGGCTGCCACATCAGCAGTCCACTTGGGTATTGCCCAGTCAACATTTGGTCAACAACTCTTTAAGTGTCCAAATGGCTTGAACCTTCAAACTTGTAGTGGATTGCCTTAAGCTTTTAACATTCCAGCACTCAAACCCCATCCCCATGCCACCTCAGCTACCACCTCACTCATGTTTGACTGATTGACCAGTCAAACAGTCAGCCTGGGGCTTTAAAGGGGCTAAGGATGATTAAGTAAATCCTTTATGCTAATCCATCTTATTTAAAATCATTCCAGCTATTTGAATATTCTCTAGAAGCTTCCTAGAGTAATCCTCAGCCTTCAGATCTTAATCAAATGGCTTAGATCAAACCCTTGAGCTCATAAAGGACAAAACACCCTTTCCACCTAGGATGTACCCTTATCCTTTAGATGCTCTACTCCCACCAACTCCCTGGACAGGTGGCAAACATCTAGGAGCTCCCCCAATAGATTCCAGCCATCCATTTGGCTTCGGGATGTTTGAATAGGGCAATATCCTATTTTGAACGATCATTGGCGACCCTAGCATTCTCTCACCATCTCAAACCTCCTCCAGCCGAACTCTCGTTTCCTCTGAGTTCTCTTGAGTCCTCCACTTACATCCCCACTCAAACTCCGGCGGTCAAAGCCTTCTCCGACGATCTTTCGGCGAGCTAACTTCCAATCCATCCAAGGCTTATTCCAAGCTATTCGTGGCGTGTCAGAGAGTGGATTCAACTAGGAACTTAATCATGGATAGTCTACAAGCTCAAAGAATTCAAAAGCGGTTCAATCCGTCTAGTAAATCGATGTAAAACTTTAACCCTAGTATAAGACACTTAGGCTAAATAGTTTTTGATTCAATGCACATTAGGCCGCATGGATAGATCCCCAAAATTTCTATTCACTTATTTTATTTATGTTTAAAATTTCATTATTTTTTGTTCACTGTGTTGAATGAATGAGCCCAAAAATAAGATTTAGGGCCTCTCGTTCACCCGTTGCGGGTGTACGCTTTGTGAGTCGTCGATCAGGAGATCAACAGCTCTGATCTTGCCATCCTACAGTTCTTTTTGCTCGTGGGGATGATCGTGCGGTTTCGTCTCCCATCCGGCTCATTTTGAGCCTTTGATTCAGAAACACGGATCGAAATCCAACCGTCCGATCTTTCTCAACAAGATCGGACCGCGGGATTGAATCGGAACCGCTCATTTTGTTACCCGATCGATCCGACGGCTGTGAATCTGAGCCTACGTGGCTTAGTAAAGCCGTGTGAAATGGCGTGTGACTGACACGTGTCCAACTGCCACCACCAATCATTGGCGCCGCCGCATTTTTGCTAGACGAATCCGAAGCTGCCACATGTGCTGGCGCCGTCATTTGATTTAAAATTTGGTTTTAATTTATTTTGAAACCGTTTTAAATTCAGAAAATCATAAATAAATAAAAAAATAATTTTAAATAATAAAAATTATTTTAAATTACAAACTTAATATGAAATTAATTATCGTATTTTAATTTAATATTAATTTAAAATAATACTTTTATTTTATATTATTTTAAATCTTTAATACTAAATATTTCAAAATTAATATTTATTTAAATATGATTAAATATTTTGAGATATTCAAATATCATATCTTAAATTTTAAAAATATTTTAAAATTACATAAATAATATTAGAATATTTATTTTAAAATTAATATTGACTTAATATATTTTACTTAGATATTTTAATCTAAACTTTAATTAACAGCTAATATCATTCGATTTAGAAATATTCAATTAAATATATTTAAAATTAAAATATATTTTAACTTATTTTAAATAATTAGATAAAAAAGATGAAGATGATGATGATTATTATTATTATCTTTAATACTTTGATTAGAAATTAAATTAATTTAAGATAGATATATATTTTATACCTTAAATATTTGAATATTAATTAAAATTAAATTGAAATTAATTTTAAATAACTTTGAAAATTCAATCTAAATTGTGTTAAACCATTTTAAAAATTCAGAGATATTTTAGGTTTGGTTTAACTTGATTTAATAATTATTTTAATTATTAATTAATTCAAAATTAGTTCAAATACATTAATTAACCTAAAACTTTAAAAATTAAAAATAAATTCATTTTAAATCATAAAAATATAAATAACATATCAAAATTTTTAGAAAAGTAAGAATTTTAATTTAAGATTATTTTCAAAGTGTAAAACTCAATTTATTTTGATTAACTTTAATTATTTGAATATCCATAATATCTAATTAATATTTGATTAAATATTATATTAAGTATTTTGAAAATAAAAAAAATTATTTTCAAATTTCTTTGGGAAACCAGAAATCTCTCAAATTCTTAAAATTTTATTTCAAAAATATTATTAATTATTTATTTTAAATTTATGTTATATATATAATTAGGTTTATACATATATATATTTTTATTTTGAGGAATACTTTGAAATTATATACATTTAAATCCTCAAGAATTTGAGAGATCCCGTTTGGAATCTTAAGCATGGTTTGAATATATGAATGGAATTTATGGGGAATTGGTTAGTGAATAATTGCATGTTAATTATTCACTAATCATGCTATTAGTCATCTTAATTAATGTTAGTCCTTGCAAGTTTAGAAAGAACACACTCGTACTTAGTCTAGGCTCTCCTAGATCTAAGGACTTGTTTGATTGTTATTGTGTATTTTTGTCATGCTTAGTCAAGGGTTAGTCAAGACTTCAATTCGAACCTATTAAACATAGTATCATTAAGGACAATAATTAAGGATCTATGTCATGAAAACTTAGAGAAATTATAGAAATTAGGATTCACTTCCTTAGAGTTGAAACTTCAAAAAATTGAACTTAGTGACATGTACAGCCTCTAGGAAAAATTTCATTGGTTTTGGAAATCATTAAGGCCCTTAATTAAATTTCCTAAGATTGAACCCTTAATTATCCCTCAAACCTTCTAAAAATTATAATAAATCCATTTTAAATCCAAAAATTATGTACAACCCCTCAAAATGACCAAATTTGAATCCTTAACTCATGAAAATTAAAAGCCTTTTGAATTGACAGCAAATTAAACCTTAAGTTAATTTTAAATGAAATTAAATATTTTATTAATTTAATTAATTAATAATAATTTAAAATTCCAAAAATTTAACAAACACTTGAGAATCTCTTCTTAGGTCATTCCTGACCTTTGGAGCTGATTTGAAGGAGTTGAGATCTCATTTGGAGCAAAATTGCAAAAATGCCTTCTAATTAAGGATTTTCAATAATTCAAAAAATAATCAAACTTCAACAATTCATAACTAATTCAATAAAATTCCAAATTGACCAAAATCTCTTGCATTCAACTCATAATAATGACTAATATTTACTAAAAATATTAAAGTTCCAGAAATCTGTCAAAATCAAAAAGTCAATAAACCGGTCAACCTTAAGTCAAAATCAGTTCAAAACTTCAAACCTTCATAATAAAATGTAAAAAAAAATCCAATTTCAACGTACTTACAGTCTAACTGATCGTATTAAGGTCTAATATTTTAATAAAATACAAACTTTCTAGAAAACACTTTTAATCAAAAAGTCAATTTCTAACCCCTTAATTACATGATTATAATATTCCAAAAATTCTAAAAAACTCAAAATCACTCTAAAACTCCATAATATAATAAGTTAATGTTTAAAATACTCAACAAACCTTTTAAAACACTTAATTATATCGGGTACCACTAGGTAACCTAGGCCTATAAGGTTATTTGCTTAGCCCCAAGGAAGGTGAAATAAGCTTCACGGCCTCGGTGTGAAATAAAGGTGATTTCCAACAAATAATTAAAAATTAATTCTAAAATTTATTCAAAGTCATCAAGATTTAAATTTTAATTAAATATCCCTTAAACCTTTTAATCAATCAAACCTTAAGTAACTTTAATCAAATATCCTACTTAGGACATATCAAAATCACACAATCTACCTCACACACTTTAGATGGTTTGCTAGGATCACCGACTCTAGTTTTAGGATAGGACGGTGTTTACTTTTCCGCTGTGAGCCGGGTTTTTAAGTTTTCATTGCATGCTATTTGCTAGTTTAGAACTGGTGTGTTTATTTACTTACATGTTTACTGCACTTTCTACTGTGGTTGCTTGCATGTTAGATTTACCCCTAGGTTAAGGACGAATTATACTTGTTCAGTCTTTTGCAGGTGGCCATGATCACACAAGGAGCTGAGATTAAAGGGGGAAATTAATAAAAATAATATATATACTCTTTGCACAGGTACCCGCTATGCTTAAGACCCCCTTTAAATAAAAAGAGCATGGCCAAGTGTGGCTAAAAAAATGCATTACAATTTTTAAATTATAACTGCTTGGAATTATATATATAATTGATGATTATTAGGATAACCTTGCAGGATCGAGTCTAGATTTTTCTATTTTAAATTAATGTAAATCTGATTGAACAAGGTTGTAAATATTTGAAATGATTTGAGTTTGGGATATTTGATCCAATTTAAATTCCAAAGAGGTGAAGACATCCCTAAAGGGGAGAGTCTTCTTCCATTTGGAAGTCAAATTAGGATCACTTTCAAATATCCAAAGAGGAAAGATAACACCCCGTTAAAGGGAGAGTTTCTTTCCATTTGGATATCCGAAACCGACGAATCAAGATGTTCATGAGAAGATAAAGAAATGGGCGACAAGAAGAATCCCAAACCTCAAAATTATTTAAATCTTAGGATAGAATCCGGGTTGTTGTCAGTGGTGCCCGACCACTTTAATTTTCTGTAAATTCTGTGATGTAATAATTAGTGGCACTTGCCATATGGACATTCATTTTGATATATTTAATTTGATTATTTATTTAAATTGATTACGCATTAAAGATACCTGCGTTTTTAGTCTTTTTTTATTTGCATGATGCATTTGGTTTGACCTGGAATTCGAATTTAGGCTCTTAGGGGTTTGTTAAAAAATTCTTCTACTTTAATTAAATAAAATTTTTAAGATAAGATAGAAACTCTAAATGGTTCTAAAATTAAGCTTGGACTCGTCGAGGGTTTTTCATGCATTCATATTATACTTTCTCTATTTTGTTAGGCACCTCCCCGCCTGCGGGTTCTGGCAGACCACCTAGCCTATGAGGGTGCCAATCTGTCAAGGGGATGTTGTGCAATCTCTAGGGAAAAATCTATTTTCTAAGACAATTTTTAAACTGCTACATATTGATTTATGCATTTTATCGAGTCGACTAGCATGCATCGCATTAGCAACAAATTAAATTGAGTCAAAAAATTTTAATTGTATCGAATACCCGACATAAGTTAAGGGGTTAATTAAAGATCTGCTTTAGATGTCGACCCCATTCCTTTAAAATTTTCTTAGTAACGTCCCTACCACTTGATAATAAATGACTGGACTCATATTTTAAAATTATTGAGGTGGTTTAACTGGCTCCCCAATCCAGGTTGGGGTATGACCAGATTTGCATTGCATTAACTAGGTTTGGGGCACTTTTAAGTGCCCAATTTAGACTTAGGTTCCGAGGCTGGCTTGGGCTGTAATACCTCAACCTGTGAGAATTGAATCCCAAATCTCTAATAAAATTGATCATTTAATTTAAAAATATCCTTCAATCAAATCCTAGCCCAACAATTAGGATAGGCTGGAGTGTTTTTTGACTTGTTTCAGAATCTCAAAACGCTCCCTACTTCTCCTCCCTTGAATCTAAAAATAAGTGCTCAATATTGAACTAATCCCTATTCAAATTCTAAACCTTACCTTCCTTTGATATCAATCTTCAAAATTCTTAAATAAAATTTGTATCGCTATTTAATCGGGAGTATTCGTAGGAAAATTTCCAATTTTCCTATGATGTAATTAACTACGAGGGCTTGCGCTCGTAGGAGATTTGGTAACTTAGATCTAATTTTCAAAATTAAAATTTTTCAAAAATCTTTAATTAATTACTTTTGGGAAAATTCAACGATCATTATCGTCATTTTCAAATGATTGATAATGATTGATGTTTTCTTTCTTCGGAGAGATATATCAATTATTATTGTAGTTTTGATTATGAAATTAGTGATCTTTAATCCATATCAGCTTAGCCAAACACTCGATTAATTCCCATTTTGATCTTTCGAGGTCAAATACGATTCTTTTTGGGTTTGACTACGATAATAAGGATAAAGTTAAAGTTTTGTAATTTGAACCAATTAATGAATGATATCCTCACCTTTTTGAGACGATATATTGTCCCTAATATTGGCTTCCATTACAAAACTAAAATTTAAAATTTAATCTTCCCAAAGTTAATTAGATATTTTAAAAAAAAACTATATATATAAATGTATTTTTCAATCAAACAAAAAAAATGGTGACTCCGTTGGGGATAAATCTCACTCTCCATCTTTAATAGCGATATGAATTTTATTGCATCGGTAGTTTTGACTACCTTTCTCTCCGTTGGTCCATCTACCCATTCTCCCTTGGGTGAGTGTGACCAACTCAATTAAGAGATGTGAAATGAGAGGTGAGTGTAGGAAACCTCCCTCTAGGTCGGGCTTGGACATTTTGCCTCCATCTTGATTGGTAGAACGAAAGAGTCAAGCCTAACCCTTCTTAAATCCTTCTATAAATGTTAGAATCTTGCATGCTTAGATTAATCAATAGCGTGCTAAGTTATATGACTTATAGAAAATTTCTTCAATATCAAAATCAAAATCCTCAATTCTTTAGTAGAATTCAAGTTTTTTTTTCAAAGTCTAAGCAATCTCTATGTTGTATCGCTATATATTGGATTGTAACCTTTGCAATTTGATGTATACGATCCGATGTAGAATTCACTTTTAAGATTCGATCTAAAAATCCAATTACTCCGGTAAAGCTAATCTCTTACATTTCATTTCTAGCCCACTAACTAGAATGAAAGAGTTGAGTTAACCTTTAAGAACTTCCCTTAATCATTGTGGACCTTTTTGTTGAATAAAAATTCAACACATTGAGTCCCAAAAGTAGGGGGAGATGCTGCCGAATTTTTGAGTTCTCAAATCTCACTCTAAAATCATTTCAAATCAATTGTCATTGTTATATGTTCTCTTACAACGATCATCGTAGTTAACATATACAACGAACCTTTAAAATCTATCTGGTACAAGTTTGCCTTTAACATTTTATCCTTTGATTATCCTTAAGGTTGAAAGAGTTAAGCTTTCTTAGTAATGTCCCTATATTTGTTTGTGAACCTTTCGTTGAATAAAAATTCAACACATTGAGTTCCAAAAATAAGGGGAGATGCTGCCGGATTTTCAAATTTTCCAAACCTTCGATTCAATCTGGGTTTTGACCCTTTACATTAAGAAAATCAATATTGTGAAAAGGTTCAATCCCGAATTTTCAGACTCTCCATTTATTTTTGAGAACCATTATGTCGAAAATAAAACTCGACGTTTTGTGTTTCAAAAAGTGAAGGAGAATCACCCAAATCAAGTTTGGTGATTGTTTCCACGTGTCTTCTACAATTACTCTGTTGTAATTGAACGCATACAACATGAATCCAAATTCTCTTTCAAAATCTGTTTGGCTTATGACATCTTTCCTCTAAGTCAATTAGTAGGACAAGAGAGTTAAGTCAAACTTCTTCAATTCTCCTTTGATCTGCCAAACCACCTTGTCATAGGAGAATCCAATTAGATCCGGGTTCCAAAATCAAAAGGAAATTCTCTAATTTTCAAAATTCAAATCTTTTCACTTGAATTCATCCAAATCAAATTTAGATTATCGTTGTTATATATTTTCCTACAAAATCCTCTTGTGGTTGAATGTATACAACAAAAATTCAAGCTCTCTTTCAGTTCAAATCAAACTCGGACTATCGTTATTATATACTTTTCTACAACATCTTCTTGTAGTTAAATATATACAACGAAAATTCAAGCTCTCTTTCAATCAAAATCAATCTCCATATTTTATCATTTTATACCGAATTATAGTTCTTATAACCCGATATATATGATAAAATATAAACTTATTTTCAAATTCAAATTCAAGTTTCTAATTCAAATCTTCTCCTTTCAAATCTCAGATAATCAAATCACTTGCAATGGCTGGCAAACTGTTGTTTTCATTGGACCGTGACTTACTGATTAAAGAATTGATCTATGAAAATTTGATTCAGTTTGGGATAGGGTTTAAGTTCCTTAGACTGGTGATGAATGGAGACAATTTGGTGGACCTTGCTGTTGAGGGCGAGGAGGATGCCCCTTTAGTTTAGTTAGCCATAGGAGCTGGAAACGATGCCCCTCCTAGTCTCTGGTCCGCACTAAATCTTGCTTCCATACCCAAAGAATTTCTTAAGGATGCAAAAAAATTGGAAGCTGCCGTTGAAGGCATGTTAGTATTTGAGAAAGGATCTTCTAGTTCTGAAACCCTTATGGCAGCAAGAATGCCAAAAAGAACTACCTCAGGAGGTTGAGGAAGAAAATCACAAAGACCAAGAAGGTGGCCTAGCTGAAGGCCTTGTGTAAAGTCAAACTTGAGGCTGTTGAAGAGCTGCCAATCCCTGCCTCTTCTCCACTCCTTAAAGGGAGTTGTTTTCACCCTCTTGCCGCTACTGCAGGGGAGGAGAGAGTTACTCAGATAGCTAACACTCCGCCTAGCCTAGTGAATTATTCTGTTAAGAGAACCCCACAGGAGAAGCAAACTCTAAAAGCTAGGATGCTTAGGAATATCATCCTTACTTGTGCTGCTCAAGTAGGAAAAACTAAAGAACAATATGTGAAACACTTGAAAGGGGATATCACACAAGCTTGAAAAAGAAGTGTTGAAAGAAGAAAAGTCTAAAGTGAAGAACCTGACTCCTCAGCTAGTGAGGAAAAATAAGAAATTTATCAAGCAACTTGCAACTTCAGTCCTTATAGATGGATATCATTGTGTGCCTCGCTTCCCGTCTACAAAGACGAAGGAGATAGTGTTAACTGGGTCTGGCCAGAGTCGCCCTCTTAGTGGTAGACCATCGACCCCACCTTTAAAATGGTCCAAGCTGGCCTCAGTGGTAGCAAAATCTAAAGAAGTTTTGAAGGAGTTAAAACTAGTGGATGTTAAGGGCAAGAGGCCCATGTCCCCAGATGAATCATGTATACGAAGGAAGTTTAGTAGATCTATTGGAATTTAAATCTGAGAACCTCAAACTCAGACGCTAGTTGAACTCCCCTGACTCCTAGTTCAGGGATGTGAGGATTCTATTCGTATTGATGTTAGAGCCCCCGATGTTCAAGCCCCTCCAACACCAATTAAAATAGGTGTCCCTCACTCTATTGAGGATGTCACCCTTGCGACTACCAACCCCAGGACAGTCGAAGGGGAGGAGATGATTCAAAATCTTGATCAAGAAATGTTAGATCAATTGGTTAGTGAAGAACTCACTGAAGAAGAGAATAAGATTAATGACATCTTTGCTAAACTAGATGTGAAAGTGTTCGATCAAGTGATAGAATATGAAGGAAACTTACCAATCTATACTGAAGCAATAGATGGGAGACCGATTGAGGATGTAGTGCAAGAAATTAGAGATATTCTTAAGAAGAAGGCTGTTGAAGAATTCAATGCGGATGAAGATGATTTGTTAGTTGAGGAAGATCTAGTAGCAGATGTTCATATGGTTGAAGCTCGGGCATCAACTAAAGATGTTGAGCCTTCTAAACTCTGCTCTGGTAAGGAGGAAGAATCAGCAACATTTGATTCAGATTCAGACAGTTCTGTCAGATTAAAGGAAAAAGATGAATACATCAAAAGTCTATAAAGAAAGGTTGAGGAGATGTTGATAAAAGTTGAACAGATGCAGAGTCAGCTCTTTCAGTCACAGCAAACTAGACCTGAGCAATTACAGTTTACGGTACACACAATGGGCGAGCACAGCAAGAAGGCTGATTGAAGTTTCAAACTTCCAGAAGTTACTTCTCTAGTGCCTCCAGTAGATAAGGATATCCTTCAGATGATCGAGACCCAAGTAAGGGAGGCCTTAGCCCATTCATAAGAAATTATATATATTCCAAAGGGTATACCCTACTATGAGGAATATGATTTGGTTCCTTATCCCAAGGGTTTTGTGCCACCTTCTTTCAAAATTTTTAGCAGCTTAGAAAACCCGAGACAGCATCTAGCCCATTTCTGAGAAAGCTGTTGCAATGTAAGAGGGTTAGATGCTCTACTCTTTCGTTAGTTTGTGAGTAGTTTGTTCGGTATTGCTTTTGAGTGGTATGCAGATTTATCAAATGGTTATGTAAAAACTTTCACAGAGCTCGAGGGTCGCTTTTTAAAGAGATTCTTAGGAGCTCAATAATGTGTAACCGTTGGTGATCTCATCATCAAAAAGCAAAAACGAGGCGAGTCTTTAGTCGACTAAATATTGAGGTGTCAAAACCTCTCGATGAAATGTGAACCCCAACTGCAAGAGTAACATGCAGTGGAGATTCCTTTAAAGAATATCCACGGGCCTATTGCTTTTCTGTTAAAGGGGTTTACAATTAAAACCTTCGAAAAGCTTCTTAACAAAGCTAGTAATCTACAAGAAGAAACTTCCAAAATACCATTCTTGAAGGATTCTACTGAAGATAAGAAGGTTAGTAAATCGTTGAAGTCTTCTGAAAGGAGGACAACAATAGTTTCAGCAGTCGACAAGAGGTAGAAGCTGATCAACATTCAATCAAGTAATCCTACTGTTCAACAAACTCAGAAACATCAACCCTTTCAGGTAATTTCTCAACCTACTAGAGAATCTCACCAGATTACTTTTAAAGAGAGATTGGCTCATCCATATCCATTTAAAAGGGAGTCGATGAGGAAAATCTTTAAGAGCCTTCAAAAGAAACCAGATTTTTGATTGTCAGAGGCCAAGAAGCCGGAAGAGGCAAATAAAAAGGATGATCAAACCTTTTGCCCCTACCACCGCATGTTGGGCCACACAATCAAAGACTGCATAGTCTTTAAGGACTGGCTCAAGAAGAACTTCCGTTAAGGCAACATAATAATTCCAAAGGAGTACCTGGTCGATCCAAATCAGGGGTCAGTCAAATCCATTTTAGGTAAAAATTCTAATATTTCTTTGTCCCTTGATGATGGTTGGGATATAGTACTACCCCGGGCATTTAAAAAGTTGATTAACCAATATTTTCTTCTTTCTCAACATTTACCGACGAGAGCCCGGGGCTCAATCTGGGAGGTTGACCTAGAGACATCGCAGGAGGATATTGGGATGATTTTCTCTCCAGTAGTTGTAGGAACTACTATATTAAATAAAAAAGAAAAGAGTGAACCTTTTGTAGAGAGGAAATTTATTGATGAGAGATCTGTACAAGTGGTGGATGGTGGCTCAAAACCACTGGCCCCACTGAAGTTATCTGACTTTTATTTTGCCCCATCAAAGGCAAAGGCTTGCAAACGAAATAAAAAGAAAGATCCTTCTGCAAATATTTTGATGATTAGTGTTGAGAATGAAATTTTAAATGACTCTTCTATTGAAAATAATCTAGAACCAACTGAGATCAATCTAGAAGTTCAAAAACTCAGTTCTCCAGATTTGACCCCTCAAGGGGAAAATGAATCTGATGTCATATCAGATGGCGACACCCCTGAAATTAACTTTCAAGGGAGTCCCGTCATGATAGACTTTTCTGATTCATATTCCCATTCAGAAAATGACAATCAATTGCCTAAGGAGAGCGTAGACCTCCCCGTAGATTGCCATTCTGATGAAATTGTGCAAGTGCAACTACGTGGTGGCAAGGTCTTACCCCCTAGGCTTCCCCTTGAGGAAAAGGGAAAACAAGTTGTTTCCACTGATCTGATTCAAATCCCTACTCAACAATCAAACTCTCCTTCAAATCCACCGGGTCCTGATGTTAATGTTCCAAGCGTTGATTACAACATCTTAGCTCACCTTAGGAAGTTGCCTGCTAATTTGAGCATTTACGACACCCATGTCCTTTAAAAATGAGATAAGGGAGACTCTAATTAAAGCACTTCTCAACCCCAAGATTTGCTTAGCTCAACTCGCTTCAACTTCCGAGGAAGAAGCTTTATACTTCAAGGAAATCACAGGAGTTACCTTCTCCGATGAAGATCTACTCCTAGGAACTGCCGACCACAATCACCCACTTTACATCACTGTAAATGTGGGAAATTTCAAGCTATCAAAAGTTCTAGTTGATTCGGGTGCATCGGTCAATGTGATGAACATAAAGACTCTCGCATACCTTTGAGTTGATACTAGCAAGCTTTCAACTGATAGGTTGTTGCTTCGTGGGTTCAACGAAAAAGGCGAGAAGGCTTTAGGTTCGATCACACTTCTTCTAGAGATAGGAGAGTTAAAAACTGAAGCAAAATTTTATATAATCGATTCGGCTACATCCTTTAATGCGCTCCTAGGTAGGCCCTGGATCCATGAGTATAGAATGATTCCTTCCACCCTACATCAATACATTAAGTACCAATGAAATGGCATTGAGTTTGAAATCAAGGGTGATATGCAACCATTCTCTATTCACGAGGTCGTGATCTACGAGGATGCTACATATTATGTTCCCAAAGGATCCACTACTAAATATAAGGTAGAGATCAACGTCAAGGAGGAAAAAGCAGAAAATTAAAGTTCAAAAGTAATTCAAAAATTCAGAAAAGAAAAAGTCAAGAATAAAAAAAGAGGCGATTATAGTAGTGAAGATGATGTCGAGCGCATGGTTTTTAAGCCTCCAATCAATCTACCTCAAAGAGGTGGAAGGAATACCCAAAGAGCACACGGTCGCCCTTCTGTTGAAAAGTGAAATCCCTCAATGTACATCAAACTTGAAACAAGTTTTGACGAAGAATCAAGAAACAGGGGTGCTAGAATTGCTTTTGACTACAAAAAAATCAATCCTCCTCCAAAGTTTGATCTCACTTTAGATTCAGATAGCGACCAAGAGGGTAACAAATTTAAACCTCAAAGTGACGAGCCTGAATTGACTATTTATGAAAAGCTTAATAGGGCTATTGAATCCTTAGCCTTAACCCCACTATCTGTTGACAGAGACTCAGGGTTAGTAACTAAGAACGCCCCTAACTTAGATGGAGAAGTAAGGAAAGTCCGTAGGTTCTTCCCTAGCACCTCCTCTTCAAGGAATGAAGATGATGTAATCCTAGAAGAGGCAGATTTCAATGAATTAATGGAATTACCTTTTGGCTACTTTCTTGTTGGTGTTAAAGAACTTATCTCTAAAGGTTTCTCTCCGAGTCGATGGACTAAGGGATAGGAGTGATACCACCAAAATATTTGGAATTCAAAATTCAATAAAAATTGGATGAATGGTATCGACTTTGGTACCATTAGTTTGTTTGATGATGATAAATATTGCTTGATGATAACCATTCACCTTGAATCTAAAAGTGTCCCTACTGAAGTCGTCGATTCGCTCGACAGGCTTTGTTTGGAGACCTTAGAAAATTCCGAAGAAGTTCAAATTCGGGATGCACCCCCTGAATTTGAAGAAGAAATTAAATAAACAGTTGATGAACTTAAAGAAATTAACCTTGGAACAGAGGATGATCCTCGCCCCACTTTCATAAGTTCTTTATTGAGTGAGGATACTAAGGATCTAATTTAACTTATATCCGAGTTTAGGGACTGTTTCGCTTGGACATACGATGAAATGCTAGGCTTGTCCACCGACATAGCAGTTCATAAACTTGGATTCCGGTACGATGCCATTCCTGTCAAACAAGCTCCATGATGCATGCGTCTAGAGATCAAACAAAAAGTCATTTCTGAAGTTAAAAAGTTGGCCGAGGCCAGATTTATTCGGGAGGAGCATTATCCTTCTTGGGTAGCCAGCGTCGTGCCTGTTCGAAAGAAAAATGGTCAAATTCGGGTCTGTGTTGACTATATAGACCTGAATAAGGTATGTCCTAAGGATGAATTTCCTTTGCCAATTCCAGAACTTATGGTGGACATTGCCTCTTCACACGTCATTTTCTCCTTTATAGATGACTCGTCTGGTTATAATCAAATCAAGATGGCCCAAGAAGATGAGAGAAACACTGTATTCAGAAGTCCTATAGGGATCTTTTGTTATAAAGTGATGCCATTTGACCTTAAAAATGCTGGTGCAACCTACCAGCGGGCTATGACTCGAATCTTTGACAACTTAATCCACAATCAAGTCAAGTGCTACATCGACGATTTTTTTGTCAAGAGTAAAGTTAAAGAGGGTCATCTTTATGACTTAAGAATCATCTTCGAGCGGTTGCGCCACTATGACCTTAAGATGAATCCCTTGAAGTGCGCCCTCAGTGTTACATTAGGGAAATTTCTAAGTTTCATAGTAAGGCACTGTGAAATTGAAATTGATCCTGCCAAAATCTAAGCTATCTTAAATATGCCGCCTCCTATGAGCCTTACTCAACTAACGTCTCTTAAAGGTAGACTGGTGTATATAAGAAGATTCATTTCCAATCTATTTGAGAGATGTCAGCCATTCTCGGTCCTCGCTAAAAAGGATGCCAAATTCATTTGGGATGAGAAATATCAACCTGCTTTTGAAAAAATCAAACAATACCTGATAAATCCACTAGTCTTGGCAACCCCTATTCTGGGGAGACCTCTAATCCTTTACACTGCGGCCCTTGACGAGTCTCTCGGGGCCCTCCTTGCTCAAGTCATTGACGAAGAGAAAGAGAACGCTCTCTACTACCTAAGTTGGAGACTTCTACCAACGAAAATTCAATATCCAATGATCGAGAAACATTGTTTTGCCTTAGTCTTTGCAGCACAAAAACTAAGACACTATATGCTTTCTCATCAAGTCAACTTAATTTCCAATTTCAACCCCTTGCAATACCTTATGACCAGGCCTACGTTGTTAGGACATTTTGCTTGTTGGTCTATGATATTGCTCCAATTTGAAATCACTTTCATTCCCCTGTATGCTGTGAAAGGGCAGGCCGTCGCCAACTTTCTTGCGGCACACTCACTGCCGGTAGAATCTCCTCTAAATTATGATTAACCCAATGAGCAAATCATGAGGTTTGAGGAATCTAATACTCAAGCCTAGGAAATGTATTTTGATGGTGCTGCGTCCTCTCAACCGAGCAAAGCACCTGAATTTACTGTTCCCGGGAAACCAGGAGTTGGCCTAGTATTCATAACACCAGATAAGGGAATGATGCACTTTTCCTACTATTTATTAGAACCTTGTACGAACAACGAGGCTGAGTATGAAGCTCTGATAACTAGGTTGGAACTTGAAATTTTAATGGAGATTAAAGAGATTAAAATCTTTGGTGACTCTTAACTGGTGATCAACCAGATTGCAGGGACCTACAAGGTTTTGAATCCTAAACTCCTGAAATACCACCAGTACACCTATCACATGCTCGAGCAAATTCCAATTATAACTATGTATAGGATTCCCCATGGAAGCAATTCTTTGGCGGATGCCCTTGCAAAGCTCGTAAAAGAATTTGCCTGTCCGGAAGAAGACTCTATCCCTATAGAAATACAGGGTCGTCAAGTCCTATCTCCTATAGATTTTGAGTATATCAACAAACAAGTTTCTTGGGTCCTTTATACTTCTTTAACAGTCGATGAAGAAGGAGATTGGAGACAACCAATAATCAAATATCTTCAAGAAGGCAGACTCCCTCGCGAGAAATTGCTTGCCAATCAAATCAAGAAACGTGCCCTATCTTACGCACTAGTCAACAATACATTGTATCGATGATCATTTGATCAGATGTGCCTCCATTGTTTAAACAAATGTGAGGCCCTGAAGATCGCTAATGAAGTCCATGCTGGACTGTACGGTGCTCATCAATCGGATCCTAAGATGAAAATGAAGATCAAAATACTTGGATACTACAGGCCTACGATGATTGACGATTGCATGAAAATTGCAAAGTGTTGTCATCAGTTCCAAGTACATGGTGTGATTTTAGATCACCCGCCTAACGTGTTGCATCCCATGATAGCCTCGTGGCCCTTCGAAAGCTGGGGCACAGATATCATTGCGCCAATTGACCCTTCTTCTTCAAAGGGTCATCGCTTCATTTTAGCAGTGACTGATTACTTTTCAAAGTGGGCAGAAGCAGTCTCACCAAGAAATGTAACATCACACCATGTAATGAAATTCTTTTGTGACCATATTGTATATAGATTCGGCGTGCCACGCAGAATCATATCCGATAATGGGTCCGCTTTCAAGTCTATAAAGATCAATAATTTTGCAAACCGCCATGGTATCGATTAGAGATAGTCAATAATCTATTACCCATGGGCTAATGGATTGGCTAAGGCCTTTAATAAAACTTTGGTTCAAATCATCAAAAAAACCCTCGATGACAATAAACATCAGCAGGATGAGAGGTTGGTGGAAGCTTTGTGGGCCTACAAGACCACTTATCGAACCCCGATCCAATCCACACCGTTTGTACTAGTGTATGGATCTGAGGCCGTACACAATTTAGAAGTTCAAATCCCTTCGCTTAAAATTGCAATCCAGAACCAGATCACAACTCAACAGAATGCTCAACTTTGTTTAGAAGAACTTAAAAGCCTTGAAGGACGTCGTCTTCAAGCTCAGCAAAATCTAGAATTGTACAAAGCCCGAATGATTCAAGCTCATGATAAGTTAGTGCGACCAAGAACCTTCCAAGTAGGCGACTTGGTCTTGGTTCTTCAGAGGCCTATCTTAGCGCACCGAAAGCTCGATGGAAAGTTTGAACCAACTTGGGAAGGACCCTTCGTAGTGGGAACAGCCTACGAAGGAGGCTCGTATCAGCTAGTGGATTGTAAAGGAAATCTCCTGATGCTTCCTGTAAATGGGCATTTCCTTAAGAGATACTATGCTTGATGTAGCTCGAATTTTCAATCAATAAAATTTTTAAAATTTCAATCAAGTTCACTCACTGTCATTCAAATCTTTTTTAAATTTCAATACACTATGTTTCTTTTCTTAAGGCTGCATGTGAACTATCATGTCTTCTTGCTTTTAATTTAAGCCATTTAGTGGTGGAGAACGCTCTTCATGGCACCATCCTAAACTTCAAATATCTATCCTGATCTTATATAGAGCAAGTTTACTCTATATACGATCATTCAAACCCGATCTTCTGTGCAAAGCAAGTTTCCTTTGCACATGATCAATCCAGACCCGATCATCCGTAGAACAAGTTTCCTCGACTAATGATCATTCCAGATCCAATCTTTTATATAGAGCAAATTTCCTCTATATACGATCATTCAAACCTGATCCCCTGTGTAAAGAAAGTTTCCTTTACACATGATCAATCCAGACCCAATCATCCGTAGAGCAAGTTTCCTCTACTAATGATCATTCCAGATCTGATCTTCTATATAGAGCATGTTTCATCTATATACAATCGTTCGAACCTGATCTTCTGTGTAAAGCAAATTTCCTACACATACGATCAATCTAGATCTAATCTTTTGTGAGAAGCAAAGCCTCCTTCCCATAAAATCTTTAATTATCTCTTCTTTTAAGGATATATATAAGTCATCGTGCTTTCTCTCCTTAGGATTAGATCCACTAGTGGTAGAGTACGCCCCTCGTGGCACTACCCTAGTATCATAATTTCAAATTCAATCCTCTATAGTAAGGAATTATTCCTTTCTATACGATCATCCAGATTTTCTTTCCCCCAAGGATAGACTTTATCTACCCTTAGGATCAAAATTCCAGACTTGACCTTTTAATTTGGTCAACGCCAATATATGCAATAGAATTTCATTCTATTGCACATATTGGGGGTCCATTTGTTGACCTCATTTTTATATGAGGTCATTAAGGATCCATCCAAATTTTAAATCAATCCTGACCCCAAGTCAATCAAGATCTAAATTCAATCCATGCATTAATCAAAATCCAGACTCTAATCTAGTTCAAAATCTTAATCTCCATTTTAAACCTTCATCTTGTTTATGATCAAACTTCAACTTTATCCAATAAATTATGATCCTCCAAATGATCATAAATGACCTAGATAACTCAAAATTAATCAATCAAAATCAAAATCCAGATTAAATCCAAAATCCAGAATCAAATCTTAAGTCCAGAAGCCTTGTCTTAAAGACCCTTTCTAGTGAAATTTTAAACACTTTGAAACCTAGCCTAATGGCCTCTGATTTTGAGTCTATTAGTTGCATACTGATGGGACATGTCTCTAGAGGCTACCCTCCAAATTTGAGCCCATTCTGAGGTCTCTAACCTCAGAATATAAATAAAAATTCAAAGGCTATAAAACCTTCAAATATTTACAGCCCACGCCACTAGACTTGCCATTAAGAAGATTTTGGCCCTGGAGCTTTCTCAAAAGCTTCTAATCAATTCCAGACCTTTGATTATGATCCATTGAACTTTAAACTGCACCTTGGTGGACCCATTTTGACCCCCAGTTCACCAGGGGTCAAAATGACCAAAGTGCCCCTATGGGATTCAAATAGGCATTTCAAACCAAATGAACTCCAAATTGAATGCAACCATTTCCAGCAAGTTTCAAATATCAAACCAAACCTTTTGGACCCATTCCCAAGCCCTGAGTCAACTTGGTTGACCAAGTCAATCTAGTTGACCTAAAAGGCCATTTAAGGGTCCAAATAGGTGTTTTGCCCCAAATGACCTCTCTAGGATAGGAAATCACTTCCATTGGTCTTAAAATATCATTTCAAACTTGTCGAGCCTGATCCCAGCCCTTGGGTCAACCTGGTTGACAAGATCAATCAATATCAGCCCAAATGACCCTTAATGGGCCCCACAAAGCCCATTTAGCCAAATCTAACCCAATAAACCCTGGGACCACATCCAATGGACTTAAAATAATGTTTTGAATATGTTGAACCCATTCCAGACCCTGGATCCACCTGGTTGACCAAATCAGCCAAGTTTGGCTTAATGGCCCATTAAGGGCCCAATAGGCCTATTTGACCCAGATAACCTATTTAATCCTTGAAATTACTTCTACCAGATCCCAAACATCATTTCAAACCTGCCTAGCCCAGACTCACCCCTTGGGTCAACCTAGTTGACCCAGTCAACCTAGGTTGACTCAAAATTCCCTTAAGGCTTTAATGGGTTATTTTAACCCATTTAATCAATTGAACTCATTTCAAGCTTAAAATCAACTTTTAAATATGGCCTAACTATGCTCTAAAGTTTGGCCAATCAAACCCAATTAGAGTTGACCAAGTCAACTCTATGATTTGATCAAATCTATTCCAAACCCCATATCAAATTCACGTCTCCATCCCTCTACTTAGCCTTGGTTTTGATTCATTCTTAATCAATCTTTGAGGCCACTTGGCTGCCACATCAGCAGTCCACATGGGTATTGACCAATCAACATTTGGTCAATAACTCTTTAAGTGTCCAAATGGCTTGAACCTTCAAACTTCTAGTGGATTGCCTTAAGCTTTTAACATTCCAGCACTCAAACCCCATCCCTATGCCACCTCACTCATGTTTGACTTATTGACCAGTCAAACAGTCAACATGGGGCTTTAAAGGGGGCTAAGGATGATTAAGTAAATCCTTTATGCTAATCCATCTTATTTAAAATCATTCCAGCTATTTGAGTATTCTCTAGAAGCTTCCTAGAGTAATCCTCAGCCTTCAGATCTTAATCAAATGGCTTAGATCAAACCCTTGAGCTCATAAAGGACAAAACACCCATTCCACCTAGGATGTACCCTTGTCCTTTAGATGCTCTGCTCCCACCAACTCCCTGGACAGGTGGAAAACATCTAGGAGCTCCCCCAGTAGATCCCAACCATCCATTTGGCTTGGGGACGTTTGAATAGGGCAATATCCTATTTTGAACTATCATTGGCGACCCTAGAATTCTCTCACCATCTCAAACCTCCTACAGCCGAACTCTCATTTCCTCTGAGTTCTCTTGAGTCCTCCACTTACATCCCCACTCAAACTTCAGTGGTCAAAGCCTTCTCCGATGATCTTCCAGTGAGCTAACTTCTAATCCATCCAAGGCTTATTCCAATCGATTCTTGGCGTGTCGGAGCGTGGATTCAACTAGGAACTTAATCGTGGATAGTTTACAAGCTCAGAGAATTCAAAAGTGGTTCAATCCGTCCAATAAATTGATGTAAATCTCTAACCCTAGTATAAGACACTTCGGCTAAATAGCTTTTGATTCAATGCATATTAGGCTGCATGGATAGATCCCCAAAATTTTTGTTCACTTACTTTATTTATGTTTAAAATTTCATTGTTTTTCATTCACTGTGTTGAATAAACGAGCCCAAAAATGAGATTTAGGGCATCTCGTTTGCTAGCTGCGGGTGTACGCTTTGTGAGCCATCAATCAGGAGATCAACGGCTCTGATCTCACCATTCTGCGGTTCTTTTCACCCATGCGGATGATCGTGCGGTTTAGTCTCATGTCCAGCTCATTTTGAGCCTTTGATTCAGAAATGCGGATCGAAATCCAACAGTCCGATCTTTCTCAAGAAGGTCGGACCGCGGGATTGAATCAGAGCCGCTCAGTTCGTTACCCGAGCGATCCGACGGCTGTGAATCCGCGCCTACGTGGATTAGTAAAATCATGTGAAATGGCAGGCAACTGATGCGTGTCCGACCGCCGCGGCCAATCATTGGTGCCACCGCTTTTTTGTTGGACGAATCCGAAGCTGCCACGTGTGCTGGAGCCATCATTTGATTTAAAATCCATTTTTAATTTATTTTGAAACCATTTTAAATTCAGAAAATCATAAAGAAATAAAAAAAATATTTTTAAATAATAAAAATTATTTTAAATAACAAACTTAATTTGAAATTAACTACAATATTTTAATTTAATATTAATTTAAAATAATACTTTTATTTTAGATTATTTTAAATCTTTAATACAAAATATTTAAAAATTAATATTTATTTAAATATGATTAAATATTTTGAAATATTCAAATATCTTATATTAAATTTTATAAATATTTTAAAATTACAAAATAATATTAGAATATTTATTTTGAAATTAATATTGACTTAATATATTTTACTTAGATATTTTAATCTAAACTTTAATTAACAACTATTGAATAGATTCAATTTAGAAATATTCAATTAAATATATTTAGAATTTAAATATATTTTAACTTATTTTAAATAATTAGATAAAAATGATTATTATTATTATTATTATTATTATTATTATTATTATTATTATTATTATTATTATTATTATTATTATTATCTTTAATACTTTGATTAGAAATTAAATTAATTTAAGATAGATATATATTTTATAACTTAAATATTTGAATATTAGTAAAAAATAAATTGAAATTAATTTTAAATAACTTTAAATATTCAACCTAAATTGTGTTAAACCATTTTCAAAATTCAGAGATATTTTAGGTTTGGTTTAACTTGATTTAATATTTATTTTAATTATTAATTAATTCTAAATTAATTCAAATACATTAATTAACCTAAAACTTTAAAAATTCAAAATAAATTCATTTTAAATCATAAAAATATAAATAATATATCAAAATTTTTAAAAAAGTAAGAATTTTAATTTAAGATTCTTTTCAAAGTCTAAAACTCAATTTATTTTGATTAACTTTAATTATTTGAATATCCATAATATCTAATTAATTTTTGATTAAATATTATATTAAGTATTTTGAAAATAAAAAAAATCTATTTTCAAATTTCTTTGGGAAACCAGAAATCTCTCAAATTCTTAAAATTTAATTTCAAAAATATTTTTTATTATTTATTTTAAATTTATGTTATATATATAAGTAGGTTTAAACATATATATATATATATATATATATATATATATATATATATATATATATATATATATATATATATATATATATATATATATATATATATATATATATATATATATATATATATATATATATATATATATATATATATATTGAGGAATACTTTGAAATTATATACATTTAAATCCTCAAGAATTTGAGTGATCCCCTTTGGAATCTAAAGCATGGTTTGAATATATGAATGGAATTTATGGGGAATTGATTAGTGAATAATTTCATGTTAATTATTACTAATCATGCTATTAGTCATCTTAATTAATGTTCGTCCTTGCATGTTTAGAGAGCACACACTCGCACTTAGTCAAGGCTCTTCTAGATCTAAGGACTTGTTTGATTGTTATTGTGTATTTTTGTCATGCTTAGTCAAGGGTTAGTCAAAACTTCAATTCGAACCTATTAAACAAAGTGTTATTAAGGACAATAATTTAGGACCCTATGTCTAGAAAACTTAGAGAAATTATAGAAATTAGGATTCACTTCCCCTTGAGTTGAAACTTCAAAAACTTGAACTTAGTGACATGTACTGCCTCTAGGAAAATTTTCATTGGTTTTGGAAATCATTAAGGCCCTTAATTAAGTTTCCTAAGATTGAACCCTTAATTAACCCTCAAACCTTCTAAAAATTGTAATAAATTCATTTTAAACCAAACAATTATGTATAACCCCTCAAACTTATCAGATTTGAGTCCTTAACTCATGAAAATTAAAAGCTTTTTGAACTGACAACAAATTAAATCTTAATTTAATTTTAAATGAAATTAAATATTTTATTAATTTAATTAAATAATAGTAATTTAAAATTCCAAAAATTTTCCAAACACTTGGGAATCTCTTCTTAGGTCATTTATGACCTTTGGAGCTAATTTCAAGGAGCTGGGACCTCGTTTAGAGCAAAATTGCAAAAAGGCCTTTTAATTAAGGATTTTCAATAATTCAAAAAATAGTCAAACTTTAACAACTCATAACTAATTCAATAAAATTCCAAATTGACCAAACTCACTTGCATTCAACAATTTTCAAATTATAATTGCTTGGGATTATATATATAATTGCTGATTATTAGGATAACCTTGCAGGATTGAGTCTAGTTTTTTATATTTTAAATTAATGTAAATTTGATTGAACAAGCTTGTAAATATTTGAAATGATTTGAGTTTGAGATATTTGAACCAATTTAAATTCCAAAGAGGTGAAGAGATTCCTAAAGGGGAGAGTCTTCTTCCATTTGGAAGTCAAATTAGGATCCCTTTCAAATATCCAAAAAGGAAAGATAACACCTCGTTCAAGGGGGAGTTTCTTTCCATTTGGATATTCGGAACCGACGAATCAAGATGTTCGTGAGAAGATGAAGAAATGGGCGACGAGAAGAATCCCAAACCTCAAAATCATTTAAATCTTAGGATAGAATCCGGGTTGTTGTCAGTGGCCCGGCCACTTTAATTTTCTGTAAATTCTTTGATGTAATAATTAGTGGCACTTGCCATATGGACATTCAATTTGATATATTGAATTTGATTGATTTATTTAAATTGATTACGCATTAGAGATACCTGCTTTTCTAGTCTTTTTTTATTTGCATGCCGTATTTGGTTTGACCTAGAATTTGAATTTAGGCTCTTAGGGGTTTGTCAAAAAATTCTTCTACTTTAATTAAATAAATTTTTTAAGATAAGATAGAAACTCTAAACGGTCCTAAGAAGCAAGCTCAGACTCACTGAGGGTTTTTCTTGCATTCATATTATACTTTCTCTACCTTGTTAGGCACCTCCCTGCCTGCGGGTTCTGGCAGACCACCTGGCCTATGAGGGTGCCGATCTGTCAAGGGGATGTTGTGCAATCTCTAGAGAAAAAACTATTTTCTAAGCCAAAATTTTTAAACTGCTACATATTGATTTATGCATTTTATTGAGTCGACTAGCATGCATCGCATTAGCAACAAATTAAATCGAGTCAAAAAATTTTAATTGCATCGAATACCCGACATAAGTTAAGGGGTTAATTAAGGATCTGCTCTAGATGTCGACCCCATTCCTTTAAAATTTTCTAAGTAACATCCCTACCACTCGATAATATATAACTGTACTCATATTTTAAAATCGTTTAGGTGGTTTAGCTGTCTCCCCAATCCAGGCTGAGGTAAGACCAGATTCGCATTGCATTAGCTAGGTTTGGAGCACTTTTAAGTGCCCAATTTAGACTTAGGTTCCGAGGCTGGCTTGGGCCGTAAGACCTCACCCTCCAGGAATTGAATCCCAAATCTCTAATAAAATTGATCATTTAATTTAAAAATATCCTTCAATCAAATCCTAGCCCAACAATTAGGATAAGCTGGAGTGTTTTCTGAATTATTTCAGAATCTCAAAACGCTCCCTACTTCTCCTCCCTTGAATCTAAAAATAAGTGCTCAATATTGAACTAATACCTATTCAAATTCTAAACCTTACCTTCCTTCGATATAAATCTTTGAAATTCTTAAATAAAATTCATATCGCTATTTTAATCGAGAGTGTTCATAGGAAAATTTCCAATTTTCCTACGATGTAATTAAATATGAGGGCTTGCGCTTGTAGGAGATTTGGTAACCCAGATCTAATTTTCAAAATCAAAATTTTAAAAAATCTTTAATTAATTACTTTTGCGAAAATTCAACGATCATTATCGTCATTTTCAAACGATCGATAATGATTGATATTTTCTTTCTTTGGAGAGATATATCGATTATTATCGTAGAATTTGATTATGAAATTAATGATCTTCATTCCATATCAGCTTAGCCAAATACTCGATTAAATCCCATTTTGATCTTTCAAGGTCAAATACGATTCTTTTTGGGTTTAACTACGATAATAAGGATAAAGTTAAAGTTTTGTAATTTGAACCAATTAGTGAATGATATCCTCGCCTTTTTGAGATGATATATTATCCCTAATATTGGGTTCCATTACAAAACTAAAATTCAAAATTTAATATTCCTAAAGATAATTAAATATTAAAAAAAACTATATATATATATATATATATATATATATATATATATATATATATATATATATATATATATATATATATATATATATATATATATATATATATATATATATATTTTTATATCAATCAATCAATAGACTGATGTTATTCATCTTTATATAACCCAAGAGCTAATGGTTTGGCTGAAGCATTTATTAAAACTTTGGTTAAGCTGATTAAGAAAATTCTTTCTAAAAATAAAAGAGAGTGACACAATAAATTGATAGAAGCTCTTTGGGCGTATCGTACCACTTATGAAACTGCAACGTAAGCCACCCCATACTTGTTGGTTTTTAGCATCAAGGCAATATTACCTTTCAAGGTTGAATTTTCATCTCTCGTATTACTGTTCAATATGAATTGACTAAAGAAGAAAATGATCTTATATGACTTAAAGAACTTGAAGCCCTTGATGAAGTTAGAATTCAAGCTCAACAAAGTCTAGAATCCTGCAAAGCAAGAATGACCAGGGCACATGATAAAATGGTTCATCCTAGAAGCTTCAAAGAAGGTGAACTTGTTTTGGTTCATCGAAGACCTATAATCCCTCATCGTCGCCTTGGCAGCAAATTTGATCGAATTTGGGAAGGACCCTTCATTATTAAAATAGTATGTGAAGGAGGTGCCTACCAACTCGTAGACGTAAAAGGTCAAAGGTCTATGCCACTAATTAATGGTCAATATTTGAAGAAATATCGTACATAAACAAATGTTATATATGAAAATCTACCTATAAGGAAAATTTCATCTAAATATCCTCCTAAAAGACAGGAGATAATTTTATATTCCCCAATAAAGTAGGAGATAAATTTAATTCGTTCTTGAAAGATAGGAGGTAATTTTTATATTCTTCTGGAATGTAGGAGATAGTCAAGAGGTATTTTTATTCCCCTTTGCCAAACAAAATAAAGAAACTTTAAAATTTTGAATGCTCATAAACCTAAGTGTAGAGTTAAATCCACAAAGTTCAACAAGCCTAAGGGACAAACTTTTAAAATCTTCAATGTTCATAAACCTAAGGGTAGAGCTAAATCCACAAAGTTCAATAAACCTAAGGGCCAAACTTTGGAATCATCTATGCTCATAAACCTAAGAGTCAAGCTAAATCTACAAAGTTCAATAAGTCTAAAGGCTGAACTTTGAATTTTTCAATGCTCATAAACCTAAGGGTAGAGCTAAATCCATAAAGTTCAATAAGTTTATGGACCGAACCTTTAAAATCTTCAATGATCATAAACCTCAAGATAGAACTAAATCCACAAAGTTCAATAAACCCAAGGGCCAAACTTTGGAATCATCTATGCTCATAAACCTAAGAGTCGAGCTAAATCTACAAAGTTTAATAAGCCTATGGGCCGAACTTTAAAATTTTTAATGCTCATAAACCTAAGGGTAGAGTTAAATCCACAAAGTTCAACAAGCCTAAGGGCCAAACCTTGTTGAATTCCTTATATGCTCATAAACCAAAGAGTCGAGCTAAACCCAAAAAGTTCAATAAGCCTAAGGGCCAAACTTTAAAATCTCCCATGCTCATAAACCTAAGGGTCAAGCTAAACCTATGAAGTTCAATAAACCTAAGGATGAAGCTATTTTCATCAATCTATCAAAAATATTGAAATAACATAATCAAAGTTTTCAATGAATCCATTGTGCAAAATTCACACAATAAATTCATTGGGAGGCAATTTGTTGACTATATGTATATATATATATATATATATATATATATATATATATATATATATGAGAAGAAATTTGGAATCAACATGAAGAAGAGAAACTGCCTCCGCTGACCCCACCTCGCCCAAACGACAATTTTATTTGCACAATAACTTCCCTCACGACATAAAAACCTACATGAATCCATTTCATTAGATCATTCACAAAAAAAAAAAAACTTACGCTACCTTTGACTCCTTTGTTATCGCTCGACTTCATTTCTGTGGCTTCGCCATCCCAGTTCATCTTCATTCCTTCACACGGGGTGCAGAAATCACACAAATCACTTCTTCAAGCTCTCGTTACTATCCGACTTTAACTCCATCTATGTTGTTTGGCTTTAGTTTGCAGGAGGGTAGAGATTGCATCGTCGCTTCCTCATCTCCTTTGTGTTGTCTAACTTCACTCCTTCACAGACGGTGTTTAGATTGCGGGAGTCGCTTCTCTGATTCACCATGGCTATCCGACTTCATCACTACGCGAGAGGCATAGAGGTTACACGTGACACTCCTTCGGCTCCTCCCCCTTGCTGTAAGCGTCTGCCCTGCTGAATCCCCCGTGCGTGACTTCGGCCTCCGACTAATGCCTAATTGAGCTCCCTCTCTCCTTCTCTTTATTATATTACATAATATATAATATATATTATAATATGATAATATTGTGATATATATTATATTATAATATATATATATATATATATATATATATATATATATATATATATATATAAAGAAGAAAGAAAGAAAAAAAAAGAAACATTTTTCAAACAGGTGTCGAAGACCCTTCGCCCTCGTACCTTTGGTCGATCTTAGATCCTTGCGGGATTGTTTTAATTCAAATACCATACGTTATTGACCTTAGGTCCATGTAGGAAAAAGTTTCGGCAGATGCCGTTCCGATTTTTTCCCTCTGTGGGGAGGAGACGTCGCGAGGTTTCCAATTATTTTTGGAAATTTATAGGACTTTCTTTTTGAATTAATTAGAGAGAAATTCAATTTGGATTTTAATTAATCAATTAGTTAATGAATTTAAATTCATTAATTAAAATAAGTTGAATTTAAAATTTATTGATTGATAAAAAAAATCATCTAAAGAATAAGTTTAAAATTTGAGAGTATCTCAAACACGGGCTTTTAAAAATTTTGAGAGTTTTAAAATTAGAGAGCTTTAAATTTAAATTTGATTAATTTGTTAATTAATTGAATAATTACAAAATAAAAAAAGGCATAAAAAAAAGAAAGGGAAAATTCCTTTAATTAACAGATACAACATTGATTTCCAACTCTACAAAACTCTCAAACTCCCCAAATCCATTATACTTTCACAAAATGTACAACCTCTCCAAAATAAAAGCTCTCAAACTTTCTTATGCAAACCAACTCAAACTGAACTCCTCTGAATGCTCTCAAAAGCTCTCATATACAAGCTTCTACAGCTACTTGTAGGCTCTATCTTTTCCTACTATAAGCCTCAACTACTGCAACCACTGGCCACGAACACCTAAAAACAAAAATATGAAGAGTAAGTACATCACAAATAAATTGAATGAATGTTCATAAATTTAAGCTACTGCAATTAGAACATAGTACTAGAAAGAAAGAAAACCTAAGTACAAAAAAGCTAGTAGAACAACAATACTAAAAGACAGGTAGGATACTAGACTACTATAGTAGAAATAAGCTACGAGCACAAAACATAACAACTAAAACACTAACCCAGAGTCAAAGCTTTGATGTTTCAAAATAACAAATTCAAACCAACCCAACAAATAAATAATAAAAATTCAAAACATTTGGGCAGCCTTATTTATAAGAACTTGGTTGTAAGACCCACTACTTGTCAACTTTCGTAGGAAAGTCGTAAGCCAACCTTATGGGGAAATTTTAGGTAAAAATTGACCTAACTCCTAACCCCAAATTAAATCCCTCGGACACTTTTAATATAAGTCATAAGTCCGACCTCTGAGGCAAATATTTAAGAGATAATAATACACTAGACCCCTCACTCGGGCATTCTAGCCTATAAGGTTAGGTTGTAAGAATTACAAGCAGGCTACTTCTAAGTGAAGTCGTAAGACCAACATTTTAGAAAAATTACTAAATAAATTTTAATGATAGCTAAAACCCAAATCTAACCGAATAATCAAATTTAAAACTTTGGGCATCTTTATCTAAGGGATTAAGTTGTAAGACCCGCTTTGTTTTAGGCTACTTTCCAAAAAAGCCAAAAGTCTTACACAAAAAACTGAAACATATGGGCATCCTAACCTATAGGGTTAGGTTGTAAGACCCACCAATGGTCCAATTCTAACTGGATTCATAAGCCTTAAACTAAACACATCCTTGGGCAACTCATAAATAGAGTAGTAAGCCGCAACCTAAATTTAAATATCTTGATTACTTTCTATGAAAGTCGTAGGTCCCGACCTAAATTTAAATATCTGGGCTACTTCTTAAAGAGGTCATAAGACCCACAACAAACCAAATTCCTGGGTTACTTCTAAACGAAGTCATAAATCCCAAACTAAATAAATCTCTAGGTATTCTAATAGATGTAAAACCCGAAACACCTAATCAAATTAAAACCCACACTTAACCACTTCAATCTACTCAGGATCCCTGAGACAAGGTAACCCATGGCTGCTAATCAGATTCCCTAGACACTTTAGTCAATGATTGTTAGTGTTGGTAGATTGGAACTACGGTATACTTTGGACGTTGAAACCATGGGATCTTGATCGGGTTTACCACCACTTCCCCACTATTGAGACTAAAAATATCTAAAATTTATTCATCCTTAATCAAGTGTTCTCTCTTACACAGTAAGAGGGATAATTAACTATGAGTGCTTGCGATCTTTAAACCCTGACACTACCCTAAGGGGAAATTTGGTTAACTACAATCTGACTTAAGGGAGATGGGATCCTATACCTGCAAAGTGGTATTCGTACATTCGTGCCATTTTTCTTATGCCAACAGGATGCGTAGCAAAATAGGTGATGCTTGGCTCAATGAGTGTCTAGTTCCTTATATTGAGAAAGAAATATTTGATTTTGTTTTGAATGAAGTCATTATGCAACATTATCAAAAATTGTAAAGTAGAATGCAAAGTTTATAATTATTTTAATTTCATAAATTATGATGTAATATAATGCTTTGCTTTAAATTTAGCTAGTGAAATATATCGACTTTGCCCACCTTGAAAAAAAGGGCTGGATCCGCCACTGATTGGAGCCATCGCAATGGAAAAACCTCAACTAACACAAGCTTCATCCCACCTTCAAACATTTCCTTTATGTGACTGTATGATTTGTCCTATTCAATCGATTCTAGCTGCCCTAAATTAAAAAAGAATATTCATTTTAAGGAGAACTTATTACGTGCGGAATCCGGGCATAATTTTATGTTTGGACATCAATTAAATTAAGAAATGAATTTCATTTTTTTTACTACATGATAATTTGACCCAGGCCACTCGTGAAAACTTAAAAATCATGGTAGCCATCTCATTTTTATTATTAAAAAAAGAAACCTATGAAAGTTCTAGAATATTTAGGTTTTTTGCAGAAAAAATATTTTTATATGTATTTTGAAGAGAAACAAGAAACAGACGATGAATGTGGAAATTAGTTTATATGATGTTTATTCTCTGAATGACCAATAGAAAGAAGAGAAAACTTAAGAGTAAGATGTAGTTTACTTACCTAATAATTGCTTGTCAACGTATATTATGAGGCAACATAAGTTTTGTTGAGCTTATTTTTTAACAGAAAAATCTATCGTAGAGGCAAATACAACAGAATTGTGTTCGCCTTCATGGAAAATGAAGTTCTAAAATAAGCTCCAATGCTTTAATGATGAATTTATAAATTGGGTAGCAATAGTTTGTGTTTTTTGTGATGTTTAACACACAATAACTTAGAATATATATTTTTTAAAAATTTTATATGTCAAATGTCCTGAAAATGCATGCTTCTATAAATCAACTATGTAAAAGAGTCATATTCTGGTTCAGTTATGCTCTCGTATGTCTAATAAATAGCTATGTGTATAAGGGATATTTTTTTTTAATCTTTTTAACGGTTGGGTATTTTTTTTGCTAATATGCACTGTGTATTGCTATGTATGGATGTGTATAATTATATTTTCAAGCTTATGTGAATACAAATTTTTGAGCTTTTACACAGCTATGTATTAGAGAAATTATATTAGAAAATATATTTTTTTTTTCAAATATGCACTGTGTATTACTATGTATTGGTGTATATTGCTATGTATTCAAGCTTATATGAATACATAATATTCTATTTGTTCTTTTGAAAGCTTTTTGAACTTTTATATAGCTGTGTATTAGAGAAATTATATTGAAAAATATAATTCTCTTTTACTAATACACACTATTTATTACTGTGTATTGGTGTATATTACTATATATTCAAGCTTATATGAATTAACAGTGTTTTATTTGTTCATTTGAAAGCTTTATGAGCTTTTGTACAGTTGTCTATTTGAGAAATTATATTAAAAATATAATTTTTTTGCTTATACGTATCGTGTATTATTCTGTATTGGTGTGTATTGCTATGTATTCAAGCTTATATGATAATACAATATTTTATTTGTTCATATGAAAGCTTTTTGAGCTTTTACATTGCTATGTATTAAAGAAATTATATTGGAAAACATGATTTTTTTATACTAACTGTGTATTGCTTTGTTTTGGTGTGTATTGCTATGTATTCAAGCTTATAAGAATACACATTATTTTATTTATTTGTTTGAAAGCTTTTTAAGCTTTTAAATAGTTGTGTATTAAAGCTTTTTGAGCTTTTATATAGTTGTTCAATTTTTTTAATAAATTGATTGGTTTAATTATTATCTATTTTATATAATCAAATAATTTTATTTATTAAAATTAATATAAAATTATAAATTTAAAAAAATATATTAAATTTAATATATTAAGTTTAAATCACTTTAAATTTTTAATAGTAATTAATATTAAACTAGCTCGAACTATGCATACTCTCATGACATCACCATCCATGTGACTTCCTTGTTCAATCAAATAAAACAAGTTAAATAAATAACATTAATCTAAAGTGTCAATGATATGAGAATAAATAACTAAAGGGACCAGCTCAAGTTAACAACACATAAACTACATATTTTTAAACATAAATTTTGATTATTTTATATAATATAAATAATATGTACTTTTTATTTAATAATATTTAATATTTATCTATTTATCTATTTTATTATATAATATAAGAAAAACTTTTTATCTATTTTTTAATTACAAATAATGTAGTATGAATTTATAAATGTAACTTTATGATGTGAATTATATAATATATAGGTGTGAATTATACCTAAATATATCAGATAATTTAGTAATTATTTGTATTAAATTTATATATTTATATACAAACTAAATTTCTATGAAATGTTAATTAAAATAAGTGATTGGGGATTTTTATATTTAAATTTAAAAATTAGTAATTATTTATATTTAAATATATAACATAAATTAATAATTATCTATATAAAATTTAAGTTTGAAATTATGAATAAATTATTTATTTATGAATTTTATTTATTTTTTATTCATAAAATTATATTATCTTATAAATATTACATCATTATCTTATCATTTAAATATCATTTAAATATTTATAATATTTATTATAACATCCAATTTGACCCTAGTTCAACCTTGGTTGAACCATTAAATTTTGACCCTCTCTCTTTTCTAGTTCTATCTCTAATCTAATTTTTGCAACCTTGGTAAACTTAGCATGTTATGTATTGAATAAGATGAATATTAAATCCAAATCAAAGAAAACCGTAAATGAACTTCTTAAGGCCACAACATCAAACCTTTTCCATCTATATATTTTTGAATGCAAATTCTTTGTGTTGAATAATGGAATATCATATTTGGAAAATTTTGATGGAAAAATTGAAGAGGGTGTTTTTCTCGATATTCTTTCATAGGAAAAGCTTATAGGGTATTCAATTAAAGGATACTTATAGTAGAGGATTTGACCCATGTTAAGTTTGATGAGATTGGTAAGTTTGCCTCATTTAGAGAGAAAAAAAGAAGAGGAAGATATTACCATTAAAATTGGTGTAGATGATGGAGTTGAAAATAATGATTACCTAGGGATTGGAGGAGGTATGCATCAATTCATCCTAAGGATATAATTTTAGGGGATCCTTTTGTAAGAATTTAATCAAAACATAGTGTTAGACATGAGATTATCCAAACTTCATTTATATCAATAGTAGAACCTACGAGCATTGATGAAGCTTTGAATGATTAAATTTTAATCATAATAATGAATTATAAGTTAAATTAATTTATTAGAAATGATGTTTGAGAGATAATATCAAGACCATATGATCAGAGTATCATTGTAACTAATTGGGTATTAAAAAATAAGTTAAATGACACATGAACTATAGTTTGAAATAAGGAAAGACTAGGAGCAAAGCATTATAACAAATAGAAGGAAAAACATTTGAAGATATATTTCCATCGATTACTATATTACACGAAACTAGAAATTTTTTAGCATTCACATGTTTTAGTGGCTTTAAGTTCTATCAAATGGATGTCAAGAGTGAGTTCTTGAATGGAGTCGTCAACGAAGATGTGTAACATGAACAACCACTAAGCTTTGACAATACTTCACTCATTGGTCATGTTTATAAATTGAAAAAAACTTTATGTTTTGAAATAAGTGTTAGCTCCATGAGTCTTGGAGTAGGCCCGTTAGATTTTGATGATAAAAAATAATTGCTTTATGTATCTAATGCCTTCATTTTAATGTTTCATGTATTCATAGGTGATTGAGCTAAATCATGAAAGAAGTTTCTCGAGCTGGTGTTAAGATGGGGTTTGGGATAATAATAAATGTGTAAACACTTACAATGACTTATTCACAACAAATGTGTTTATAAATAAAATGAAGTCATAATTAAGTCATTCACATTATCATGCATTAGCAACTTTATTTTTATCTTTATTTGAAACTAGCTTCATTTACGTCAATATACGCTCACTTCGTGCTTTACATTCTTTTTATGATAACATTTATGATTGATGTGTAACTTCATGACACTTAAGGATTTATACTCTAGCATGCTTCATGATGTAAAATTCAGAAATCATTCATTATAAAATTAAAAAGAAAACAAAGTTTTCATTTATAACTCACTTTTCATATATAACTCATTGGCTATGTTGTATTATATACTTACTTTATTTCATTTATAAACTAGTGTACTTGCACTTATCCTACACTAATTATTTTATTAATTCAATTAATTAAATCCTCTTCTTTAAAATTTACCTAGCTACCCTTACTTCTTCCTTTGGTTTGGCCAAATTCTTCATTAAGGAAGTGGATTAGGAAATCTTCTAATGCATGTAGATGGCCCCTATTCTATTCTTTTATAAGTTAAATTGTTTATTCAATAAATTGATCTATTTTCCACGTCATCCCTTGAGATCATATCCTTTTTGCTAATTGAAATTCCATTCCCTTGAATCATGCCTTGGTTGAATTTTGCATCCATGAATCTTGCTTGGTCAAAATTTTGTGGGGCCTTTTTGATCCCTCAATTAATTCAAATTAAATCCTAATTTAATTTGATAAAATCAATGTGAACAATTTCAATTATTTTCTAATTAATTTTCCCTTCAATTCCTTTGAAAATTGTAAATTAAAACAATTTTACTTTAGCCCCATTCCTTGATTATGGTAAAATAATTTCATGCTCTCTCCTCTTGACAAGTTACTTTCACCTTGTCTTGGAGGACCCCAAAATCCAACCACTTATTCTCCTCTTGGATTTCCAGAAACCTAAAGGTCATATACTTCATATATTTCATTTTTCTTTGGAGATTAAATCACCTTTTGTGGAGATTACTTGGAGAAAGTCATTTGAAATTATTGAAGTATACTTGAATACAAATCTTTGGTACTCTTGCATAAACTTTGCTTGTCATTGGATTAACTTCTAAGAACACCTTGTACTTTATTTTTTTGTTTGGTCTCTCATCTCATATATTTTCTAATACAAAAATCCAAAAATGTATTGCATAATCATAAGTTTTGTTATTGCCTAGTTTTAATGTTTCAATTGCTAATTTTTAAAACTAGTTTTCATCAATTTGGTACCTTCACTTTAAATATTTTTGTGATTTATTTTATGCAAAATTTTTATCATATTAGTGTTTTAAATCATATTTTTTAGATTTTATAAAATAGAAAGATTCTCTTGTGATTGATGATTTGGTGAAAACTAAGTTACCTATTCTACACCTTGTCTGACACCTTACTTTGATTTACCTTGAGAATCATTTGGTTATTTAATTCTTCTGATTTAAAATAATATTTTCATAATTTTATTTTATTTAATTATCATTCATGTTTACCTCCATACGAAGCAAAATCAAAATATTTTCATATTATATCTTCACTTAAACTAGCTAGGCTTTTGAAAATTGCATTATAGCTTATTTTCTTGTATTTTAACATTTCAAAATCATATGTAAATAAATTTTTATCATATTTTCACTCTCATATACATAAAATTTAGAGAGTAAAAAAATCTATTTATTTGTGATTAATCGTTGATTTATGTGAGGTTGTGAGAGCAATATATATTATATTCCTTATGAGAGCTATATTGTATCAAGGTGTGACTTGACTTGATTTTATTTGGTTTTGATTATAAAACTTTTTTTAAGTTTCTTACTATAATGTGAGGTTGTTTCTTCCTAGTCTTAAAAAGATATGATTGTTGTAACCTATTTTATTTTTTAGTTAATTCTTAGTATGGGGTTGGACTAGGCATGGATGTAGGCTATTGGGGGCCAAATCATATAAAAACCTTTGTGTTATTTTCTCTTGTGAACTCACTTTGATATTTATTTATTTTTGAATAACTATCACACTCACATCACTAAGTTTTGTATAAGATAAAACTAAATATTTTTTTTAAAATTACTGCTCTTTTTGTATACAACTCAATTCACTTCCCTTCCCTTCTTGGGTTGCCATAATATTTTTCAATAAACACCCAGGGCTTGGTATCATAAGCTTAACATATTTGTTTTAGAATAATCTTTTGTTCATTGGATCATATAGACCACACTAAATATTGAGAATATAGAGAAAAATATCCCAATAGTTAAAATTTATATATATGCTATTATATTTAGAATAACAAATGATAAATTATGTAATGAATTTTAATCTAATATGAGAAATAAATTTGAGATGAGCATGATATGTCTTGATATGTTAACTAACACTACAGGTAAAGGGTACATCTACTGCACACGAGACGAAATCAAGAAGATGAATTGATTGAGCATAAAATTGCAAATGTGAAGCTATCAAAGAAAAAGATCCCAGTAAAGTAAAGTGTGTTAATTTATTATTTTTTAATCTTCTTTTTATATAGAAATATGTTGGGATAAACTTCTAAACACACACACACACACACACACACACACACACACACGCAAGAGTGCAAAATAAATTTAATAAATAAAAGAATGTTAATTAATGCACTTGATCTCTAACTAATTGTATTGTATGATCTCAAACATACAATATGATATTACTATGATTATTTTGAGAATTAGATAATGAAGTGATATTAATTAATATAACATTAAAACAAAATTTTGAATAATAAATCAAATTGTATGATGAATGTCATCCTACATGATCTGCTCTATTTAAAATAAACTGCCATTATTTATTATTTCCAAAAATAGATAAATTCAAATTTGATCTAATCATGTTGTATGAAATTATTTATAATATATAAAATTTAAGTTAATTTCTTATAAGATATTTACTTATTCTATGATCTAAAATCAAAGAGCTGATTAAGAGTAAATTTTATACTATATGGTAGTTATTATATAGTCTAAATAAAAAGAGAGTTTATCTAAATGATCTCTATTTTGATAGGATGAATTGATGCACTTAGTTAAAAACTTAAAATAATCATACTATACAAACAATATCTCACAATTCGATCAGACAGAGAGTAAATTCTAGAGTTTCAGGCTGATTGATCTAGTCATACTTTATGATCCATATACCATACTATATTTTACATTTAACCGAACACAATGGCGAAGAAGGATTCATGTAGCCGATGCCAATAAGTGGGACAAAGTCTTGATATTATTATTGTTGTTGTTGTATACCATACTATATGAGCAGGCCAACAATGTTAATAAATAGAGTTTTGAACTACAAACTATATATATATATATATATATATATATATATATATATATATATATATATATATATATATATAATATCAAGAAACCTACGAGTGTTTTTTTTTGTTAAGGGCTTTTGCAAAGAGTTTGTGAGTTTTCAAGAGAGCATCTTGAAAATCTTTCAAGAGGTTTTGCAAGAGATATTAGTGAGTCTTTTGAGAGATCTTTTAGAAGGTAACAAAAATGTTTTGTGAAGGACTTATGAAGGTTGTTTAGTTAGGTTTATTTCCTTGATCCTCTTTATAGTTGCAAAAGCTCTTGGAAAAGAAATTTGGTGAGTCTTGGTGTAGAGACTCATATATAGCTAAAAAGGCTAGGGAGAAGTTGCACTTTGAGGAGAAAATTATTGTATAGTTCCTTTATTACCCATGAAGGAGAGAGGCTTATCCACTTTCTAAGAAGCAGAAAGAGAGAGTTATTGAAATTCCCAAGGAGATGACTTATGAAGTGTATGCAGGTCATGTTGACTAAACCACATAAAAAGATTTATGTTTATTTTATTTTCCTAAACTCACTTTATTACAATTTTATTCTTTTCTTGTGTTGGTTTGCTTATCTGCAAAAAAAATATTTGTTATTGTAAGCTAACATATAATTATATTTTTCTTGTTGCTAAAATAATTTAAAAAGTATTATAAACTTAGGTTTTATTAATAAAAAAGATTATATGAGCAAGTCATTTAAAAGTTTTCTTTATATATATATATATATATATATATATATATATATATATATATATATATATATATATATATATATATATATATATATATATATATATATATATATATATATATATATATATATATATATATATATATATATATATATATATATATATATATATATTAAAAAATTTATTTTTAAGTAAGTTTTATTAAAAATAGTTTTAAATTGTTTTGATAATTGTTCTTACTTTAGTTTATTTTAAGATAAATATATTTGTCTTTTTATGTAGAAAGCTTCTGTCTAAAGTAAAAGTTTTAATGCACACCTATTCTCCCCCCCTCCCCCCCTTTGGGTGTTCCATATAGTTTAGATTAACATCAAATTCTTTCAATTGTGTTTTTCTTTGAGTCCTAAGAGAACTCTGCTGGAGTGTTACAGCTCATGTTATGTTACTTTTACTTATTAAAGGGTAAATGAACCCTTTATTTAGAGAATTATCCTCCTTTCTAGTAATATATTTAAGATATTTTGTATGCTAGCCATGCATTTTACTTCTAGTTGTTGATGTATGTACTTTCATATAAATTATTTATTATTCATTTCATCTTTACCTTTCAAGCTCTCTCTTCAAGTTTCCTACAAAAGAACGTGTTGAGTCCAGTAATTAGGTTGTTAAGCCTAAGTAAATGTCCCACGGCTACCAAGAGGGGGGTGAATTGGTAGTTTAAAAAATTTTAAACCCTCTTTTAAAGATTAAGTTAAAACCAAAAAAAAATTTCTTTTAAAGTTTGTAGAAAAATGTTTTTCAACCACAGAGTTGTTAAAACTGAAATTTAAAGTGCGGAAACATAAAAACAATAAAGTAAATGACACCAGATTTATAGTGGTTCAGTCTATAACCAGACCTACATCCACTCCTCAGAGGCACCCTCTGAGTATTGCACTAAAACCAATAGTGACTCTCCTTTAGCACCCACAGCAAGGCGGAGAAGCCTTTACAACACACTCTTTTCACCACTACCCAGTGCGGTAGAGAACCGTCGTCCTTTTACACAATCCACAGTGCTGGAAGAGAACCGTCGTCCTTTTACACTCTCCTAGTGTGGGCAGAGAACCCTACGGCTGTTCACACTCTCCAAGTGTAGGCAGAGAACCTTTCCGCTGTTCACACTCTCCAAGTGTAGGCAGAGAACCCTTCCGCTGTTCACACTCTCCAAGTGTCGGCAGAGAACCGGATCTCCTTGACTGATCTTCTCACAATAATCTAAAAAGAAGAAGGAAAAGAGTGAAGAAATCCAATTTCACAAGTAGAGACTCTTACCTTTGTAATCCAAGTGAAGCCTTTTCGCTCCAGTGGTAGGAATCCTCCTTTGAATGCTCTCTTCCACTCTCTCCTTGGCTATTCTCTCAAGAGGCACGAAGATCAATTGACAAAAAGATTGGGTGGCAGTCTAATTTGGACTATTTATATAAAAGACAAGAAAAACTGCCCAAAAACTGCAAGTTTCCAATTCTATACGCAGTGGATCGTCCTATACCATCTTGGATCGTCCTGGACGATTTTACTTAAATGATCTCAAACGACCCTATTTGAATATGTGTACGAAATGACTTCGTACAGATGATCATCCTGTACGAACTAGGTTCGTTCAGTACGAACGGTTATTACTAGGTCGGTTCTAGAAACTGCTGAAAACTGTTCTAAGTCGGTTAATCGTTTGGACGAGAATATGTTCGTCTGGACGAAAATTTTCCAGAAACCCGATCGTACTGGACGATTATTTATTTCGTCTGGACAAAAATATTTCAGAGGACCAATCACCACGGACGATAATTTATTTTCGTATGGACGAAAATTTTCCAGAGACCTGATCGTCCGGTACGATATTTAATTTCGTCTGGACGAAAATTTTCCAGAGGACCGGTCGCCTCGTACGATAATAAAATTTGTCTGGACGAAAATTTTACAGAGAACCAATCATCCGGGATGATAATTAATTTCATCCTGGACGAATAGGACTTAAAATTTTTTTTCGAGCAAGTTCCTATCCGTTCCATGTGCTCTATAGGAGATAACTGACGGATCGTCCAGTATGATATAATATCGTCCTGTACGATCAGTAAAAAAAGTTTATAATCTCCTTATGTGTGTGTGTAAGTTTTTTATTCACTCAATTACAATCACTCCCTTTCAAAATTAATTCAAAGAAAAAATGCAAACTTCAAATTAACAAAATATCTCATGTTGAATTTGATTTAAAGTTATCGTAGTCTAGAGTCTGATTTTCATGAAATGTTAGTACACACAAGAGCAAATGTAAATCTTCTAAAATTGTTAGGAGATAACTACACATTTGAACAATAATGTTTGGAATCATAAAAACTACATAAGTTGCAAAAATATAAATCATTCAAATAGCAACTATTCTAACAATCTCCCTCTTTTTGATGATGGCAAAACAATTATTGTTTGTATGGTTTCAAGTTAAACAAATCTCCTATCTCCTAAACTCCCCCTGAATTGATAAATACATTAAAATAAGGAGGCATAACGAACAATATTTTGTTTTTCAAAAATTTTAACACAAACAACTACAAAGTCAAAAAACTTGCAAACAGAACAATCAAAATAGAAAACACAATAATTTCTCCCTCTTTTTAACAGCAACAAAAAGTGAAGAAGAAATAGACAAGAAATGTAAGTAATTATATGAAATTCATTTTTAAAATTTAATCTAAATGGTGATTGACATAGGGTATGCAATTTTAAACTAAAGATATTAGGTCAATCATAGAAATTCATAAAATTTAAGAGGTGATATAAGATTGTAAGTAAGAAGAATTTATCAAAGACATGATTCAATTTAGACATTTGACTATAGAAAATCATTACAAGAGAGATGTATAAAAATTCTATATTTCAAAGTTCAATAGAATATAAATGAACATAAGATCAATTTGAATTAAGAGATTGAACGAATTTGGATAGAAGAGAATTACCACATGTGGTGCTTTGCGCATCTTTTTCAAAATTTTGGGGCACATTTTTGTGCATTTTTTTTTATTTGGGCTTATTTTGTGCCTCTTTTTCACTTTGTAAATCTTTGCAAATTCCTTTTGATTTTTGTACATTTTGTACAATGTTCAAGAGTAATTGAGACCAATTCTTTCCAAAATCTATAATCTAAAATTTCAAATATTTCTAAGTGCATAAATATCACTTGAGCATAGAAATACAAAATAAGAAAACATCTAAATTGCAATAGTAATATTAACTTTTATGTAGTCTAAATGAATAGACATGAATTTGAAAGTTCTAATTACAACAAGCTATAAACAACTTATAAATTTAGAAAGACTAGATTTTGTAATATAGATAATCTCAAATTACAATCGAATTTAAGCACTATGAAGATTAAAAAATACTAATGAAATTATTAACCACATTTCAAAAACAATTCAAATTTGAAAAAACATAACAACTTTCATTGATATTAATGAACGGATTACATAATATCTAAAAACCAACATAAACACAAACACTTAACAATTAAACAGACACAATAAAAACATAAAAAAACAAATACAACAAACACACATAAAATCATTTCTACTGTTCTGGAGGAGGAGGAGGAATGCCGCCAAAATGGTTGAAGTAGGAGGCCATCAACATTACATTGGTATTAATTTCATGTACTTCATTTCTAATATTACCAATGTCTTGTTGCTGCTACGTAAGTTGAGCATCAAATTGATCAAACCTTTGATCAATGTGAGTCTCTAATCTATCAAATCTTTCAATCAGATTCTGATAATCTGATTGAGGAGCAGAAGCTTGCACTTCTTCTTCTTCCTCCTCTTCTGAAGCACTGGCATGTGCTTTTCCTTTTTCCTCCTTGAAGAGCAATCTGAATGATGCATCATTATAGTAAACTGGCTCTTCGTATTCTTCATCAGGATGCACTATGTTGTATTTCTTTTCCAAAATATAAGTGATTAAGTGTCATAATGAAATTTTCTTCTTCCTCTTCTAATCTGCATGTCCTATTTCTGAAAGCCCATAGATATGATCTATGATAAGTTGGGCTTCGTCAATAGGATGTCCTTCCATAATTAAAAAGGTTAGAGAAGAAAGGAGAGGGGTAATATTAATCCTATCACCAGCTTTAGGAATGATTGAGGATCGAAGAATATGCTGGATGATTCGGGCATTTTTGGTCATTCCAGAAACTCTAGCAACATGATAGGTTAGGCCAATTTCTCTAATCACCCTATTGACTTCATACCATTCGAATTTCTTTTCACTCATTAGGGTATTGGCTCTATATCCCTCAGTTCTTAAGTTCAAAAATGCACCAAGGTCGTGCTTGGTGATCTCAACTTTTTTCTTAGAAACATAAGAACTAATGGTGAAGTGGTCAGAATTGAAACTCATGTTCGCTAGAAAGTAGTGGTAGGTTTTCTTGTTGTAGAAGTGGACGAGAGAAAGAATGAAATGAAATTGGGTTGAGGCGAAGAGGTGCATTACCCAAAATTTCAACTCAGTTTGAATTAGAATGCGAGAGGGAGTGATTTTGGCGGATGCAAAACGAGGAAAAGATTCCTCATTCGCCTTAGAAAGAAAGTTGTCTGGGGCATTCCTATTTGGTTTCTTCACCAACACCTTTTGTCTCTTGCTTGAGGAGGCCATTGTCGATTTGAAGTAGAAAGGGATTGAAAATGAAGTTTGGAAGTGTGATTGTTAAGTTAGAAAGCCTTCACATTTAAAGAAAAATAATACGTTCGTCCTGGACGAAAATATTCGTCCTGGACGAAAAATCATCGTTCGTGTGGACGAAATCATTTCGTACAGACGATCCAATTCGTCCAAAATGTAATGGCTTTTCGTAATTAACACAACTTACGATGCGTCCCTTCGTACAGGCTTTTTGACTTGACCGATCGTACAGACGAAAAATTTTCGTACAGACGATCAAAAAGTAAATCGTTTTAATGTCTCTTGAAAACCGTCCCCTACAATGAACCGACACATGTTCGTCTGGACGAACGAAAACTTTGTACAGACGAAGTTCATATTAAAAATTGTCTTATCCACTCAACCGCTGCATTCAATCGTCCTGACGTTTGAGAAAAAAAATATTTTCGTCCTGGACGATCGTCCGATCGTACAGACGATCTAATTAAAAATTGCTCTCAAAACGGTTAAAATTCGCGCAAACTGTTCTTTCACATATCGTCCCGTACGAAACCATTTTCATCCCGGACGATTTCCTCAAAAAATTTTTTAATTTTGATTTTTTAAATTAAGAAAATCAAACAAAATATTCAAAAACACAAAAAAATAAAACAAAACCATAGATCCAAAAACAATTCATTCAAAACAACAAAAAATTTCACAAAATCAAAAAACAAAACACAACAAATATCAATGTTGCAAAGACATTTTGTTTAAACATTCAAATCTATAACACCAAGCCTTGTTCTTAAAGTACTGAAGGTATCAAAGGCTAAAGGTTTTGTAAAAATGTCTGCAAGTTGATTTTCAGTTGAAACATGTATGAGTTCAATTTCTCCTTTGGATACATGATCCCTTATGAAATGATGCCTTATATCAATGTGTTTGGTTCTAGAATGTTGAATAGGATTTTTGGAAATGCAAATAGCACTAGTATTGTCACAATAAATTGGAATAGTGCCTATAGTTAATCCTAAATCAATCAACTGTTGTTTTAACCAAAGTACTTGTGCCACACAACTTCCTAATGCAATGTATTCTGCTTCTGCAGTAGATAGTGCCACTGAATTTTGTTTTCTACTAGACCATAAAACTAATGAATTTCCAATGAATTGACATGTTCCAGAAGTGCTTTTCCTATCCACTCTATAGCCTGCAAAGTCAAAATTTGAGTAACCAATAATTTCAAATGAAGAGCTAAACTTAGGATACCAAATCCCTAAGTTTTGAGTTTCTAGTAGATATCTTAAAATCCTTTTCACTGCTGTCAAATGCGATTCTTTTGGATCTGATTGAAATCTAGCACATAAGCAAACACTGAACATAATATCTGGTCGGCTAGCAGTCAAGTAAAGTAAAGATCCAATTATCCCTCTAAATTTCTTTTGATCAACAGATTTTCCCTTAAGGTCCTTATCCAACTGAACTGAAGAACTCATTGGTGTACTAACAGGTTTAGCATTGTCCATTTCATATTTTTTGAGGATGTCCTTAATATATTTAGTTTGACTAAGAAAAGTACCTTCCTCAAGTTGCTTAATGCTAAATCCTAGAAAGTAATTTAAATCTCCCATTAGACTCATTTCAAATTCACTACTCATTATTTTAGAAAAATCATCACAAAGATGTTTATTTGAAGATCCAAAGATGATATCATCCACATAAATTTGAACAATAAGTATATCCTTTCCAATTTTTCTTAAAAAGAGAGTTGTATCCACACTTCCTTTTTCAAAAGATCTTTCAAGTAGGAAGGTGCTCAACCTCTCATACCAAGCCCTAGGTGCCTGTTTCAATCCATATAATGCCTTTTTTAATTTGAAAACATGATTTGGAAATTTAGAATTTTCAAAACCTGGAGGTTGTTCTACAAAAAACATCTTCCTCAATTACCCCATTTAAAAAGGCACTTTTGACATCCATTTGAAACAATTTAAAACCTTTAAAACAGGCAAAGGCTAGTAAAACCCTAATTGCTTCAAGTCTAGCTACCGGGGCAAAAGTTTCCTCAAAATCAATTCCTTCAATTTGATTATACCCCTTAGCTACTAATCTAGCCTTATTTCTAATGACTACTCCTGAGTCATTCATTTTATTTTTGAACACCCACTTGGTTCCAACAACACTTTGATCTTTTGGCCTTGTAGTTAGTTCCCAAACTTTATTTCTTACAAATTGATTTAACTCTTCTTGCATGGCCAATATCCAAAATTCATCAGAAAGTGCTTGATCAATGTTAGTGGGTTGAATAGTTGAAATAAAGGCTGAATGATTGACTTCCTTGTTTAATCCACGCCTAGTTCTAACACCTTCACTTGGTTCACCTATAATCAATTCCTTTGAGTGGTTTTTAGAAAATCTCAAATCTCTAGGCAAAGGGTCTTCTCTTTCTAAATTTTCTTCCTCATTTTCTTCCAAATTTAATCTATCAATCTTTTGGGAGTTTTCTTCAATTTCTTCTTCAACAACATTTGGCTCTTCCATGTTTCCATTTTCATCAAATACAACATGTGTGGTTTCTTCAATGACTAAAGTTCTTTTGTTGAATACTCTATAAGATTTTCCAACACTTGAATATCCAACAAAAATTCCTTCATCTGATTTTGGATCAAATTTTCCTAAGGCAGATTTTCCATTATTATGTATGAACACCTTGCAACCAAATACATGCAAATGAGACAAATTTGGTGTTCTACCTTTTAGTAACTCATAGGGTATTTTATTCAAATTTGATCTCACATTCACCCTATTCAGAACAAAGCATGCAGTGCTAACCGCCTCAGCCCAAAAATATCTAGGAAGCGAGTATTCTGCTAACATTGCTCGGGCGGCTTCTATTAATGTTCTGTTTTTTCTTTCAACTACTCCATTTTGTTGAGGAGTTCTAGGTGCAGAAAAATTGTGATCAATCCCCTTTTCTTTACAGAAATCTTCAAATCTTTCATTTTCAAATTCTCCTCCATGATCACTTTGTATAGAAATTATTTCACATCCTAGTTTTCTTTGTATCCAAGTTGAAAAATTTCTGAATTCCTCAAATGATTCACTCTTTTGAAAAAGAAATTTAACCCAGGTGAATCTTGAAAAATCATCTACTATAACAAATCCATATACCTTTCCTCCTAGACTTATAGTGCTTACAGGTCCAAAAAGATCCATGTGAAGAATTTCTAAAGGTTTATTGGTCCTAAGATCTTTATTGGACTTAAAAGAGGACTTCACTTGTTTTCCTAATTGACATGCATCACATAGATAGTCCTTGGTAAAGTCTAGTTTAGGTATACCTCTCACCAAATTCTTTTGGGTAATTCTTCTAAGATTTTTCATACTAGAATGACAAAGTCTCCTATGCCAAAGCCATGATTCATCAGAAACAGTTTTCAAACAAAATGCAGTAGGAGATTGAATACAATTTAAATCTAGCATGTAGACATTGTTTACCCTTTTTCCATTTAAAATAATTTTTCCATTTAGGCTAATTATGCAGCTAGTAGGTAAAAATTTTACATTATAGCCCTTATCACATAGCTGACTTATGCTAAGCAAATTATGTTTTAAGCCTTCAACTAATAACACATTGTCTATGAAAAAGTTTTTCAAATTTCCAATCATACCTGATCCAACCACTTTCTTTGTGGTATTATCTCCAAGTGTAACCTTGCCTCCACTCCTGGCTTCCAGCGTTATGAATTGAGTAGTATCTCCAGTCATGTGCTTTGAACATCCGCTGTCCAGGTACCATATACTCTCATGAGGTCTTGTGTGAGAGTATTCCTGCAAAATTCTCAAATGTTAGACCTGGGAACTCAAACTAGTTTGGGTTCACCTTTATGAAATTTATAATCAGATGCATGTATGATATGTCTAGGTTTATGCATCTTAGTTCTCCACACCAAATTAGTTTTCATCTTTAAGGTGCAGGTGTGAGATATATGTCCCAAAAATCTATAATTATTACATTTAACATTAGGAAAAATATTCCTATGTTTTCTTTCATATGATTGTCTTCTAAGGGATTTCATGAATTTAGGATAATATTTAGGATTTGTAAAATCTTCAAGTTTAGGGGGGTTCCTATTATCCTCAAGAGCTCTTATAGTGAGTTTGTAAAATGAATTCATATCTTCCAAGATTCGATTGGTATAATTGATTCTATATGTCTTGCTCTCAGATTCATCCTTAAAATTCTTAAATTCTTTTTCAAGTTCAGCATAGGATGATTTTAAATTCTCAAAATTTTTATTCAAGTAATCATATTCATCAAGTAGTTTTATGTGGTTGTTATCAATTAAAGCATGATCTTTCCTAAGGATTTCGTGATCCTTATTAAGCTCTTCCAATTCTATAACTACACTAGCATGCATCTTTTTCATTTTCCTATATGCATCATGCATGTGTTCAGAAACTTCAAACAATTCATTATAGGTTAAATCACATACCTCTTCTTGATCTGATTGTTCAGCATTATCTGCCATCAAGCAAAGGTTGGTGACTTCTTCTTCTTTTTCAGTCTCAGATGAGTCTGAAGCTGAGTCCGCCCAAAAAGCCTTTTGAAACTTCTTCTTGCCCTTCTTTACCATTGGTTTCTCCTCTACCTTCTCCTTGCTAGGAGTGGCTTTGAGTTTTGGACAATCAGTCTTTATATAACCTGGTTTCCTGCATTCATAAAAAATCACTTCATTAGAAACCTTGTCATTTCTGTTATACTTACCTCTATTCCATTGCTGACGTCTCTTCTGCTTCCTCTTTAAAAAGCTTCTGAATTGTCTAATCATCAGTGCAATATCGTCTTCATCCTCAGGTTGTGAGTGTTCACTTTCGGACTCTTCCACATTTAGTACAATATTCTTGTCCTTTCTTGGTTCACCTGCATCAATCTTTCTTTGACTTACTCCTTGCTCATAAGCAATGAGTGAACCAAGAAGATTGTCAATGGAATATATGTTTAGATCTTTAGACTCTATAATTGCAGTAATTTTAGCATCGTATGCAGTAGGTAAACAACGAAGAATCTTATTGACCATTTCAACATTAGTTAATTCCCTACCAAGTGCATGCAAAGAGGTGACAATTTGAGTGAATCTTGTGTACATGTCTGAAATAGATTCATTAGGTTTCATGCGAAATAATTCATAGTCATGTAACAAGATATTGAGTCTTGATTGCTTAACCTCATTTGTCCCTTCATAAGTTATACAAAGTCTATCCCATATGTCCTTTCCGCTTTTACAAGTGGAAACTCGCATGTAGTCTTCAGATTTTAAAGCACAAAAGAAACTATTTAAACATTTCGCACTTAATTGTACTAAGTCACGTTCTTCAATAGTCCAATCTGCATAGGGTGTTTCTACCCTAATTCCATCAATGAATCTAGTTGGTTTTGAGTAACCTTCCTGGACTAGCATCCACATGCGATAATCAAGTGACTGTAAGAAAGTAGACATGCGTGTTTTCCAAAAATCAAAAGGAATAATGTCAAACAGTGGAGGTCTAGTGATAGAGTAACCCTCAGGTGTGTTTCGGTTTCCAAATGTAGCCATCTACGTTAATCAAAAAGTAGTTCAAACTTATGATTTTGAAACTATGCTCTGATACCACTTGTTGAGTCTAGTAATTAGGTTGTTAAGCCTAAGTAAATGTTTCACGGCTACCAAGAGAGGGGTGAATTGGTAGTTTAAAAAATTTTAAACCCTCTTTTAAAGATTAAGTTAAACCGAAATAAAATTTTCTTTTAAAGTTTGTAGAAAAATGTTTTTCAACCACAGAGTTGTTAAAACTGAAATTTAAAGTGCGGAAACGTAAAAACAATAAAGTAAATGACACCAGATTTATAGTGGTTCGGTCTATAACCAGACCTACATCCACTCCTCAGAGGCACCCTCTGAGTATTGCACTAAAACCAATAGTGACTATCCTTTAGCACCCACAGCAAGGCGGAGAAGCCTTTACAACACACTCTTTTCACCACTACCCGGTGCGGCAGAGAACCGTCGTCCTTTTACACAAACCACAGTGCTGGCAGAGAACCGTCGTCCTTTTACACTCTCCTAGTGTGGGCAGAGAACCCTACGGCTGTTCACACTCTCCAAGTGTAGGCAGAGAACCTTTCCGCTGTTCACACTCTCCAAGTGTAGGCAGAGAACCCTTCGGCTGTTCACACTCTCCAAGTGTCGGCAGAGAATCGGATCTCCTTGACTGATCTTCTCACAAGAATCTAAAAGGAAGAAGGAAAAGAGTGAAGAAATCCAATTTCATAAGTAGAGACTCTTACCTTTGTAATCCAAGTGAAGCCTTTTTGCTCCAGTGGTAGGAATCCTCCTTTGAATGCTCTCTTCCACTCTCTCCTTGGCTATTCTCTCAAGAGGCATGAAGATCAATTGACAAAAAGATTGGGTGGCAGTCTAATTTGGACTATTTATATAAAAGACAAGAAAAACCGCCCAAAAACTGCAAGTTTCCAATTCTGTACGCAGTGGATCGTCCTGTACGATCCTGGATTGTCCTGGACGATTTTACTTAAACGATCTGAAACGACCCTATTTGAATATGTGTACGAAATGACTTCGTACAGATGATCGTCCTGTACGAACTAGGTTCGTTCAGTACGAACGGTTATTACTAGGTCGGTTCTAGAAACTGCTAAAAACTGTTCTAAGTCGGTTAATCGTTTGGACGAGAATATGTTCGTCTAGACGAAAATTTTCCAGAAATCCGATCATCCTGGATGATTATTTATTTCGTCTGGACGAAAATATTTCAGAGGACTAATTGCCACGGACGATAATTTATTTTCCTATGGACGAAAATTTTCCAGAGACCTGATCACCCGGTACGATATTTAATTTTGTCTGGACGAAAATTTTCCAGAGGACCGGTCGCCTCGTACGATAATAAAATTCGTCTAGACGAAAATTTTACAGTGAACCAATCGTCCGGGACGATAATTAATTTTGTTCTGGACGAATAGGACTTAAAAAATTTTTTCGAGCAAGTTCCTATTCGTTCCATGTGCTCTATAGGAGATAACTGACGGATCGTCCAGTACGATACAATATCGTCCTGTACGATCAGTAAAAAAAGTTTATAATCTCCTTATGTGTGTGTGTAAGTTTTTTATTCACTCAATTACAATCACTCCCTTTCAAAATCAATTCAAAGAAAAAATGCAAACTTCAAATTAACAAAATATCTCATGTTGAATTTGATTTGAAGTTATCGTAGTCTGGAGTCTGATTTTCCTGAAATGTTAGTACACACAAGAGCAAATGCAAATCTTCTAAAATTGTTAGGAGATAACTACACATTTGAACAATAATGTTTGGAATCATCAAAACTACATAAGTTGCAAAAATATAAATCATTCAAATAGCAACTATTCTAACAGAACGAAGCCTCAATGGCTGCCAAAGACACATATAAAGTCTTTGATAAAGTTTAAATAGAAGAGCTCCAATTAAGCTCATTAATTGCAACTTGCCGACATTATCGTCCAGAATGATATTAATATCATCTTGGCCGATCAGTGCAAATTAAGCTCAATCAGCCAAGATGATCTAGGACGATCAGAAGATTTTTTGTCATATTGTCCAGGATGATATCACGATCATCCTGGTCAATTAATTCAAATATGAGGAGAATGATCCTGAACATCGCTCTGAATAGAAGCTGGCCGATGTCAATCGTCCAGTGTATCGTCCTGGCCGATCATACGATCATCCCGGACGATGTATCATGTAATCAAGCCTTAATTGCTTTACTTAATTACTAGATTAATTTAGGCATAATGGAGCTACATCATCCAGGCCGATGTCTGGATGTTGTCCAAAAAAAAAAAGAATACCTAAATAGATCTAGCGGTTGATTCTTTCTGTTTTGAGCCTACCGTCCCAGCCGAAACTAATATCGTCTAGGCCGATTGACTTAATGAAGGCTGCCTTAATAAGGATGACCTTATTAGGGATTCTATTTTTAGCTGATCATCTAGGATGTTATTTGGATCGACCTAGATGATGTGACCAAAATAGAGAACTCTAACATAGATAAAAATAAGTGAGCAAGGTACATAGCATTAGGGATCACTTTGATTATAATAGACTCAAGAAAGGAAAAAATTACAAACTGACTCAAACTTAATCTACCCAAACTTGAGCTGGCTTGAGTTGCACTCGATCTTTTGGACATAAAAAGTTAGTAGGTAAAGCAGTCATAGAGAATCATGAGTGTTTGCTATCATCAAAATCTAATACATAAAATCAGATCTGCAACATTTCCCACACTTGAAACATAGATTCAAAAGATTTTCATATTCAAAATTTTGAAAAAAATTTCCACTCAATCCTTCAACCCAAATACCACAAGGGATCTTAGTATTCAATTTAACCCGAATACAATCTCTCACAAACTCCCTTCTACCCCATCTAAACTTTCCAATTTTAGAAACTATTTTAGAAATATTAGTTTCATCCCAACAATGAAGAGGCAAATGAGGTAGACAAACCCAAATGGGTGCAAACATTCCATCCATAGAGATAGGAGAGAAACTAGAAGACCATTTGTCTATGCCAATGATGAAGCCCCCAACATACCAAGGACCTTCATTAAGGACTTCCTCCACTGCTTCTGATGATTAAAATGAACACAAAAGCCAATCTAATCCAAGCGAATTTATATGAAAACCACCAAATCTAGTCCATTGTCACCTTAACTAAATACTACAGATTGAAAAAGGCAAATTTTGCTAAGAATTTTAACAACCAAGGAATTTCTCAAAACTTGAACATTGGCTTTCTCTTTCTCCATATAAAACTTGACCAAATTTAAATCCTTATTTTCATTGATAACTTCCTTCATATTTATTTTAATATGTGGTTTTTTAATCCACACATTAAAATTATTCAAAATAGAAGGCATTATCTTGGTTGAACTAAATAAATTTTATTCTTGCAAATCATATTTTTATTATGATGCTAAACTTGTTATAATGGTTATAAAATATTCATTAAACACACACACACACACACACACACACACACACACACACACACACACACACACACACACACACACACACACACACACACACATTGACAGCTAATTTTTGTACTAATAATCATGAACATCACCAAACTATAAATTATGTTACAATATATAACACTTTTTCATTCATACAAGATTTGAAATAATTATTATACTACTATTATAGTTAAATCTTATTTGTTATAATTAATTCCTAGTAGATTCTACATGGTTGCTTGGTTGATTGTTGATGCAAGTGCAAACTTTTAAGCAAAAGCCCACTCAAAAAATGTATTTTTGAGTTTAAATTGTAGTTCTTTATTTAGACTTCTATTGGATTTTGGGTAGTTGCTGCTTTTATAATTATTTCATTTATTTCTTTTCCTTAGTTATCATGCTATCATATTGAATCTTTATTAAAGACTCTATCGAAGTAATAAAATATTATTTATTTATTTATACTTGTGCTTATATATTTATAATTTATAATTATTTATTTGTATATTGAATATTTTGTTTTATTGAAAACAAAATAACATTTTTGATATTAACTTTTGAGGTTCATTTTAAAAATTGAGATTAATCCATTTATCATATCTCGTCTAAGGGCGTACCAAAGCATAGACATAGTACACATTTATGTAGTTATCTTATAACGAAGTGTGCCTTCATGATAATAAATTATGGATCTCTATTCTAATTGTTATTTTCTAAAGATATATTTTTACTATTTGGTTTTTATTCTTTTGAATGAAGTTTTTCTAGTGCCTGGAATAATTGAAGTCATTTTGACGAGCATGATCTATTTGTGTTTAAAGAGACATTTTTTAGTAAAATTTTTTAAAAGATATTTCATACAAGAAAACCAACAAAACAAATAAATCCAACACATTAAAATTACTCGAGTAATTCAAATCACTTGAAAAATGACTACAAACAAACTAAAATATAAAATAAAAAGGGGAATATACATACCATATAATTATTTGCTATTTGTATATCTAAAGCCTAAATCCTTATATTTACCTATACATTACTATGATGTATAAATCACATCAAATTATATGCATGAAATGCATGTTTTATTTTAAATTAGATAAATTTAGTGATATTTTTATCTGATTTATAGATTTGAGTATCATATAAGTAAATATAAAAAATTAGGAGTTAGATATGTAAATACATAAGAATTTAGTTGTATGTATGTAAGACACCTTTAAAAAACTTGTTTTAAAATAATAATTATTTTAAACATGCATGGCCACTTGTGTAGCTATTAACCATATGAATAGCCTTTAAGATTTATTTTGTTATTCATATTAAAAGTGTTTTAAAAGTTTTTTTTTTTTCGTGTGAGATTTACATAGATTTCATTCAATTTACAAATCTAATACTTAAATCTTTATATTTACTCATCTAACATCATTGTGTATAAGTTACTTCAAAAATGTATGCTTGAAAAAATATATTTTAGTTTAGATAAATAAATGTTAGTGATATTTTTGATTTAATTTACCTATTAGTGTATTATATAAGCAAATATATAAAAAATAAATATTAGATATATAAAAAAAATAGTGATATGTATAAACTTTTGATATAGAAAAAGATTGTTCGAACTCACTTTTCTAGCTATTAAATATAAATTATAAGGCTATCATCTTGATTTAGAAATCATAAAAAAATTTGGAAAAAAAAAGATAAGTATAACTTAATAAAAAATTTAGTTAGAATGTATCTCAAAGCTCTCAGATTTACTTTAAGATGAGTATGACATATAAAAAATTAATGTTTCTCTAATCTCAAAGCATATCTAAGGATTTTATGACAAATCATTTATTTTATTTTAGGCTAGGATAAGATTAAAAGAATGAGGAAAAAGCATCACACAACCATTTAATTAGATTAAGATTTGTTTTAGAAAAGGGTGAGTTGTGGATAAAAGCCATTTATAATTAAAATAATTTTGATGCTATTTTACAAGAAAATAAATAACCACACAATTTTTAAGTAAATGATAAAGAAAATAGACCCAAGAAAAAAAAATAGGCTCAATATTTTTACGTTATTTAGCTCAAAATCTAATGTTGCCTATATTAACACTAATAAACTTTCAGGCTAGAATCCTCTAATCCTACATTTACCTTACAAAACTCGCTTCAAACCAAAAAAGTTTTTACAACCTGAGTACTCTCCTACATGGGCGAATGCAACCTAATCTAATTATAATTTAAACTTAACTAAACCAAATGGCTTAGATCAAGAAAAAAATAATAATTTGTTGTAAATAATACAAAAACAAATTATCTTGTCTAAAATGACTAAAAATTTGAGGTGATCTTAAAATTTCGTTTTAATCACCTCATTACTTAAAGATGGAATATAAAATTTGCTCACTATATAATAGATTTATATGTTGATATAATTATAAATAAAATTTTAAATAAAAATATTTTCTTGTTTATTTAAATATAAACTCCTTAAATCGTATAAGATGGATATATTAAGTAGAAAAAAAAATGCATAAAATATTTTTAAGAGTTGATTAGATTTGGATGGTAGATCTATGCTAGAAATAAAAAAAAATTTCTTGCTAGTTGAATAGATGAAGGAGATTTAAGCATATAAATAATCCAATCTAAGATTGCCAACTAGCATTTCACCAAATAATAAATATTTCAATAAATATATAAGATAAATGCTAAGATAGAAATAAAGAAAACTTTGGAGAGTGATAAACAAACTCATAAACTTTCTGATCATGTTGCTTGGTTGAATGCGTTGAAGCTTTTGAACCAATGACTTGATATTGTAAAATTATAGATCACTTTGAATAAATATCAAAATTTATCCTCTCAAGATTTAAATTTTAAGGAAAGAACGTGGAACGAAAAAATGATGGAGGTTTTATCTATAGAACATCCCTCAAAAGAAGAAAAAAAGGGGTATTTAAAGAAAAAAAAAGTAAGTAAATCCAATTTTGAAAAAAATAATAATATAATATTATTTTATGAGCTATAATAATATAATATTTAAAAAAATAATTCATTTAAACTAAATAAATATATGTTACAAATTTCTATAAAATGGCTAGTCATATAGAAAAGTAAAAAAACTCTTCATATACGTCCAAAATATGCCAAAAATGACTACCCAACTTATAATATTAAAATTGGATAATGTTTGAAACATTATTATAAATTCAATTTAGCTCTGAAGTAAGACATATAACCTATCAATTTTTATTTACATAATCTATGAAATTTAATAAAATATAAATTAAGCCACTATTCCATCCAAAATAATATCATATAGTAAAATAAAAACTTATGCATATTTAAATGTATTTAATGATATATTAAATATTCATGCAATAATATAATGTAATTTAGATTAAATTATTTGTATATCAGTAAATGTTTATGAAACAAAGTCAATTCAAAATGAATACATAATAAAATTTTAACCGTATAAGCTTATTATTATAAATTGACCTAGTTAAGTATCTTTTAATATTTGATAAATTCTATTAAATCTACAAAGCATATAAAATTTATTTAAAAAAGTAATCTTATAGATTTCTAAATGAAGCTAATTATTTTTAATTAAAAAATACATAAATCAATTTAATAGATATTTTAGATTATGAGCAAATCAAATCATGCAAGTACATATCTATGGACCTTTAAGATACTCCTAAGTCTATAAAAACCTTCAAGCTATCCATCTTGGTCTATCTTGAGTTCTTCCAGCTAAAATTTTAATTGAACTTAGCTTGTGCAATGTACATCCTATATAAGTAATTATAATGGTCATCCATCAAACCATTAAACCTGAAATACTTAAAACACAAATTAGAATATCCAAGCATATGTTTGTTATCATTAAAATCACTAGAGAAGGTTATGAGACAGATAGTACCAATAGAGCATTCATAACTTACTTGATTGTTCTCATTGAAAGTTCGATGGGGATGTTAAGCGCTATGAACTTAGTCCCAAGCTAACCAAGAGGGGGGATGAATTGGTAATTTTAAAAACTTCTTTTTACAAAGAAAGAAAATTGCATAAAACCAAATCACACCACAAAAATAAATACGGAATTTAAAAGTGCGGAAGCAAGAAAAGGAACACAGAAATTTATAGTGGTTCGGTCGACTCAATCTACGTCCACTCCTTGGAGGCACCCTCCAAGTATTGCACTACAAAACGTGACTCTCCTTTAGCCCCCACGGCTAGGCGGAGAAACCCTCACAAGAACCTCCTTTTTGCCACCCCGGCAAGGCAGAGAACCTATCTCCTTTTGCTTCCTCCTGAAGCTGGCAGAGAACCAAAACCAAAAGTAAACTCCTTACCTCTACCGACCCTTCCACGGACGAGAAACTCTAGATGAAGACGACGTAGAGTGATCCTTGAAGCAACCCTTGTGAATCCCCTCACAAGCTCCCCCTCACAAGATCCTCTCTCTCTCTCTCTCTCTCTCTTTCTCTCCTCAAGGTTTTCTCAGGTCAAGGCAGCAGCCAAAGGTTTTTCAAAATGTTGAACAAGAGCTCTTAAATAGAAGAGCTTCAAAAGAGCTCATAATTACAAGTTGCCGACAATATCGTCCAGGCCGATATGGACATCGGCCTGGCCGATCGGTACAAATCAATGAAGATCGGCCAGAGCATCGCCCTGGATGCAAAGCTGGATGATTGAGAATTGGCTTGATCGTCCAGGACGATCTTACGATCGTGCTGGCCGATCAGTTCAAATCAGAGGAAAATCGTCCTGACAATAGCCCTGAATACAAGCTGACCGATATTGATCATCCTGAAGTAACTTAAGGTCTTTGACTAAATCGTCCTGGCCGATCCTGCGATCGTCCAGGACGATATGATCGTATCAATCATCCTTAATTACTCCCTTGATTTCCTGAATAATTATGGCATAATTTGTGAATATCGTCCAGGCCGATCATAGGATCGTCTTGGCCGATAATAAAAAATACAGTATGCCATAATTGATTATGGCGGCTACTTCTTTATGTTTTGAGCTTATCGTCCTGGCCGATACACGAATCGTCCAGGACGATCTGGTAATGCCGGCTGCCTTAATTAAGAATCCTTAATTAGACTTTCTGTTTTAAGCTGATCGTCTAGGCCGATCAAAAAATCGTCCTGGCCGATATGAGTAAAAACAGAAATTCTAAGTCTCTCAAGTGTGTGTGTGAAGGGTTACATAGCATCAGTCTCTTTGACTATTACAAGTAGACTCAAAAGGTGAAAATCAAACGTACAGACTGACTCAACCCTAAACCTACGCAATCCTGAACTTGGCTCCTTGATCGTCCGATCTTTGATTCCTGAAAAGTTAGAAGCAACAGGTAGTCCAAGAGAAACAGTGTTTGTCAATCATCAAAACATAATCCATGAAAAATAGATTTGCAATAATCTCCCCCTTGTTGATGATGGCAAACACAAGTAGGAAAAATTAAACAAAAATAGGTTCATTAGAAAATCAAAGTTACAACAACTTTTTCCTACCACACTCTCTCCTACTCCCCATTTTGTCATCACAAAAAGAGGGTCCAGAAACAACAGTAAAAAAAAATCACAAAAGATTAAGAAGCAAACCACAAAAAGACAAGAAACAACAACCCAAAGCACAAACTAAAAGAACGAGTGATCCTGATCATCAGATGGAGGTGGTGGAGATGGCTGCTGAAAGTAACTAGCAAGCGTGGTAAACTGAGCATTGAACCAGGCGATATCCTGGTCATGCTGCTGCTGGTGAGTAAGAAAACTGTCAAATCGGGCAAAATCCTCAGCGCGGTGATGCTCGTAACGGGCAATGTCCTCAGAGTGTTGCTACTCCTGGGTAGCAACATAGGCGTCAAACTGGGTCTCACAACGATCAAATCTCTCAATCAACTGATCAACTGGTGAGTGCTGGTGGAGAGGAGCAGGGTCAGGAAAGGGAGCTGGAGCGGGAGCCTCCTCCTGTCTAGCCCTCCGAGGTTCTTCAGGGTGGAGACGAATACTGTGAAGGGTGCTGAAGGAATTGTTTGAGTAGAAGAGAGTTGGGAAGTCTGGTGGATTGGGATATTGAATTTGGTATTTAATTTCAAGAAAATAGGCTATGATGTGTCCTAAGGCTAGATTTGACTTCCTTTTGTGGCCTGGATCGCGAATTGTGGTTAGGTGATCAATGTATCGAAAAAATAGGTCTGCAGTGTTGATTTCCCTATGAGCCATGATGTAGAAGGTAGTGAGGGAAAGTAGAGGGGTAATGTGGACTCGGTCGCCGGCTTTTGGAATGACGGAGGTGCGAAGGACATGTTGGCTTGTCCTAGCATCTCTGACTAAAGAGCTAGTATCTCCAACATGGTAAGGTACATTGGTCTGGCGAAGAAAGTGATTTGCCATGGATCAGTCAAAATCAGGGTTAGAGGCGATTATGTGCAGCTTATCTCCGGTGGTGGATAGCTGTAAAAGATCAACACAATCCTGATATGTGATTTCGACAGGGCGTCGATTCACATAGGAGATCAGGGCTATGAAGGTAGGGTTGATGCGAAGGTTTGCAAAAAATTCTAGAAGAAACTCTGAATTGAAAGGGAAAATAAGAGACAGAATGAAGCAAAGGGAGGTGTGAGCGAAAAGATCCATTACCGGGTAAGAGATGTGGACAGGATTGATGATTCTAGAGACAGTGATTTCATACTCTTTGTAACGATGATAGGCGGCTTCATCTTCTGATTCTCGGAAACGAGGGTCAATCCTTGCCCTCGAGGAACTTCCAGAAGTCTATCGGGCACGTTTCCCACTAGCCATTGAGAGCACTAAGCAAGAACACAAGAGGAAAAGGGTTGGAAGTGAAAAACCATGGCTGGAATGGCCTCAATTTAAAGAAACGGTCATATCGTCCTGGCCGATCGCAATATTGTCCTGGCCGATCGCAGAATCGTCCAGGCCAATATGGTTCAATAATTACGTACAGGCCAATTGGTCAAAAAGGTGGTCCAATCATCCAGGCCGATCAGAGATCGGCCAGGCCAATTAGACACAGGCGATCGGCCCGAGGAGTCAATCTGAACGACCGTTGAAAAAGCAGATCGTCCGGGCCGATTAGGTGTATCGTTCAGGACGATGCACAATAATTGATCGTACCGGCCGAAGTTAAAACATTTTAAATGCTTGCCATGTGTATCGTCCAGGACAAACAGTGGATCGGCCCGGTCGATGGTCCAATAATGGATCGTCCGGGGCCGAATTTAAAGATCAAAAACGTGCTGACATGTGGATCGTCCAGGACAATCCAGTTTATCGGCCAGGACGATGCACATAAAATGCATCGGCCAGACAAATATACTATCGGCCAGGCCTATCACCAAGAGAATGATCAAATCGTCATGGACGATAAAGTATCGTCCAGGACGATGAATTGCAGTAAGCACAGAAAAAGGTCAGCAGATGGATTTTGAACAGAATTTGTCATATCGGCCAGGACGATAGAAATATCGGCCAGGCCGATGTGACTTGAAATTGAAATCAAGAAAAGAATGGTGATGATCAAGACCCTCAAAAATAAAACAAAAGAAAAGACAGTCAAAGACACAGAAAAATAAAAACAACATAATGAAAACCAAACACCGAATATTTTTAGACTTTAATTTTTCTATTTTTTTTTTGTTTTATGGAGGTATCATATGATAATTCTTTTTAGAAATTAAACTTTTAGAGTTTCAAGAGATCAAGAAGTTTAACAAATCTCAATCAGAAGAAGGTACAAAAACTGATCTTGTTAATCCTAGATCGGACATCCTTTAGGGTACAAAATTCTTTTGGAAAACAGAGGCCTAACTCAGAATAACAAAAAATATGATAAGAAGATCCATTCAAGACTTGTTTACAACTAAAATAACTCATAAATAATAAACCAATGTAATTTTTCTCAATCATGAAAATTGAAATCAAGTCTTTGTAAGTATCACATAATTAATGAGTTTTCTAAGTTTTAAGAGTTTTTACAAAATAGAGGATAGCTTGCATTTAGTGGGCTCATTTTATGCCTCTTATCACTTTGATTGGCTCTTTGAGCATCTTTTGATTTTTGATACACTTTTGTGTACATAGCTTTCTTTTCAATTTGGTTTCATTGGTCTCTTTCCTTTTTAACTCTTGCAAGCTAAAAACTCTTTTAATATACCCTTAAAGAAAAAGACTTAGTTGTGAGTATATCCTCAAAATATTAGAGAATAGGAGCTCTCTCTCTAACATAGGGAAGAACAATCCACAACACAAAATCAAAATCACGTGATAAATGCAATGGCAAGATTTCAAAAGCTTGAATGATATCTAAGAATTTTGGCTATTATACATAAGATAATTTAATGTAGCAAGATAAGAAAGAGATCTTAGATGAAAAGCCATTGGTTAAACTGAGTTTATACTTTTATTTTAGAGAAGAAAATCATGCCACTAAACAAAGTCAGAAGAAGGGAAAACATCAACAGTTTACTCCCTTTAACCAATTTAGAAAAGCTAAACCCTATCTCTAAAACTCCAATATTTAAAAGCTTGAAAAGTTTCATCATATGGAAGGCCAAAAATAAAGAACAATGTAAAAAAAAAACAAAAACACATAAAATAAAATAATAAAGCAAACTAAAAAACAACACAAGGTGAGCACAAAAAACTAGCACAAATAAATAAAATAAAATAAAAGACACACAAAAGCTAAAGATTTCAAGCAAGTGATAAAGCAGCGGATTTAAGCAATTTGAGCTGCGAGCCTCCTTATGTCCAGTTATCTTATGCTCCCACGAGGTCTTTGGTGAGAGCATACCTGCAAAACTCAACAATAGTCAGATTTAGGAACCCAAATAGGTTTTGGGCTTCTTCTTAGGAAACGTAGAGTGCAATGCAGATATGGTATGCTTTGAATCATGCATCTTAGGTCTCCACACCCAATGTGTACTACGGTGAACTGTGCAAGTGTGTGAGATATGTCCTAACATGCCACAAGAAAAACATTGAATTCCAAAAAAAGGTTTTCTTAAATGGTTTGGGTAAAAATGCCTCTTCCTAGGTTCTGGCTTTTGATTAGTAGTTGGTGTCATCCTAGCTTTCTTACATGTTTCCAAATCATTTTGAATTCTCAAGTTAGTTCTTTTTAATGCATCATTCTCAATCCTCAAATTTTTCTCAATCTCTTTAGATTTCTTAAGATCATTCTTAAGTGAGGTGTGTGAAGCTTTTAATGCATTACCTTCATCAACTAATTCCAAATGCTTCTTATTTAATTCATCAAGGAGAGCCATGTGATTTAAATCAATCGTTGCATGATCTTTGAGAAAAACTTCATGCTCTTTTTATAGATTTGAATGTTCTAATTTTAGGCTAGCATGAGTTTTCTTAAGTTTTTTGTATGATGTATGGATTTTTTCACAAATTTCAAACAATTCATCATAGGTTGGTTTACATACCTCTTCCTCATCACTTTGATTTTCTCCCATGAAACATAAGTTTGTAGTCTCTTCCTCTAGTTCAGTCTCAGAGGAATCAGTACCAGATTCTGCCCAGAAACCTCTTTGGATTTTCTTCTTCTCCTTCCTTGACTTAGCTTTCTCCTCACCTTTTTCCTTTTCTTTGCTTGAATGATCTTGAAGTGTAGGACAATCGGCTTTCACATGTCCAGGTTTCCTTCATTCAAAACAAACAACATCAGAAGATCCTTTAATATGTTTATGATCTTTACCTTTTCTCCAACTTTGATGATGCTTTTGTTTCTTCCTTAGAAAGCTTTTGAATTGCCTTGTGATGAAGGCAATTTCATCGCTTTCAGACCCGGAAGATTCATAATCTGATTTGTGCGCCTTCAATGCAATTGTTTTCTCCTTTTTCTTCTCACCTGTATCAAGATTTCTTTGATTCACCCCTTGCTCGTAAGCAATGAGTGAGCCAAGCAAGTTATCAATAGAATAGGTGTTCAATTCTTTAGATTCAGTGATGGCAGTAATTTTTGCATCATAAGACGAAGGCAAGCATCTTAAAATCTTGTTAACTTTTTCATAGTTCGAAAGTTCTTTTCCTAGTGCATGCAATGAAGTAGCAATCTGAGTAAACCTAGTGTACATGTCAGAAATCGATTCATGAGGTTTCATACGAAAAAGTTTGTAGTCATGCAAGAGAATGTTTAAACGGGATTGTTTAACTTCATTAGTGCCTTCATAAGTGATGCACAATTTATCCCAAATTTTTTTACCAGTTTTGCAAGTTGAAACACGCATGTAATCCTCAGATTTCAAAGCACAGAAAAAACAATTCAAATATTTCACATTTAATTGAGCTAAATCTCGTTCGTCAAAAGTCCATTCGGTAAAAGCAACTTCAGTTTTAAAACCATTAATTTCACGAGAAGGTGGAGAATAACCTTCTTGAAGAAGCATCCACATGCGATAATCAGTAGATTGTAAAAAAGTTGACATGCGAGTTTTCCAAAAATTAAAAGGTAGGTCATCGAACAGAGGAGGTCGGGTAATAGAATACCCTTCCGTAGTGTTGCGATTTCCAAAGTTAGACATGGATCAAATTCAAAAAGTTTTCAAACTTTATTTTTCGAATCAGGCTCTGATACCACTTGAAAGTTTGATGGGGATGTTAAGCCCTATGAACTTAGTCCCAAGCTAACCAAGAGGGGGGTGAATTGGTATTTTAAAAACTTCTTTTACAAAGAAAGAAAATTGCATAAAAGCAAATCACACCACAAAAATAAATGCGGAATTTAAAAGTGCGGAAGAAAGAAAAGGAACACAGAAATTTATAGTGGTTCGGTCGACTCGACCTACGTCCACTCCTTGGAGGCACCCTCTAAGTATTGCACTACAAAACGTGACTCTCCTTTAGCCCCCACGGCTAGGCGGAGAAACCCTCACAAGAACCTCCTTTTTGCCACCCCGACAAGGCAGAGAACCTATCTCCTTTTGCTTTCTCCTGAAACTGGCAGAGAACCAAAACCAAAAGAAAACTCCTTACCTTTACCGACCCTTCCACGGACAAGAAACTCTAGACGAAGACGACGCAGAGCGATCCTTGAAGCAACCCTTGTGAATCCGCTCATAAGCTCCCCCTCACAAGATCCTCTCTCTCTCTCTTCTCTCTCTTTCTCTCCTCAAGGTCTTCTCAGGTCAAGGCAGCAGCCAAAGGTTTTTCAAAACGTTGAACAAGAGCTCTTAAATAGAAGATCTTCAAAAGAGCTCATTAATTGCAAGTTGCCAACAATATCGTCCAGGCCGATATGGACATCGGCCTGGCCGATCAGTACAAATCAATGAAGATCGGCCAGAGCATAGCCCTGGATGCAAAGCTGGACGATTGAGAATTGGCTTGATCATCCAGGATGATCTTACGATCGTCCTGGCCGATCAGTTCAAATTAGAGGAAAATCGTCCTGACAATAGCCCTGAATACGAGCTGGCTGATATTGATCGTCCTGAAGTAACTTAAGGTCTTTGACTAGATCGTCCTAGCCGATCCTGCGATCGTCCAGGACGATATGATCGTATCAATCATCCTTAATTACTCCCTTGATTTCCTGAATAATTATGGCATAATTTGTGAATATCGTCCAGGCCGATCATAGGATCGTCCTGGCCGATAATAAAAAATACAGTATGCCATAATTGATTATGGCGGCTACTTCTTTCTATTTTGAGCTTATCGTCCTGGCCGATACACGTATCGTCCAGGACGATCTGGTAATGTCGGCTGCCTTAATTAAGAATCCTTAATTAGACTTTCTATTTTAAGCTGATCGTCCAGGCCGATCAAAAAATCGTCCTGGCCGATATGAGTAAAAACAGAAATTCTAAGTCTCTCAAGTGTGTGTGTGAAGGGTTACATAGCATCAGTCTCTTTGACTATTACAAGTAGACTCAAAAGGTGAAAATCAAATGTACAGACTGACTCAACCCTAAACCTACGCAATCCTGAACTTGGCTCCTTGATCGTCCGATCTTCGATTCCTGAAAAGTTAGAAGCAACAGGTAGTCCAAGAGAAACAGTGTTTGTCAATCATCAAAACATAATCCATGAAAAATAGATTTTCAACACTCATTCTCAAACATATTTCTCTCAAAAATTTCTTATAAACTTTGGAGCTTATGTAAAACATCCCAGACCATTATTAGGTTTTTTCCATGGCTAAGAAATTCTTCATTTATAAACCTTACTTTTATCATGGCCATCATTACACCCTCATCCTAATATAACCTTGTCTTAGATAGACAACCTTTTTAATTCCATCTTGAGTCCTATATGCTACCAACCACATTCTTAGGGTTCTTAAGAGATACTATATATCCTCAATTGCAAGAATAATCTTCAACATAATTATTTACAAGGCCTTATTGTTGAGGTAGTTGTTACTTATTTTTTGCATGTTTGATATTCTTGCAACTTGTATATTTTTGATAATTCCAAATATTGTTATTTTGATTATTATTTATCCTAACATATTTTGGAAGAATTGTTTTGCTCTTGTGTGTAGTAACATTTCAAGAAAACCATACTCCGGATTGTTAAAGACTTCAAATCAAGATCAATTTAGAGTTTATTGTAATTGAAGTATATATTTTCATTTTATTAATTTTGAGAAAGTGTGATTGTAATTGTGTAACAGAGCACATACATATAGGGGGAGAGATTAAAACTTGAATTTTTAAACCTGATCATAATATACAAATTCACTTCGTACGGGATGATTTGTTCAGTTATTTTCCCTAACGAGCACTCAAACAAACATAAATGAATTTTTTTTTAATATAAATTGTACTGTATGAACACAATTCATACATGACTTTCACGAGTACAAATGAATGGGTTTTAGGTTGTGTAAAAATAATTTTCTAAGTATGGATAATACTGTACAAACACAATTCGTACATTCCTTCCAAAGTACGAAATGGATGGGTTCCTGAATGCATAAAATGAATTTTTTTAAGTATGGATCATACTGTACAAACCCATTTCTTACATTACTTACAGAGTATGAGATTTTGAGGTCCCATTTCATCCCGACGTGTTGTTCAGGCGAAATTTGAAATTTTCTAACTATTCGTCCCGAACAAACTTAATTTGTACCAGACGATGATTGTGGATTAAATGAATTTGAACCGAATCACAATAGGTTCATATGCAATAGTTTTTAAATTATTTGTACAGACAAAATACGATCATATTGTATGATTGTTTAGGCTAAAAATTGAAAATTTTAGTTTTCTGGATGATTTTTTGTGTCTTTTGTATAAAAGGTCCACTAAAAACTGACCTTAAAAAGTCTTATCTTCATGATTTTTCAAGGGAAATTAAAGGAGAGAGTGTGAGAGAGTGTTTGAGAGAGATTTCTTGCAAGTGGAGTGTGAAGGATTCAGAAGGTTACTCAGGTAAGGATCTCTTTGAAATTGTGGTTATCACTCTTCCTCTTGTCTTTCTAGATTGCATGAGAAGATATTTAAAGAAGATTTGGTTCTCTACCGACACTTGGAGAGTGTGAACAGACGACAGTTCTCTGCCGACACTTGGAGGGTGTGAAAGGATGACGGTTCTCTACCGACACTTGGAGGGTGTGAAAGGATGATAGTTCTCTACCACACCGGGGATTGGTGGAAGAGAGTTTTGTAAAGGGTTCACCGCCTTGCAGTAGGGGCAAAAGGAGATTAACTTTTGGTAATAGTACAATACCTGAAGAGGGAGTCTTCAGGGAGTGAATGTAGGTTGTGTTTTACCAAACCACTATAAATCTTTGTGTCATTTAAATTTTAGTATTTTCTTTACTGCAGTTTTTATTCTATGGTTGAAAAGATATTTTAAACTTTAATTAACTTCCTATGAATCTTAAAAGGTTTTCAAATTTTAAAATCAAAGAGTAATTTTTAAAATTACTAATTCACCCCCCTCTTGGTTAGCCTTGGGACATAAGCTTAGGTTTAACAACCTAATCAAGATTGAACACTTATCATTTTGATGTCCGATCTAATGCCTAGAAATTAGAGAATTGGATAGCTTTTTTTGAACACAAGAATTATCATCATAAGGTTGAAGTGAGAAAATTATTGTATGTAATATTTTACTCACCAAATGTAATGAATATATGATCACCTTTCCCTTTTTTTTTTTTTTCTCTTACACCATTCTTCATGATTAATTTCTTTAAAGTGCTCATACATACATTGAAAAATTCTCAACATTTCAATAGATAAAATTAGACTTGGTGAATGAAACTCTCACCATTATGAGGAAAAACATAAGAAAATGATAAAAGTGATAAAATAAATAAAAAATTATTTTCCAACATTAAATTTTTATTCTACATAATAACAACCTTCTTGCTCCATGATGTGCATCATTTGTATCCATACTCATCCCACAAGGTTGTCCATATTTAGTAGAGATATTCCAATAATCAATACTTATAAATATTTGTAACCTAATCTTCTTAAAAGATTTCATATCAATTTAGTATAGGGTAAGAATATGCCATAATTTTTACTAATAAAAATCATAACTTTGCAGAACAAAGTTTTTACAAGGGGAGGAGAATTTATGTAGGATCATGATGGCCTCATGAAGTGAGTAGATTTTAACAAAATTTAAACTCCATTACCAAAGTTGGATGGTTGGACTAATAAAAAATTTCCATTATTAAGATTTTCTTCATTACACACTCTAATTTCATTAAGCGCATGATCATGCTGCATCTTTGTATAGCCTCACCTTGGTTAGCTGACCTTAACACTTCCACCTTCACTCCATGCTACGAACCACATTCTTAAGGTTCCTACGAGATCCTAGATATCACCTATAACAATTACAAGCCTTGACATAATTATTTATAAGTCTCTACAATGATTATAAGAGAAATGAAAGAGGTTGATTATGGATAGAGGTGAAGTCTATGTAGCTAGGTTGTGTATATTGAGATTGATTAGGAATGTTTGCTTATGAAGACAAATAGCGATAAGGGTGGTTAGATGATGATGAGGACAATAACAATTAAAATTCTAATTTTGGAGTGCTAGCTCATCACTTTATATATTTTGTTGAAGCATTCTTAGGGAAAGATGTTAGTGCTTATATTAAAAAAAAACTTAAATTTTCACAAAATTATTATTGGTTTTTAAATCATGCAACATTTAATTATCAAATTAAAACCATTCATCATAAATTTCTATTTTATTAAATTAAATTTCATAAGATTTTAAAATAGCCTAATCATGAATCATGTTAAAAGAAAGGAATAAAGAACATGGTAATTGAAAATCATGATCATGTTATGGATCATTCATTAACTTTATGATAAAGAAAAAAATTTTTTATCTTAGATAAAAATCCATTTATACTAATTTTAATAAATTTCATTTTTTAACAAATGTAAAAATAAAACTTACTAGTACACATTACACTCTATTTCTTCAATATATTCATTCAAAGATCAAACCTTAAACAAATGATTAAATTATATCACGTCATTTCTCTTTAATATTTAGATTTATAGTACCCAAAAATGTAAAAAAGGAAATATTAAAATGTTTCTTAAAATTTAATAACATAGTTTTGCAAATCCAAAAAATAATAAAAGGATTTTTATAAAGTTTTACATCCTAGATCATTTTCATAAATAAATATATAAATAAATATATATGCAAGTCCTTATAAAATTAATGCACTAATAAAATTAATTATTTAAACCTTTGATAATAATACTATTCACTTATTTAAATTACTATTTGTAGGATTTGGATTATTGTCCACAATAATGCAATTTTCTAGTCCACTTAAATGACCATGCAATTGCTGGTGATGAAAATATATGGTTTTGATGTTATAATTAAAAGTAAATTAGATTTATATAAAATAAACACCAATATATTTAAAACATAAAACATTATTTCATTTTATCTCTCTATGTTTCCCATCTTGTAAACCACTCAAACCATTGAAAAGCTAAGGAAAAATAGAAAACTATATGAATATAATGCTAGAACCAAAGGGAAGATTACTATGAAGAAAAAAAGAAGAGGTGGCTAGGATTAGAATTCAAATTTTTCATGTATTCTTCTACAACTCAAGGTTGAACTTGAGTTGGTAGGCTTTATGTCTTGGATGAGAAGAAAATATTTTGAGGTAAAAATATAATTTTGAGTTTATTTTATGTTTGAACAATATTGTTAAAGATGAAATTATTATAAATTTAAAAAATAATTGTTATTAAATTGTATATACAAGAAAAATACTTAATGTGTTAGAAATAAGAGCATTATATTTATTCAAAGGAAGATTTTGTAATTATGGTGAGATATTAAATTTCTAATATAAATGAAAACAATTCATTGACCTAATGATTGTGATTGACCACTACTTTAAACTATTATATATATATATATATATATATATATATATATATATATATATATATATATATATATATATATATATATATATATATATATATATATATATATATATATATATATATATATATATATATATATATATATATATATAATACTTTAAGTTGTTAGAAATAATAATTATTTTTTTCTAAATAATTTTTTTAAATTATTCCTCAATTTATTAAAGTTGATATAAAAATATAGTGCTTTGACCTTAAGAGCCTTTCATGATATCATTAATATATCAGATAATGACATAACAATAATAAAGTGAAAACACCATATATTATAAATAAAATTCAACTATATATAAAATGATGTGTTATGAAAGCCATATAAGAAAATAAAATGTCTATTATAGTTGGGTAAATTTACTTATTCTTATCCTCAAATGAAAAAAAAAGAACTTTTATTACATGATCAGATACCTAAATCTACGAAAAAATAGAATGACACTTGGTATAAACTTATGTGGCCCCTCTTCTCCTAATACAAATCACTTGCTTCACACACACACACACACTCAAACACATAGATAAGTAAAAATTTGGACTATATCATGAACCTTTCTCACCTTATTGTATTTAAAAAGATATCATACAAAAAAAAAAAAAAAAAAAACACACACACACACACACACACACACACACTAGCGTTATACATAGCACATCATTTTGTATTAGACAAAATAGTTTGAGTGATATGTCTCATCGAAGCTATTTACTAATTTGATATTTTAAAAAAAATTATACATAATTTTAAATAAGAAAGATAAAATGTATATCTACAATTGCTAATTAAAAGAACATCTATCTTACTCCAATCATAGCAAAGCATTAAAATGATAAATTACAAGCAACAATGCAACTTAACTAACAAATAACCCAACTTTTAGAGTGGTTCATAATGCAACACAAAGGATTATCAAGCAAACTATCAACCTAAATGAAATCTTCCTATACTAAGTAGTTAGAGGGTTATGAGACATGACATCGTTTTAGCGTGGGCAAAAGTTATGGTTTAACAAGGGCTAACTTATGTAAATATAATTTTTTAAAAGGTTAATTCATTATAAGGAACCCAGTCAAGTTATGGATTCTCATTTTTTTTCTAATTTTTTAAAAAATTATTAAGATGGCATGCCTTAAGTTGATTATAAACCTAGAATAATCATATGAGATTTTTGGTTATGATAGAATAACTCTCATGCTATTTAAGTAACTATCTAATAATGATACACAAACTATCTTAATAGTGAACTATGGTTAGGAGTTATTAGGGTTCATAATATTTACTCATTTTATACAAATATAAATGTAAGAAATGTTTGAAATAATCAACAATCAAGCCTAAGATTAAAAAATTTAAAAGTAATTTAAACATTTGGAAGAGGAAATGCTCCAAAACATTCAAAAGAAGCTTCAAATGTTTTGAGTGTGCTAGTAGTCCAAGAAGAGATCATCCACTTGGAAGGAAAAACATGGTGTAAATATAAGCATATAATCATCATTGGATAGGGTTCAATCATTATGAATGATTGAATTATTGAATAATAAAATAATTTAATAAAAAGAGCATGATCAGTTCAGGATGAATTATAGCCAAATATGGTTTGATCAATACTCAAAAGACCCGAATAAAGAGGTATCTATAATAATTTGGTAGAGTTAAAATAGCATGAATTTATTTGGAATGCCTTAACCAAATATGGTTTGGTTGAAGCTTGAAATAGTTTAAAAGTGTATGGATAAGTTAAAATTTATCATGCAAAAAGTGCATGAAAGAATGACATGGTTGAAATAGTATAATAAAAAGGGTATTACTTTACTATAAATGAGCTTAGCCAAAAGAACATGACCATCCTTAAGTCGTTCCTAGTGTTAAGTGTAAATTATATACTAATTATTGTGATAAAATGCAGAAAAAATATAAAATATTTTTTTTAGTTATGTATGTGTAGGAGTTATTTAGAAAAAGGCAAAACTTCATAAGTGGTGAATGAGCGCCGCAACGCGTACATTTTTTACAGTGCAACATTTGCATCTAAAACACCCTAGCACCTAATTCGAACATTATTATTTTGGTGGCCTTAAAATTTTGGGAAGATCAACAATGTAATGGAACCAAGTTCAGCTATGATGTGCTTCACAACACTATTGTACCATAAATTATCATCGCAACACTAGAGTTTTAAGAGTTTAAATTTCAGAGCATCAATCATCATAATGCTGCAGTGCCAAATTACACTTTTAAGTATCACAATGCTAAAATTTTGAACTGATTTAGTAGAGAAGTTACCAAAATGAGTCGCAACACTAAATTAGTTGAAAGATGCATGATTGAACCATTAATCGTGCCAGGTTAGCCTACTACGCCTGTGATGAAAACATTACAACATGGAGGTGCTAATCTATTTTATACTGTTGTGATGCAACCTTGTTGAGTACCAAAGTTCCTAAGTCTATTTATGCACTTGTACAACTAGTTTTTTAGTTATTTTGTTAAGTAGTTCTTTCATTTTAGTTGAGTCTTATATTTTATATTTCTTCCTTTAGTTCCACCTTAGAGTAAAGTCTAAGGGAGGCTAGGAAAGTGCAAGATACTTTCCATTGGGAGATCTTAGCCTCTATTATGTAAGTAATTCCACTTTTTGAAGGAGTGTGAATAATATCAATTGTTCCTTCTGTGTGACATATATTTTATTCATTTTCCTGTATCATATTATTTTGAATGAAATGAATATCAATTTTCTTTCTATGTTATCCATGTCTGGCTAAATAATTAAGTTTTTGGATAATGATGTAAATACATAGCAAGTACTAATGTATATACTTGTGCTTTAAATTTTTTCATAGACATTTTTAATATATATTTTTCTTCATTTAATGCATACAATGACCATATGTGTAGTTAATACCTAGTGTGATGTATAGCCATGATAGAGGAATACTATAATAAATAAGAGTATTGAAATATATTATTGGCATATCAAGACATAGGATGCTAAACTTTCCAGATTCTACATAGACATTTAAAAGTTTTGTTAGGCCATAAACCTCTCTTTTCATCCATATAAGCAGAACAAATATCTAGGGATGTACATGCTCTAATCTACATCAATATTTTAGAGTCTCATTAGGAAAGATTTCTTATCTAATTCATTAGTCCAAAATATTTACAAACCTTTTATCATTATCCTTTTATCTCTTTCTCCACAAGTTGATAGAATTCAACCCTTTAAATTTTTTTAGTAGGATAAAATTTGCATCCATAATAAGTAATACAAATTTGATTATAATTAAGCAGAACACTTCCTTTTCAGATCGGCACTCTCCCAATTACTTTATTTCATGATTAACACATATACATATGTATCTTGTATGAAATTTATAGCATATAAATTCTAAGCATCATTTGATCCAAAGCATATTCTATTTCATGTACGAATTTATTTAGTAAAACATTTCACAATAGTACATAAAGATTTTGGTGCCATTGCCAGGGAAGTAATGTGCATATTGTAATTTTACTATTTTGTTGAAACAAATGCATATTTAAACCTAGTTGTATCTTTATTTTTGTTTTATTTTATAAAATTCTTAAAAAAGCAAAAAGTATTTTATTAATTATTTATTTTGTATTTTTATTTTTTATTGTTTTATCATTGTTACATGCTTAGTAGATCCAATATTGAGCCTTTGTTATTTGATTCAAAAATAGAAAGGATTCTTACAAAAAAAAAGATTTTAGAGATGTTTAATCTAGTATAAGATCTGGACAATTTTAGAACTTTTAGAGAGTATGCTAACCCTTGAGTGGAAAGAATTCATCAGGATATTAATATACCTACTAATCATGCCAATAACTTTCAACTAAAATCTACCATAATTGAAATAGTTCAAAATTATTAATTTGGGGAAAATCCTATTAAGTATCCAAACCTAGACTTAGCTAGTTTCTTCGAAATTTGTGCAACATTAAATATAAAGGTCTCAGTGATGATGCTATTAGAATTTGATTGTTCTTATTTTCTCTAAGAGATAAGTGGTTGAATTCTTTGCAATTAGGCTCTATAACCACTTGAAATTAGTTGGCACATAAATTTCTGTTTAAGTATTTCACACCATAAAAATGTGCCAAACTTAGGAATGATATCACATCTTTTACCCTATTTGAGGGAGAACCATTTATGAAAGTTGGGAGAGATTTAAGAAAATGCATAGGAAATGCCCTCATCATGCTTTATCTAGTTGTTTAGTAAATTATAGTTTTTATAATAGATTGATTGGATCCCTTAGGTTAATCATAGATGCAGTAGTTGGAGGATTTTTAATGTTTAAGACATTTGAGAAAGTATATGAATTAATGAAGGAAATGACTATAAATAATTTTCACTAGCCCTTTGATGGGGTAAATCATGAGAGAGAGTAAATATTGTACATTAATTTGATGCATTATCTACTTTAACTTCTCATGTAGTTATAATTGCTAAAATGTTAAACACTATTGGAGTTAGAACAAAATCACATAGGTATAATATTTATTTAAGCCTTATTGTAGAACATAACCGTGTTTAGGCCGCAATGCTTTCCATTAAAGCATTATAGTGTTATCCTTTAGGCTTTGATAAAACTAATCGGTTTGGGAATAGGGATATATATTTGGATGATATAATAATACAAATAGGAGTTCAATTATAGGATCAATCTTTAGCCCTTAAAAAAATAAAAAATAAACTAGATAGGGCTTTTTACTAGCTTGCTTGTAATAAGAAATTAGAGGTGTAATGCATGAATATTAAATTTTGAGTGGAAAAGATTTAGGGGACCCTTATAAGGATAAATATTAACCTCCAAAGGATAGTGGTGTAGAAGAAAATGTATAAGTCAAATATTCTAATTAGCAACCTTAATTAATCTATGAAATTGGAAGACCAATTAAGAAGGCTATAGAGAGACCACCCTTATTTTTTACCCAAAGGCTGATCAAACAAAACTAAGATAAGCAATTCTCTAGGTTCTTAGAAGTGTTTAAAATGTTAACTATTTACATAACCTTCTCTAAAGCCTTAGAGCAGATTCAAAACTAAGCTAAATTTGTGAAGGAAATTTTGAATAAGAAAAGGAAGTTTGGAGAGTTTGAAACTATAGTGCTCTTATTTTTAAGAAACTACCTAAAAATTAAATGACCTTGGTAGCTTCACTATTCCCATGATAATAGGAGATAAATTTTGTAGTAAAGCTTTATGTGATTTAGGATCTAACATAAATCTTATACCCTTATCCACTTTCAAAAGATTAGATATAGGAGAGGTTAAACCCATAATTGTCACCCTTCATCTTGCTAATATATCTATCACTTAGCATAAGGGGGTGGTATAAAGTGTCCTTGTTATGTAGACAAGTTTATTTTACCTTTTTTTTTTACTATCTTCAACATAGAAGAGGATAGGGAGATACTAATTTTTATGGGAAGAGCTTTCTTAGCAATAGGAAAAGCTATATGATTGATGTTCACAAAGCAGAGTAAACTATGTGGGCTCAAGATCAAGAGGTGACCATTTATGTTTTCGAAACCATGAAGTTCCCTGAGGAAAAGAATAAATATTATTTAGAGATGATTTGGAAGGAACTATAGAAGAAAACTTTAACGAAGAATTGTTAGGGAATAATTCTTTCGAAGAAGATTTGAGGAAAATGGTGAGGACATAAGATATTTTACCAAATCTATCGGAGACACTATTGTAATATTTAGAGGAAGATTTAAAACTTAAAATACTCCATTTGTGTGGAGAACCTTAAACCATATGTAGATGAAGTCGCTATTTAGACCTTAAGGTTTTACCCAACCATTTTAAGTATGCCTTTGTAGGAAAAGATTCAAATTTGACTGTAATAATTTTTGTAAGCTTGGAAAAAGAATAGAAGGTCAAGTTGATTAGGGTTTTTGAATATTATAACAATTCTTTTGGTTGGTCTATTGTTGATATCAAAGGACTTATCCCCACACTTTAATTGGATAGAATTTAAATGGAGGCTAATTCCGTACCAAAAGCAGATTCTCAATGAAGACTAAATTAATATATGAATGATGTTATAAAAAAGATGATACTTAAATAGGTATATGCTAAAATTATCTATCATATTTTATATAGTGCTTGGGTGAGTCCTATTCACTATGTACGTTTTAGTGTTAAATTTTGAAAAATATGTTTTGAGAAGTTTAGTTTTCATTAGAAAAATGACTAGGGAATTTCAATCTCAAAGTCAAACACATCATTATGAATGATATATTACCCCGAGAGGCAAATATATCATTTCCTAATGGGTTGAGATAATGAAGCTGAAATTTCACCCCAATTGTAAATGTAAAATCTAAGGAAGAACTAGATATGACCCCGAAGGGGAAAAATAATGATCTATATGTATTTAACTATTATAACTCAGATGAAACATCAATATTTTCACATTCAGAATTACTAAGATAAATGATATATCTCGCTGAGGGATGAAGATATCATCTATTATCGATCATCCAAACCTGAAGATAATGATCGTTGTTGTTTTTTATTTTTCCAAAAGAAAACTAATTAAATTTTTAAAATCAGTTTTGAAAATTAGATGAGGGCTAAAAAATATCTATGAGTGCAAGCACTTTTAGTTAATTACATTATAAGGAAGTTAACTTCCCCATGAATACTCTCGATTAGAATAACTACAATTTTTTTTAGATTTTTAAGGAGTGATATAAAAGGATGTGATTTTAGAATTTCAACTAGGATTATATCAAGTTTTAGCACTAATTTTGGAGATCAATGTAGGAAGGTTAAGAGGTGTTTTGGAATTCTAAAACACTTAAAAAACACCCCATAATATTCTATGTGTTCGACTTTAAGTTTTAGATTGAAAGGATTTTTAATTTGGGTTGATCAATTTATTAGAAAGTTGAGATTATATTCCCAGTGGTTGGGGTCTTAAGATTTTGAGTTTGCCCTGAATCATAAATCTATTTTTGGCACTGAACTAGCTCAAGGCTAACCAAGAGGGGGGCGAATTAGGTATTTAAATAATTCTTTATCAAAAAAAAATCTTTAAAATTTTTTCAAACCCACACATGATAATCAAAACAACAGATACCAAAATAAGAAAATTTATTAATAACAAAATAAATTAATTTTTTCAACCACACTTATAATTGAAGAAAATAAAGTATAGGAAATAATCAGAATAAACACACCAGAACTTATAATGGTTTGATCAAACTGACCTATGTCCACTCCTTGGAGACTCCCTCTCTAAATGTTGCACTAAACAGTAGTGACTCTCCTTTTGCTCTCATAATAAGGAGGAAAAACTCGTACAGATGCTATTTCACCACCCCAATGCGGTAGAGAGCTGTGATTCTTTTCTAGGCAAAGAACATCAACACTATTTTTACCCTCCAGGTGATGGTCAGAGAATGAAAACTCTATTTCCACCCTCTAGGTGATGGTTAGAGAACCACAACTCTATTTTGACCCTCCATGTGATGGTCAATCTTTACTAAAAAACTTCTTCATCAGGGCCACAAAGAATCCCTGCATATGTTTGTAGATACCAGGCAAGATTCTTTCTTGGAGCAATTTTGTGAATACCCTTACAAATTCTCACACATAAAATCTCCCTCTCTTGTATCACAAAGCTTTGCTTCTTCTCTCCCTCAAGGCTCTCTCTTCTTAAGTCTCTACAACCAAAGATTTTCTAATAGAAGTATTAAAAAACCTTAAATAATGGGCTTCAAGAAATCTTAATTTTCAAGAGATCCATATTCTATTTGTACAATATGATACATGTATCATACATTATGATCAGTGTAATTCAGACTCATCCAGCAAGGTCCTGTAGATGAATAGTTCAACCTTTATAACATTTTATACAATACGATTAAAATAGTATATGATATAAAATGTTGAAATTTCTTCTGTTCATTTGGGATGACCCTTGGGACCTCCAACTTTGTACATTGTTGATTTTTTATAACTATTAGCATCGTACAATATAATTAGTATAAAAATCATTGATTTTGTTTTTTACGATATCTGGGATGACAAATTTCATATGTTGTCAATCGTATTATGTGATATGTATCATGTAGTATGATCATTCATAATAATTATCCATGATTTTATTTTTTAATATCAAGGGGTTTAAGAAAAAAGATTATAAATAGGATATACATTATGAACCAAATCATACTATATTATTTGCACATAATTAGTATTTTTTTTAACCTCTGGCAATTAGGGTTTTGACAAAGCACAACAGATCATACCGTTTGAATTAAAAAATTGTATAATATGAATATTCATTAAAGATATCCACCCAATTATATGATATGACTCAAGATGGAAAAAATGTTGAACAAATCTAAAAGTATAGACTATAATCCTAATCTACCCAGTCTTGAGCTAATCAAAATTGCAAGTGAACTGTGGACTGATTTCCTGATATGTTGGTATGCACAAAACAAAAGTAGAATATCACAAAAATAGGAGAAAGTAGGACAATAATGTTTGTTATCATTAAATCAAAGTGCTTGGATCAGGTTTGTAATACATAAGTATTGTCTTTGTATGAAAGAGTGGTAGAGTGGTATGGATGTTATTAATTAAAGTTATATAGAATTGGGGATGACATCTAGAGTAGATCCTAATAAGCCCCTTAAATTTATATAGGGTGAAAATGCTAAAAAATGTAATTAAAATTTTAGGCAGTTTAAATTAGTTTCTAATACAATGCATGCTAAATAACTAAATAAATGCATAAAATTGATATGAAAAAATTTTTATGAAGGCTTAAAATAAATTTCTTCTAGGGATACCACAACATCCCCTACACAGATCTTTACTCTAATAGGACAAGTGGTCTGCCAGAACCTGCAGGCAGGGAGGTGCCTAATAAAGGAGAAAAAATATTAATATGCTTATGCAGACTCTCGATAGTTCTGAGCTTACTAATTAGATAGTTAGAGTTTCTATATTAGCCTAAAAAATTTTTATTTTAATTTTGAATTGAAATAGTTTTTAGTGTATCCTAACCAGCCTCGATATATCCAGGATAAAATAAAAGCATCATGCAAGAAAAGAAACTAGAAAAAGTAGATAATCCTTTACGTAAATAAAGTAAATCACTCACTCACTCAATCAAATTAGTTAAATAAATAAATGTCCATTAGTAAATGCCTTTTTATTACAACCAAGAATTTATAAAAAATTAAAAGTGTCTGGGTACCACTAACAATAACCTGGATTATAATCCTAGGATTAATGCTAGTAACATTGAGTGAGTTACTCTTTTGTCTTTAATTATTCATACTTCTTCAAGCTCCTTGGATTCTTCAGGTTCAAATATCCAAATGAAAAGAAACTCTCCCTCAAAGAGATTTCTTTTCTCTTTGGATATTGCAAATCTTACTAACTTTTGATGCCCAAATGGATGGAAACTCTCCCATAAGGAATGTTTCCTCCTCTTTATATTCCAACTTGGATGCTTATATCCCAACTCAAAGACTCACTTTCACAAATGAAAACTTAATCAAATTACATTACATCTCAAAAGTAAAGAAAATCTAAACTCTCTGCAAGGTTATCCTAAGAAATCAAAATAAAAAATTTTAAATTAATTGATTAATTATTAATTTGAATGATTAAGTTAGAATTTTTTGGAATTTTAAGTGAATTATTGAAAATTGGAATTATTTGAAATGTTTTAATTCATTAAATTAAGGGTATAAAGTTAAATTTTCAAATTAAAGTGAGTCTTAAAGTTTTATTTTGTAAATAATAGATCTTAAGATGAGTAATTAGATTCTAAGCTTGTGATATTTAGAAATTTTTTATATTAAGTTATGATTTTCAAAAGTTCTGACCTAGATTTGAATTACAATCAACCGGATGTTTGACACTTTGATTTTGAGTGAATTTTGAAAGTAAGAAATTTTTAGAAAATGCTAGATTTTAATTGGAGTTAAATGACATTAAGTTTTGTCAATTTGGACTTTGCTATATTTAATTATGATTTTTTAAAGTTCAAGTATTTTTGAAAATTTTAAAACTATTTATTATAGAGGATTTTAGACTTTTTATTCAAATCATTCCCAAACTTCTTGAAATCATCCCCAAAGGATATAAATGACCTAAAGGAGTGCCTCCAAGAATTTGAAATTTTTATTTATTTTTAATTAATTGAATTTATTAAATATGTTTTTTGATAAAATTAAATTAAATCTAAATTAGAGGGCTAATCAAGTGGATTTTACTTTTTATAGATTAAGGGTTTAATTATAAGCATTTTGATATATTATATAACTTTTTGGATTTAAATTGAATTAGTTGTTAATTTTTGAAGTTCTAGGCTTAATTAATGGTTTATTAATTAAATCCTTAGCTTAATGACTTCTTAAATCAACAAAATCCTATCCTATGATGGGTAATGTCACTATATTCAAAAGTTGTAAGTCTCACCCCTATTGGGTATATATTCTAATTTCTATAATTTACCAAAAATTTCCTAAAATTGTCCTTAATTTTTGCCCTTAGATTGTCAGTAGGTTGAATTGGTTTAAAATCAAAGTCATCTATGAAAGTTCATGTAGGTTGTTAAACCTAATATAACAGTTTTAAGACTAACCAAGAGGAGGGTTAATTAGTTATTTAAAAAACTTTTTGGAAAATTTCAAAAACTTTTCTAGAAAATTAAATCTCTGATCATTAAAATATGCAATTGTTTGAGTATAATTTTCAAAAAATATTTTTCAACCACAAAATATTAAAGAGCATAAAATAAAAATGTAAAAAATAAAAAAGAATAGAAGAACCATAGATTTTATAGTTGTTTAGTCCAACTAGATCTACATCCACTCCTTGAAGACTCCTTCAGGCATTGCACTAAACAATTGTGACTCTTTTTTTGCTCCCATAGTAAGGCAGAGAAGCACTTACAAACTCTGTCCCACCAACCTGGTGCTGTAGAGAACAGTCATCCTTTTTCACCCTCCCTTGTGAAGGTAGAGAACCCTCATCCTTTTTTAGCCTCCTGATTATGGAAGAGAAATGTCATCTTTTTTCACCCTCCTAGTGAAGGTACAGAACTGTCATCCTTTTTCATCCTCCTGGTGAAGGTAGAGAACCATCATCTTTTTTCAGCCTTTGGGTGAAGGAAGAGAACCCATGAACAATGTTAAAGAACTTCACTTAAGAGCGTCCAGAGGTGATGGGCAGAAACTTGAAGGAGTCAAAGAGATCCTCGCTTTGGGAAACCTCATGAATCTGTCACAACTCCCCCTCACTTGATCTCTCACACTTCACTCTCACAATCTCTCCCAAGAACTCACACTCAATGGCCACTCTCAAGAAACCAATTGACAATAAAGGTGTTTAATAACAGTTTTTAGGACTCCTTATATAGAAAAGACATAAAAATCATCCAAACACTAAATATTACAAGAAAATTATCCTACGATCGTATTGTATGATTGCATATAGTCTTGTATGATCCGTCCGTATGAACGTATAACATCCTTTTTAAATAGTTTAAATTTTTCAGTATGAATTTGTGCGAACTCAATTTCATCATCCGTATGAAATGTATATTGTCCCATTTTAACAGTTCAAAAATCCATGTATGATCCTGTACTAACATGATTTTGTGCTCTGTCAATCATATGTACGAACTGACATTGTACTATACAAACATTTCAAAAATTGAATAAGTTCATCTGATACAATTATGTACGACCCCGTTTCATACTTTGTGACTCATCTATACGAACCATACATCGTACAAAATGAACTTATTTAAAAAATCTAAAGTTTTGACTCACTCCCCTAGTGTGTGTGTGTACACAGTTACCCAATTACAATCACACTCTCTTAGACTAAATAAAAAAATAAAAAAATTATAGACTTCCATACAAGAAACCCTAATCTAATTTGTCTTGAAGTCTTCGCTAGTCTGGAGTATGATTTCCCTGAAATGTTATTATACACAAAAAATAAGTATAGAATGAAAAATACTATGAAATTAAAAGATGTAAGCCATAATGTTTATTATCATAAAAATATAAACTCATGAGCTCGTGTCGCAATAATCTCCAACTTTTTTGAAGGCAAATATTATTGGTTTAATTTGCAAATTAAGTTTTATCTCTCTCCTAATCTTCCCCATTAAGATAATTATTTAAAAATTGGGGAAACTAAAATAATTTTCTTTATTTTTAATAACAAAATTAATAGTATAAAACAAATACAACAGTATATTCTCCCCCTTTGATATTATTAAAAATTAGAGGAGCACAAAAAAAAAGAAAAATAATTAGACTAAAGATCAAATGTACCCTAATCAGGCAAAGGTGACTTTTAGAAGAATAAATTTAAAATTTTAGCAAATTTTCTTAGAATGAGAAAGTTACCTCGTTATTTTATTCAAAAACTTAGTAAAGTATGAATTGATAGTATGACCTAGAAAGGATAGTGATTCAAAATTTGTTAATCCTAGCTCAGGCTCCCTCAAAGGCTAAAAACCTTTTTAAGCTAACATCTAAACAAAGGAACAAATTAGAGAAAGAAACACTAATCTTTTTAAAATTGCTTTCATAAAATATATCTAATAGGAGATTAATGTAAAAATTGGTGAATTAATAATCATGATTTTCAAACTCAAGTATAAAAAATATCTATAGTTATAAGGGTTTTCTTAAGCTTTAAGAAAAACAAGAAAGGTAAGCAAACTTATTATGGGCTCATTTTGTTCCTCTTTATTAGTTTTTGGTGCACTTTGCATTTCTTTTAATTTTTGATACACTTTGTGTCTTTTTCCAAATTTGGCGTCATTGTACATCTTTTGATTTTTCATATACTTTGTATATCTTTTCATATTTGGCGTCATTGCACATCTTTTTAACTTTGTGATCATTTTATGCATCTTTTTCTAAACAAATATGCTTCCTTTATGTAATTTTAAAAACTAAATCAAACCCATTCTAATGACAAAAATGAATTGCTTGATTAAGAAAATAATGAGGTGGATTCAATAGCTTGCAAAAAATCCCTATGTGAAAGAAAAATTTGGAGAGATGAAAAAAGTTAAATTTTAAAATTTAATTTATAATTTGATGAAGATTTTGAATCAATAGTAAAATATCCTCATTAAGAAATGAGATAGAGAGACAAAATCGTGAGTTTCCTTATTTTTATTTTTTTAGAGAAGTCAATCACAACTTATATAAAAATTCAAGAAAATAGGAGGTAAATTTTTTTATTTTTTGAAAAAAAAATCTTTGAAAAGTGATTTGATTCTCTAAAGTGTATATAAAATAAAATGTGACATGTGTGTATTGATCAGAGTGACTTTACAAATGATAGAAATATCATAAATAAATATATCTTAAAAAATAACAACACAAAAAATTAAACATATTCACAAAAAAAAAAAAAACAACATACACACAGATATTAATGACACACAAATAAAACTTTAAACATCATCTAGCTCCTAGTCTGATGATTTAGAAGCTAGGTTTGCCCAGGAGATTTTTGGCTTTTTATTAGTTGCCCTTATTGCAATTTGCTTATTTTTTATCTTTTTAATTACAAGAAAAGCTTTTAAGTTTGGAAACTCATTTCATATGTCTGAATTTCCTATACCCAAAGAAAATTACTTTAAGGGAATAAATAATATCCTTACCATTTTTAGTTTTGTTTCTCTTTTTTTGATGTTGATGCTTGAACTTTAGAAACTTTTCAAATTTTCTTGTTATCAATGCTATCTCCTTATTTTCATCATTTACTCAGTTGCTTTTCTCCATGTCTTTAGTTTTTAGCACTATCATTTCACCTGCATCTAAAAAATATTGACTCATAGTTTACTCGTGAGCAGTGAGTGAGCCAATCAAATTATTTGTAGTATAATCATTCAAATCTTTTGATTTAATTATAACAGTAACTTTAGCATTAAATTTTTGAGGTAGACATTATAAAATTTTATTTAGTTTTTCAAAGTCTTAAACTTCTCTACCTATAGCTTGCAATTATTTTACTATTTATGAAAACCTAGAAAATATGTCTAAGATGGTCTCATAAGGTTTCATGCTAAAGAGTTTATAGTCATGCATAAAAATATTCAACTTAGATCGCTTGAATGCACTAGTACCTTCGTATGTAGTGCATAAACTATTCAAAATTTCCTTGCCGAAAGTGCATATAGAGATTCTCATATAATCTTCAAAATTTAAAGTATAGAACAAACAATTCATACATTTAGTATTTAATTGAGCATAAATTTGTTCTACTATACTCCATTTAGAAAATAGGATATTGATTTTGATTCCATTTATTATACATGACAATATAGAATAACTAGTTTGAATTTTATTCCACATTCGATAATCTATTACTTCCAAGAAAGTAGACATTTGAATTTTCCAAAAATTAAAAGAAATATTTTCAAATAAAGGTGATCTAGTGATCAAATATCCTTCACTAGTATTACACTTTCAAAAATTAGCCATAATCTTTTTTCAAAAAATAATTTAAACTTTTATTTTTTAAATTGGCTCTGATACCACTTGAAAGTTTGTATAGGTTGTTAAACCTAATAGGACTGTTCTAAAGATAACCAAGAGGGAGATAAATTGGTTATTTAAAAAACTTCTTGGAATTTTGAAAATTGTTTCTAAAAAATTAAAATTTTTATCCTTAAAATATGCAATTGTTTGAATATGATTTCACAAAAGATTTTTCAACCATAAAACATTAAAGTGTGTAAAATAAAAATGAGGAAAATAAAAGAGAATAAAAGAACATCATATTTTATAGTGGTACGGTTCAACAAGACTGACATTAACTCCCTGAAGACTCCTTCAGGTATTACAGTAAATAATAGTGACTCTCCTTTTTCTTCCACAGTAAGGCGGTGAAGCCCTTACAGACTCTATCCCACTAACCCAATGCAATAGAGAATAATAATCCTTTTTCACCCTCCTTTATGATGGTAGAGAACTATCATCCTTTTTTAATCACTTAGTTAAGGTAGAGAACCGTCATCCTTTTCACCTCCCTGGTGAAGGCAGAGAAAAGTTGTCCTTTTTCACCCTCTTGGTGATGGCAGAGAATCATCATCCTTTTTAACCCTCCTGGTGAATGCAAAGAACCTGCAACCAATGTTGAGGAACTTCACTTAAGGGCCTCCAGAGGAGATGGGAAAAAACTTGAAGGATGAAGAGATCCTCACTTTGGACAAGCTTATGAATTCTTCATAACTCCGCTTCACTTGAACTCTCACACTTCACTCTTATAAATTCTCCTAAACACCCATACACAATGGCCACTCTTAAGAGGAATTCACAGCAAAGGTTTTTAATGACAATTTTTAGGACTCACTTTCATCCAAAAACTAAAAATTGCAAGAAAAATATCCTACGATCGTACTATATGATCGCATAGAGTCCCATACGATCCATCTGTACAAACATATAATGCCATGTATGAATAGTTCAAATTTGTTTATACAAATTGGTACAAACTCAATTTCATCATCCGTACGTAATTTATATTGTCCCATACGAACAATTCAAAAATCCATGTACAATCCTGTACAAACCTTATTTTGTACTCTATCACTGATCTATATGAACTAACATTATACTGTATGAATAGTTTAAAAACTGAACAAGTTCATCAGGTATGATTATGTTCGACCCCATTTCATACTTTGTGAGTTATTTATATGAACCATTCAGTGTATAATACAAACTACTTAAACAAATCTAAAGTTTTAACTCTATCCCCTAGTGTGTAAGTGTATAGTTACCTAATTACAATCATAATCTCTCAAACTAAAAAAAAAAAATAGAAAAATTACAGCCTTCATTATAAGAAACCCTGATCTAATATATCTTGAAGTCTTTGTCAGTCTAGAATATGATTTCTTTAAAATATTAATATACACACAAAACACGTATCAAATGAAAAATAATATAAAATATAAAGATGTGAGCCATAATGTTTGTTATCATAAAAAATATAAACTTGTAAGCTAGAGTTGCAATAAATTTATCATGTAAGTTTTTATCTGAATATCCAAATAATATATCAACACATATATTTGAATAATGAGTATGTTTTCTCTTACTTTCTTGATAAATAGGGAGGTATCTTCACTACCCTTAACAAAGTCTCTATCTAGGATAATAGTGCTTAAACTTTCATACCAAGCTCTATGTGCATATTTTAGCCCATATATATATTTTTTTAAATTTAAACACATTATTTAAAAATTGTGAATTTTAAAAGCCTGGAGGTTGTTCAACATACACATCTTTTTTAATTAACCAATTTAATAAAGCATGCTTCACATCTATTTTGTATAATTTAAATCTCCTAAAGACAGTAAAAGCTAATAGCATCCTTATAGCATCCAGTCTAGCTATAGGGGCAAAGGTTTCCTCAAAGTCTATACCTTTAATTTGATTGTACCCCTTAGGTACCAATCTGGCCTTATTTCTCACTACCATTCTAGAGTCATTTATTTTACTTTTGATCATGAACTTTGTTTTAGTAATACTTTAGTCCTTAGGTTTTTTTAACTAATTCCCATAGATCATTTCTAACAATTTTTTTCAATTCCTCTTGTATTGCTAGGATACAAAATTCATCAGCTAAGGCTTAATCTATAATGGTGAGTTTTATCATAGAGATGAATGAAGAATGCCTGAACTCTTTCCTAAGTCCATGTTTAGTTCTAACATAATTAGAAGGGTCTCCTAAGATTAATTCCTTAGTATGACTAGATGCATATCTCAATTCTCTAGTTAGGGGCACCTAAGGTTCTACTCTATCTCTTAGGTAAAGGCTTCTAACCCTTAAAATACATCTACTTCTTCTTATTCTTTTTTAGATTCAGAGGTTCTATTTGATTCATCAAACACCATATGGGTGGACTCTTCTACTACCAAGGTACTCTTATTGAAGATTCTATTGGACTTACCTACATATGAATAACCTAAGAAGACTGCTTCATCAGACTTGGGATTAATTTTTTCTTAGGATGATTTTCCATTAATTAGAATAAAGCATTTACACCCAAAAATGTGCAAGTGAGAAAGGTTTGGTGTCATGCTCTTAAGTAACTCATAGGGTATTTTATTTAATTTTGATCTAACATTCACCCTAGTTAAAACATAATAAGTAGTATTCACTACTTCTGCCTAAAAGTATCTAAAGAGAAAATATTCTGCTAGTATAGCCCAAATAATATCTACCATAATTCTATTTATTCTCTCATCTATTCCATTCAGCTAAGGGGTCTTAGGGGTGGATAAGTTATATTCTATCAATGTCCCTTGATAAAAAGATTCTAACTTATTATTCATAAACTCCCCACCATGATCACTATGAATGGTTGAAATTTGACACCCTAATTTTCTTTATATTCAATTGGAGAAGGTTTTAAATTCCTTAAATAGTTCACTCTTTTGTGCTAGGATTCTAACCTAAGTAAATCAAGAATAGACATCTATGATTATAAATCCATAAGTCTTCTCTCTTAGAGCTGCTATATTAACGGGTCCAAATAAGTCCATATGAAGATCTTTAGTGGCCTAGTGGTCTTGATGTTCTTAATTGATTAAAATGAAGACTTAACTTATTTTTTTAGTTGGCAAGCATCACATAGGTGGTTGTTAGTGAAGTCAAACTTAGGAAACTAGATCTTTTTAGGTAATCTTTCTAAGAGTTTCTATGCTTGCTTGACATGGTCTTCTATGCCAAAGTTGGAAATCATCAATATTAGTTTTCAAGCATAGAGAAATATACTATTCAATATAGCTCAAATCATGCACGTAAACATTATTTATTCTTTTTTCCTTCAAATATTAGTTTACTGTTAAGCAAATCATGCATTTTATAGAAAGAAACTTTATTTCAAAAACCTTATCACGTAATTGGCTAATCTTTAACAAATTATGTTTATGGCCATCAACTGATAAAATATTTTCAAAAATAAACTTGTTAGAATTTCCAATTATACCTCATCAAATAACTTTCTTAGTGGTGTTATCTCCCAATGTTACCTTGCCTCCTAACTGGCCTCCACTGTGATGAACTACTTTAAATAGCCATCATCTGTCTCGAGCATCCACTATTCAGGTATCACATGCTCTCTCTAGAACTTTTGTGAGAGTACCCCTATAAAGTCATTTAAATAATAAATTTTGGAACCCAAGTGAGTTTGGGTATCACCTTATGCTTTGATGAATGAGATATTTGCATGCTATGCTGTGATGGAAGTAATTTCCTCCTCCACATAAGATGTGTCCTATGGTGAAAAGTATAAGTGCAGGTTTTGTGACCTAGCATTCAACGTGAATGAAACTTAACACTAGGGAATAAATTTACTAGTCTATGCTAGGAGATGTGCCTCCTCCTAGGGGTAACTAATACATGCTGTGTGTTGGTGGAATTTTGGAAAAACAGGTTTTGAAAAATATTAGTTTTCTTTAGAGATTTTAAGATTAAGGTAAAGTTCTAATTCTAAGGTCGAATCGACTCGTTAGAAAGAGTATATCACCCCGAAGGACGAAAATAAACTTTCATAACGGTGTTCAGACTTAGAATTATGTAAACTCATCTTGAATACTATGATCGGGTTCTAAGAAGAACTTTATATGGCCCCGAGGGGACAAAATATAGATCAACTAAGTACCCAATTATAATATTCAAGAGACATGATCATCGCATTCGCATCCAAAGCCTTATCGAAGAAGGATGTATCTCCCCAAAGGGAAATGACACCATTCTGCGATAATTCTTCTAATGCGAGCACGATGATCATTATTTAACTTTTCCCAAAGAAATCTAATGAAGTTTTAGAAATTGAGTTTTCTTTAAAATCAGGTGTGTGTGGGGTTCCAAATCTCCTACGAGCGCAAGCCCTCGTAGTTAATTACATTGTAGGGAAATAAAATCCCCTACGAAAACTCTCGATTAAAATAGTGGCAAAATTTTGTTTAGAATTTCTAGGAGTGATATCAAAGTATGAATAGAATTATTGGAAAATCAAAAGGGAATGGATCAAAATTGAGCAGTTATTAACGGAGTTAAAGGATGAGAGGTAGGGGACACTTTGAGATTCCAGAACCATCCGGAAGTGTCCCAACTTAGTCTAAGTGTTGGGCTTTATATTTTGGATTTGAAATGATATTTAATTAGAATTAAGTATTTTATTAGAAATTTGGGACTATATTCCCGAAGTTTGGGGTCTTATAATCAAAGATCTGCCCCAGAACCTAAATCTATTTTGGACACTGGACCACAGTCGTCCGATCCTAACTAATGCAGTGCAAGGTCTGGACTTACCCCGGCCTGGATTGGGGAGCCAGCTAACCACCTAATCGATTTAAAATACATGAATCCGGTCTTTTATGAAAGAGTGGTAGGGACGTTATAATTAAAGTTTTGGGGAGGCGGGGCCGACATCTAGAGATTTTCCTAATTGGCCCCTTTGACTTATGTTGGGTGCTAAAATGCTAAGGACTATGAAATTAAAATTTTGACTCTTTTAATTTGTATCTAATGCAATGCATGCTGGTTAACAACCTCAAATCAAATATGCTTGAAATTTTTTTAAAAACAGGCTTATAAAATAATTTTTTTAGAAGACTGGACTTCCCCAGGTCCGGCACCTCGTCCTCATAGGTCAGACTATCCGGACTCTACCCGCAGGCGGGGAAGGGTCTAAAGCAAGGAAAGAGTAATGCAAAAATATGCATGCGACCCCGGGGGCGATCCCCGGCTAATTCCCTAGATTCGTTATCTTTCTACATTATTTAGACTCACTAAAATTTTAGACTTTTAAGATTATGAGTATAAAAATTTCACACCCTCACGAGCCTCGCGTATCCAGGCGAAAACAAAGAGCGGCATGCAATCGCCAAAAAACTAGTAAAAACAAGTAATCCTAAAGGCAATCAAATCATTACATCAAATATTTAACTAATTAATAAATGTCCATAGGCAAAGTTGCCCTGCTTATTACAAACCAGAATATTACAGAAAGTAAAGTGGCCGGGCACCACTGACAACAACCCGGATGCTAAACCTAGTAATGACGCAAGTTATTTTGAGTGGGATACTCTCAATCTTCAAATCTTCAATCTCGTTCTTCTTTGGACTCCTTTTCTTCAATCTTCTTGGAATCTTCGTAGTGGATTACCCAAATGGACAAGAGGGCACTTCCCTCTAAGGGGAAGGCCACTCTTTCCTCTTTGGGTAAGGAAGAGGTATGATCCAAATTTGGATTTCCAAATGGAAAAGGAGTGTTCCCCAAAGGGGTATCCTTTCCTCTTTGGAATCCAAGCTTTGGATCTATGTATCCCAACTCAAAATAAACTTTCACAACACTTGACACTTGCACAAATTACATTTATATCAAAATAAAAATCTAGACTCACCTGCAGGGTTATCCTAAGCAATTAATATATAAAAAGCAGTTATTCCCAAGCAGTTGTATATGAGCAGAAAAGAAAGTAAACACACTGGCCACGCTCTTTTTATTTGGGGGCTTTAGCAGCTGAAGCACCTGTGCAAAGAGTTTATAATATTTATGCATTTTTAATTTGCCCCCTTTTTATATTGCCCTGCATGAGCGTGGCCACCTGCAGAAAACTGTGTCAACATTCAGATCGTACCTAACCTAAGGGTAATCTAGTCGTCAAACACATCAATTCATCCACAGAGTACAGAAAAAGTAAACAGACACAGCAAAGCAATTTCATCCACAACATGCAGTGAAAACTACGAAAAATCTGGCACACAGCAGTAAAGTAAACACCGGCCTAACCTAGATCTAGAGTTGGTTGTCCTAGCACATCATCTAAAGTGTGTGAGAAAGGTCGTGTGGCTGGGATAGATCCTAAAGTAGGTTATTAATTGAAGTCGTCTAAAAGTTTGGATTCGTTAAGGCTTAGAAGGGGATTTAGATTAAAATTTAAATATCAATGAATTAAGAATTTTAATTAAACATATTTTAAAAGTTAATTGATTGCTACCTTTGTTTCACACCGAGGCCGTGAAGTTTATTTCACCTTCCTTGGGGCTAAGCTAATAGCCTCGTAGGCCTGGGTTACCCAGTAGCAATCGGGGTTGATTAAGTTATTTAAATTGGTTAGAATTAAAAGAGTGGATTAATATTAAAATGAGTTAGTTACTGATTTTAAAAGCTTGATTAATTTAAGTTTGCCATTAATTGATTCGTGGCGTTGTGCCACCAGGCTCGAGGAACCAGCCTCCTTAGGACACTTAGCCCCGCAGCCCGGAGTAGTCCAGCCGATAAACCAAATTAATGTAATTGAAATAGAGATTTTAAAAATGTTAAATAATTAAAGATTAATCTATTTTAAGATTTAACACCCCTTAGAATTCATTCGTGGCGTTGTGCCACCAGGCTCGAGGAACCAGCCTCCTTAGGACACTTAGCCCCGCAGCCCGGAGTAGTCCAGCCAATAAACTTCATCTTTAGGGTGGTTGTTGTGTTTTAAAGGATTTGTTAAATGTTTTAAGCATTAAACCAATATTTTCTGGAGTTTTAGAGTGATTTGAGCTTTATGAATTTTGAATATTTTAATCGTTTAATTAAAGGGTCAAAAATTGAATTTTTGATTAAAGGTATTTTATGGAACGTTTGTATTTTATTAAAATACTAGACCTTACTATGATCAATTAGAAGGTAAGTACGTTGAAATCGGATTTTTCTGCATTTTATTACAAAGGTTTGAAGTTTTGAACTAGTTTTGACTTAAAGTTGACCGATTTGTTGACTTTTTAAAATATTGCAAATTTATGGAATTTAATATTTTTAATAAATATTAGACCTTATTAGGAATTGAATGCAAGTGAGTTTGGGTGATTTGGATTTTTCTGGAATTAGTTATGGATTATCGAAGTTTGGATATTTATTGAAATTATTAAATTGTTTCAATTAAGGGTCATTTTAGTGATTTGATCCCAAATCAGTCCCAAACTTCTTGAAATCAACTCCAAAGATCAGAAATGATCTAAGGAGAGATCAGCAAGTGTTTAAAGATTTTTTGGGATTTGTAATAATTTTTAATTAATTAAAATTGATTAAACATTGATTTTGATTAAAATTAAATTAAAGTGGATTTTAATGTCAAATTAAAGGATATTAAATTTTCAATGATTAAGAGTTGAAATATGGTTAATTAGAGGTATTATGGGTATTTTTTGGAATTAATATAAGTTTATAATGATTTATTGAATTTTTTAAGTCCTTAAAGGGGCTGAAATTTGACATGCTCAATTTTCTAACCTAATGACCTCCAAATTGAGTAAAATTTAAACCTAAGGTATCTGATGTCACTAAGTTTACTATGTTCAAGTTTCACCTCTATTGGGTGTGTTTACAATGCCCTATGAATTTTCTAAGTTTTCTAGACATTTCCTTAATTATTTTTCCTAGGTGTCTCTACTATTCAAATAGGCATGAAACTTGGTGTGTCTAACCCTAACATACATTCAATCATACCACAGAAATATCACAGCAAAATATTAAAACCCTAAAGAGTTATGAATTTTCAAAGTTTAGGGTCCAAAATAGACCATTTACCTTAAAAATTCATATCACAGAAATCTATTGAGCATATGAACCTAAAAAAATTATCAAACATGCCTAAGATACTCAATAATCATCCACCAAAATTTGGGCTTCATTTGATCACTGGATTGTGAGAAAATAGCAATATATGAAATTCACATAAACTCAAATATCTCACAATACAGAAATCAAATCAAAATAATTTTAATTTTAATAAATACTACATTAGATTATCTTTCCAACGAGCCCAAGAACGCCCTATTTGGTGGAGAACTCGATTTTCTGTGAATTTTGGAAGATTTGGAGCATTTCAAGCATTTTTTATTCAAATTTGGGTCAAATCAGCTGACCAACGTGGCGGCGTGGCGTGACGCCACGTCACCCTCCCATACCACGGGATGACCCACGTTCAAACATGGAGGATGCCGCACGGTATACCCAGATCTGAGCCGTCTGATCGTCGATCGGACGGTCCAGATCTGCTCTAGTTCATTTTGAATAGAAATCTTTAAACGCTCATATCTTTCAAAATACTCGATGAAATTGCATGAAATTTGAACTGTAGCTAGAGGGCAATATGATCTTACAATGCCTGGAGTTTGGAGGCTCCATTCATTGTAAAATTGCTACAGTTTCAAATTGAAATTTAAACTTAAAATGAGCATAACTTACGATCCAACCGTCGGATTTTTGAGATCTTTAGCTTGTTGGAAAGCTGCAGCAATCCTCTACAACTTTACTGAAGACTCCAAAAGCTGGATCTCGCTGGATCGAAAGGTATATTGGAAAGTCCTCTTTCTCTCTCTAGAATGCTCTCTCTTCACTAAAATAGTGATTTGAGGCTTGGAAATGGTTGGGAAAAGCTTGGGAAGGACTTGAAATGTGTTGGAGTGTATGGGAGGAGCTCTTGGAAGGTTTAGAGCTGCTGGAGTTTGGAGCTTTTGATCATATCAAAGGGAATGATGAAGAAGCTACCTTTAGGTCAAGTTTTCCCTCACTTTACCTTTGGCTTTTGGATTGGATGGTTGAGATTTGATTTGGAGTGGTTTTGGATGAGTGCCAAGTGTCCCCTATGCTGCCCAAAGCTATGGAATAGGGTTGGTGGTTGAGAGTGACATCTCTTGGTCTATGTGAAGAGGGACCACACCTTTTCCCCCATTTGGATGAACCAATGCTTGTCTTAGTTAATAGAGCTTGTTTAATGATCAATTAGGGAGGGAAAAAGCATATTCCCATTAGCCAAAAGGAGATTTTGTCTTGGAGAAAGGGTTTGCTTTATGGGATGATGAGGTGGCCAAGCTATGGTCTCATTTCAAGGGTTGTTTTTGACCCATTGACTTGTTGACTAGTCAACGGTGACTAGGATGTGCATGAGGGAGGTCAAGAGTGCTACAAGACATCATGCCAAGGAATTTGAAGTCAAAAGTTTATAATTAACCAATCTTGATGAGTTGAATTGATTCAAAATCACTAGAATAGTTAAAATTAACAAGTGTTGGGTTAAAGGGTTGATTTGGTCAACCATGGTTGACTTGGTCAACTTGGTCAAACCAAAGAGTAAGTTTGGGTTCAATGTATTCCTAAAGTCATTTAGGATCCATTGAAATAACATTTAGAGAATATTTCAAAGATTGATAAGTCAAATCAAATTGAGTTTAGGCCAAAAGTCCAAAAATCCTCCATTTAAGGGCATTTTGGTCATTTTGGACTCAAGTCAATTTTGGGTCAAATTGAATCTAAAAAGATGTAGATCATTGCTTAATAAGTTAATATCAAGATATTAAGAGGGATCAAAAGATTTGGAGGGGGATCCAAAGTCAAATTCCACTAGGTGAAAGGCCTAGTGGCATGGATTGTAAATATTCAAAGGTTTTGTAACATTTGGAGTTATATTAAGTTTCAAGGGTTAGAATCCTCCAAATGAGCTCAAATTTGGAGGGTTACCTCTAGAGTCATGTCACATCAATATGAAATTGATAGACCCTGAATTAGAGGTCAAAAGACTGGGTTTCGAGGTGATGGAAAAATCACCTAGAAAGGGCTTTAGGACCTAAGTCTTTAGCCTATGAGTTCTGGGTTTGGATTGGATTTCAAGTTTGAATGATTAGTATTGGAGTATCCAAATCATTTACAATCATGTGGTGATTGTTAATGAATGGATGGGTTCAAGGCTAGATTGAAGCTTGGATCAAAGTCTAAGTTGAAAGTTGGATTGTCAAATTGATTGGATCAAAGTTTGGACATGTTTGAAACTTGAATTAATTTGAATTTGAGTTGAATGAAATTTGAGATTTAAATTAATCAAAGGTAGGAATCAAATTAAAGTTGGAATTGATCAAATGTAGGAATTGGTTTGAGGTTGAGGTTGATCAAGGGTGGGGATTGATTTGAAGTTGGAGTGGTCCTAAGATCTAGAAGAGTTCTAAGATCTAGGATCTAAGGGAATCCTAGGCTCTAGAGTAGGCCCTAAGGTCTGGCTCTATGAAAGAATCCTAAGTTCTAGAGTGGATCCTAGGATCTAGAATTAATTTGAAGTTTGGAAGGGCCTTAGTGACCTCATACAAAAATGAGGTCAACAAATGGACCCCCAATGTGTGTGGTAGAAAGAACTTCTGCTGCACACATTGGCGTTGACCGAATAGGAGTAGGATCTTAAAGAGTTTAAAGGAAGGGCATCACCCAACCTTAAGTCCATTGGAAACTAGTGAAAAACTTACACCTATTTTGAAGAGAGGACTGGAGAAACCAAGGTAGGGAATACCTAACCTCGGGTCTAAGGAAGGGCATCACCCAACCTTAGGCCTATAGGATGCTGATAGAAGACTTACTCCAAATAGGCAGATTAACTGGAAACCAAAGTAGGGAATACCTAGCTTTGGGTCTAAGGAAGGGCATCACCCAACCTTAGGTCTACAGGATGCTGATAGAAGACTTACTCCTAGTAGACGGATCAACTGGAAACCAAGGTAGGGAATACCTAGCCTTGGGTCTAAGGAAGGGCATCACCCAACCTTAGGCCTATAGGATGCTGATAGAAGACTTACTCCTAATAGGCAGATTAACTGGAAACCAAAGTAGGGAATACCTAGCTTTGGGTCTAAGGAAGGGCATCACCCAACCTTAGGTCTACAGGATGCTGATAGAAGACTTACTCCTAGTAGACGGATCAACTGGAAACCAAGGTAGGGAATACCTAGCCTTGGGTCTAAGGAAGGGCATCACCCAACCTTAGGCCTATAGGATGCTGATAGAAGACTTACTCCAAATAGGCAGATTAACTGGAAACCAAAGTAGGGAATACCTAGCTTTGGGTCTAAGGAAGGGCATCACCCAACCTTAGGTCTACAGGATGCTGATAGAAGACTTACTCCTAGTAGACGGATCAACTAGAAACCAAGGTAGGGAATACCTAGCCTTGGGTCTAAGGAAGGGCATCACCCAACCTTAGGCCTATAGGATGCTGATAGAAGACTTACTCCTAATAGGCAGATTAATTGGAAACCAAAGTAGGGAATACCTAGCTTTGGGTCTAAGGAAGGGCATCACCCAACCTTAGGTCTATAGGATGCTGATAGAAGACTTACTCCTAATAGGCAGATTAACTGGAAACCAAAGTAGGGAATACCTAGCTTTGGGTCTAAGGAAGGGCATCACCCAACCTTAGGTCTACAGGATGCTGATAGAAGACTTACTCCTAGTAGACGGATCAACTGGAAACCAAGGTAGGGAATACCTAGCCTTGGGTCTAAGGAAGGGCATCACCCAACCTTAGGCCTATAGGATGCTGATAGAAGACTTACTCCTAATAGGCAGATTAACTGGAAACCAAAGTAGGGAATACCTAGCTTTGGGTCTAAAGAAGGGCATCACCCAACCTTAGGTCTACAGGATGCTGATAGAAGACTTACTCCTAGTAGACGGATCAACTGGAAACCAAGGTAGGGAATACCTAGCCTTGGGTCTAAGGAAGGGCATCACCCAACCTTAGGCCTATAGGATGCTGATAGAAGACTTACTCCAAATAGGCAGATTAACTGGAAACCAAAGTAGGGAATACCTAGCTTTGGGTCTAAGGAAGGGCATCACCCAACCTTAGGTCTACAGGATGCTGATAGAAGACTTACTCCTAGTAGACGGATCAACTGGAAACCAAGGTAGGGAATACCTAGCTTTGGGTCTAAGGAAGGGCATCACCCAACCTTAGGTCTACAGGATGCTGATAGAAGACTTACTCCTAGTAGACGGATCAACTGGAAACCAAGGTAGGGAATACCTAGCCTTGGGTCTAAGGAAGGGCATCACCCAACCTTAGGCCTATAGGATGCTGATAGAAGACTTACTCCAAATAGGCAGATCAACTGGCAAACTAGGATGGTGCCACGAAGGGCGTACTCCACCACTAGCGAATGGTCATGTGGGGAGGAAACTTGCTCCACACAGAGGACCTCAACTGGCAAACTAGGATGGTGCCACGAAGGGTGTACTCCATCACTAGCGAATGGTCATGTGGGGAGGAAACTTGCTCCACACAGAGGACCTCAACTGGCAAACTAGGATGGTGCCACGAAGGGCGTACTCCATCACTAGCGAATGGTCATGTGGGGAGGAAACTTGCTCCATACAGAGGACCTCAACTGGCAAACTAGGATGGTGCCACGAAGGGCGTACTCCATCACTAGCGAATGGGAATCAGGATGGTGCCACGAAGGGCGTACTCCACCACTAATCCCCGGGTCAAATGCTAGGGTGGTGCCACGGAGGGCGTACTCCACCACTAGCGGGCCTAATCCTAAGGGAAGGAAGGACCTAACCTTGAGGAAAAGAGAATTGAAAAGAATGATTGATGATTTTTAACTTGATTTGATTTCTATGAATCTTAAGGAGTGAATTTGATGTTTAATTTGATCCTCATCATGCATGATACTTCTTAAAGAACCACCCAAATGAAATGAATCATCTGGTGGCATCTTCAAAATTAATCAATTGTCATGAACCTCTTATAGATTATCTCTAAGGTGGACGATCCAGTCAACATTGATTCAAAACTTTCATTAATCTTATGGTGGAATAAAATTGGTCTCCAAAGGACTATAACCAAGTCTCCTACTTGGAAAGCCCTGAGGTGGCACAATTTATAACAAGCTTGAATCATACGTGACTTATGTAATTTCAAATTTTATTGAGTTCAAAACAACTTTCTTCAAGGCCTTCGAGATCCTCCAATTGGAGTCAGGCACTCTACTTAGTTGTGACTCAATTTTGAAAGTCAATTTTGTGCGATGTAAAACACACCTCTATTTGAGAACAACCTTGGACCCAGCATAGAGTGTTATTTTACATAGTGGATCTTAAAAGAAACGATGCCTATGTTTAAAGATTCACATATATCTCTTGAGAATGGGATTTGAATTCTTATCGAGAATAGAAGATTCATTCTTTTATTGAAAATTTCCTCTTAATCATTTGGACCCTGTCAAAATGACAAGTGGGAACAAATTCAAAAGTATAGTAAGAAGTAGAGTGACCCCAATTGACCCGAAAAGAGCCAAGGGTTTTGGATTTTGTTGACCCGGATCAAATTTCATAGAAACTGAACTAGGTTCTCCCTTGTAGAAAGTTTGAATTAAAATTAATTTCAAAAGGATTTAAGTTGGATCGAGAAATTTAATCTTTTCAATTCTCTTGCATAGAATTTTCTATCTAATAAACTGTCCATGCATGACAATAAATCTAGATTCAAGATTTTTCAAAGTCAAGCTATTAAATATGATCGGGCTATTTGAGATTTAAGGATTTAAAAAGAAGGAAGCCTCTTTCACTTTTTTTGTGATGTGCTTTGCACATCTTTTTTATTTCTTTGGCGCACTCTACGCTTCTTTTGATTTTGAATTTTTTTTTAATGCACTTTGTGCATCCTTTGAATTTTTTTTTAACAAGAGGCTTCACTTTCTTTAAAACCTTAAAATAATTGCTTTTTATTTTTAATCCAGGATTATATCGCATGTATAAGAGAAGGAAATTCATTCTCTTATCCAAGGAAGAATAATCCCCAGATTTGACTCAATCTTTTGATAAGAAAATATTAACTTGACTTAGAAAATCATTGAATAGATTTAGAACATGCAAGAGAAGCCTTTAAGATACAAAACCGCGAGAAGACTAAGAAGATTTTCATTTCAAAAACCAACTTAAGTTTGATACAAATTTTAATTCAAAAATCAAATCAACCCGCAGAAGCGGTGGGAGGGAGGGGCCTTTAAAGATCCAGTGGGGTCAATCACTACTCTCTCCTATTTTTGATTAAAAGTAGAGGTCAATCTTCATTAAAAAGATGGATCAACTATCTTGAAAATTTTGACCCAATACACTTGAGAAATAATATGATTTCCTTCAAAATAGTAAGTCCAGGTGGCAAGGCCCAATCAATGTAAATTATATTTCCACAATCTCTTAAGAGGAAGAGATTGTTGTGGGGTCTGCACTATCCCTAACTAATGATGCATCATCTCAATTTAAGGATCTATCGCGATAGGACCCATCTAGAAGTTAAATTCAAATGGTGTCACTATCTGATAAGATCTCATATCCATTATTATTTCCCTCCCTAATTACTAGTAACCTAGCAATTATGAGAGTGGCACCCCGGGTGGTTTCTGCACATCCTCCTCTATAAAAGACGTAGTGGGGCACGTGTAGTAACGTGACCAAACTTCATCTAGTAGAGTGGATGGGTCATAACCTTCAACTAGAGGCCGATGGTCTATTGCAGGTGATTGCTTAGCTCTTTCTTGATTGATTCTCTCTGTATAGTAGTCAAGAAGGTGTATCGGAGATCGTGCTCTCATTTTCACAACCTCTCTCCTTTGAGTAACAGGAGTAGGGTGGAAAACATTTCCACCATGGAGGGGGTAGGTGTAAGGAGCAACAAATTCTCGATTGGCCTCAAATTTAGCTTGTTTCAAGACTTCTACCTCAGCAGTCCTTTTGGCCTTAGCAACCTTCTTCTTAACCCTTTTAAGGTATTTCTTCCGCTTACTTTTACTGGCAATAGGGGTGTTAGAACTTGACCCAATCTCAGGTTGAGATGGTAATTCTTCCATTTTTAATGGTTCTCGATTCTTATCCTCCTGAGTAGAGGGCACAGTGGTCGAAGGGGCGACAACGACCTCCATCATAGAGATGGGGGAGTCAACTCCTGACCCTAAAGTAATCTCGACTAGGGGGACATCCCTTTGTATTCCAGCAGAGAGATCAATCATTTCTTCTCCGTTGACTGATAACTTGAAGTTTTGAAATTCTATCCCAAACTGGATCAAGTTGCCAGAGGTAATTCCTTCTATTGTCAAGTTTCTATCCATGGAGAAGATGAGTTTTCCAGCCATTTGAGTATTTAAGTATCCTGGAATTAAGAAGAGGTGGTTTATCTTAGTCAATTTTGGATTAAAATTTGAATTTTAAGCATGATTAATTTTCTCTAAATCTTGAACCTCAATATGTTGAGTTTTCACCCAATAAGAGAGTTTACAAAATTGATTAAGAAAATTCAGGGAACCTGGCTTGACTCTTTTACTCTACCAATTAATTTGGAGGTAAAATGTCAAAGCCCGGCTTAGACAAAGGTTTCATCACTCGCCTCTCTACTTAAAAGGTATTTTCTTTTAGATATTGGCCACACTCACCCAAGAAAGAAATGGGTAGAGGGACCAACGGAAGAAAGGTAGTTAAGACTACCGATGAAACAAAATTTTGTCATTATTAAAGATGGAGAGAGAGATTTGTCCCACCGGGCGTGCCATTCTTTTTGTTGGTGGAATTTTGGAAAAACAGGTTTTGAAAAATATTAGTTTTCTTTAGAGATTTTAAGATTAAGGTAAAGTTCTAATTCTAAGGTCGAATCGACTCGTTAGAAAGAGTATATCACCCCGAAGGACGAAAATAAACTTTCATAACGGTGTTCAGACTTAGAATTATGTAAACTCATCTTGAATACTATGATCGGGTTCTAAGAAGAACTTTATATGGCCCCGAGGGGACAAAATATAGATCAACTAAGTACCCAATTATAATATTCAAGAGACATGATCATCGCATTCGCATCCAAAGCCTTATCGAAGAAGGATGTATCTCCCCAAAGGGAAATGACACCATTCTGCGATAATTCTTCTAATGCGAGCACGATGATCATTATTTAACTTTTCCCAAAGAAATCTAATGAAGTTTTAGAAATTGAGTTTTCTTTAAAATCAGGTGTGTGTGGGGTTCCAAATCTCCTACGAGCGCAAGCCCTCGTAGTTAATTACATTGTAGGGAAATAAAATCCCCTACGAAAACTCTCGATTAAAATAGTGGCAAAATTTTGTTTAGAATTTCTAGGAGTGATATCAAAGTATGAATAGAATTATTGGAAAATCAAAAGGGAATGGATCAAAATTGAGCAGTTATTAACGGAGTTAAAGGATGAGAGGTAGGGGACACTTTGAGATTCCAGAACCATCCGGAAGTGTCCCAACTTAGTCTAAGTGTTGGGCTTTATATTTTGGATTTGAAATGATATTTAATTAGAATTAAGTATTTTATTAGAAATTTGGGACTATATTCCCGAAGTTTGGGGTCTTATAATCAAAGATCTGCCCCAGAACCTAAATCTATTTTGGACACTGGACCACAGTCGTCCGATCCTAACTAATGCAGTGCAAGGTCTGGACTTACCCCGGCCTGGATTGGGGAGCCAGCTAACCACCTAATCGATTTAAAATACATGAATCCGGTCTTTTATGAAAGAGTGGTAGGGACGTTATAATTAAAGTTTTGGGGAGGCGGGGCCGACATCTAGAGATTTTCCTAATTGGCCCCTTTGACTTATGTTGGGTGCTAAAATGCTAAGGACTATGAAATTAAAATTTTGACTCTTTTAATTTGTATCTAATGCAATGCATGCTGGTTAACAACCTCAAATCAAATATGCTTGAAATTTTTTTAAAAACAGGCTTATAAAATAATTTTTTTAGAAGACTGGACTTCCCCAGGTCCGGCACCTCGTCCTCATAGGTCAGACTATCCGGACTCTACCCGCAGGCGGGGAAGGGTCTAAAGCAAGGAAAGAGTAATGCAAAAATATGCATGCGACCCCGGGGGCGATCCCCGGCTAATTCCCTAGATTCGTTATCTTTCTACATTATTTAGACTCACTAAAATTTTAGACTTTTAAGATTATGAGTATAAAAATTTCACACCCTCACGAGCCTCGCGTATCCAGGCGAAAACAAAGAGCGGCATGCAATCGCCAAAAAACTAATAAAAACAAGTAATCCTAAAGGCAATCAAATCATTACATCAAATATTTAACTAATTAATAAATGTCCATAGGCAAAGTTGCCCTGCTTATTACAAACCAGAATATTACAGAAAGTAAAGTGGCCGGGCACCACTGACAACAACCCGGATGCTAAACCTAGTAATGACGCAAGTTATTTTGAGTGGGATACTCTCAATCTTCAAATCTTCAATCTCGTTCTTCTTTGGACTCCTTTTCTTCAATCTTCTTGGAATCTTCGTAGTGGATTACCCAAATGGACAAGAGGGCACTTCCCTCTAAGGGGAAGGCCACTCTTTCCTCTTTGGGTAAGGAAGAGGTATGATCCAAATTTGGATTTCCAAATGGAAAAGGAGTGTTCCCCAAAGGGGTATCCTTTCCTCTTTGGAATCCAAGCTTTGGATCTATGTATCCCAACTCAAAATAAACTTTCACAACACTTGACACTTGCACAAATTACATTTATATCAAAATAAAAATCTAGACTCACCTGCAGGGTTATCCTAAGCAATTAATATATAAAAAGCAGTTATTCCCAAGCAGTTGTATATGAGCAGAAAAGAAAGTAAACACACTGGCCACGCTCTTTTTATTTGGGGGCTTTAGCAGCTGAAGCACCTGTGCAAAGAGTTTATAATATTTATGCATTTTTAATTTGCCCCCTTTTTATATTGCCCTGCATGAGCGTGGCCACCTGCAGAAAACTGTGTCAACATTCAGATCGTACCTAACCTAAGGGTAATCTAGTCGTCAAACACATCAATTCATCCACAGAGTACAGAAAAAGTAAACAGACACAGCAAAGCAATTTCATCCACAACATGCAGTGAAAACTACGAAAAATCTGGCACACAGCAGTAAAGTAAACACCGGCCTAACCTAGATCTAGAGTTGGTTGTCCTAGCACATCATCTAAAGTGTGTGAGAAAGGTCGTGTGGCTGGGATAGATCCTAAAGTAGGTTATTAATTGAAGTCGTCTAAAAGTTTGGATTCGTTAAGGCTTAGAAGGGGATTTAGATTAAAATTTAAATATCAATGAATTAAGAATTTTAATTAAACATATTTTAAAAGTTAATTGATTGCTACCTTTGTTTCACACCGAGGCCGTGAAGTTTATTTCACCTTCCTTGGGGCTAAGCTAATAGCCTCGTAGGCTTGGGTTACCCAGTAGCAATCGGGGTTGATTAAGTTATTTAAATTGGTTAGAATTAAAAGAGTGGATTAATATTAAAATGAGTTAGTTACTGATTTTAAAAGCTTGATTAATTTAAGTTTGCCATTAATTGATTCGTGGCGTTGTGCCACCAGGCTCGAGGAACCAGCCTCCTTAGGACACTTAGCCCCGCAGCCCGGAGTAGTCCAGCCGATAAACCAAATTAATGTAATTGAAATAGAGATTTTAAAAATGTTAAATAATTAAAGATTAATCTATTTTAAGATTTAACACCCCTTAGAATTCATTCGTGGCGTTGTGCCACCAGGCTCGAGGAACCAGCCTCCTTAGGACACTTAGCCCCGCAGCCCGGAGTAGTCCAGCCAATAAACTTCATCTTTAGGGTGGTTGTTGTGTTTTAAAGGATTTGTTAAATGTTTTAAGCATTAAACCAATATTTTCTGGAGTTTTAGAGTGATTTGAGCTTTATGAATTTTGAATATTTTAATCGTTTAATTAAAGGGTCAAAAATTGAATTTTTGATTAAAGGTATTTTATGGAACGTTTGTATTTTATTAAAATACTAGACCTTACTATGATCAATTAGAAGGTAAGTACGTTGAAATCGGATTTTTCTGCATTTTATTACAAAGGTTTGAAGTTTTGAACTAGTTTTGACTTAAAGTTGACCGATTTGTTGACTTTTTAAAATATTGCAAATTTATGGAATTTAATATTTTTAATAAATATTAGACCTTATTAGGAATTGAATGCAAGTGAGTTTGGGTGATTTGGATTTTTCTGGAATTAGTTATGGATTATCGAAGTTTGGATATTTATTGAAATTATTAAATTGTTTCAATTAAGGGTCATTTTAGTGATTTGATCCCAAATCAGTCCCAAACTTCTTGAAATCAACTCCAAAGATCAGAAATGATCTAAGGAGAGATCAGCAAGTGTTTAAAGATTTTTTGGGATTTGTAATAATTTTTAATTAATTAAAATTGATTAAACATTGATTTTGATTAAAATTAAATTAAAGTGGATTTTAATGTCAAATTAAAGGATATTAAATTTTCAATGATTAAGAGTTGAAATATGGTTAATTAGAGGTATTATGGGTATTTTTTGGAATTAATATAAGTTTATAATGATTTATTGAATTTTTTAAGTCCTTAAAGGGGCTGAAATTTGACATGCTCAATTTTCTAACCTAATGACCTCCAAATTGAGTAAAATTTAAACCTAAGGTATCTGATGTCACTAAGTTTACTATGTTCAAGTTTCACCTCTATTGGGTGTGTTTACAATGCCCTATGAATTTTCTAAGTTTTCTAGACATTTCCTTAATTATTTTTCCTAGGTGTCTCTACTATTCAAATAGGCATGAAACTTGGTGTGTCTAACCCTAACATACATTCAATCATACCACAGAAATATCACAGCAAAATATTAAAACCCTAAAGAGTTATGAATTTTCAAAGTTTAGGGTCCAAAATAGACCATTTACCTTAAAAATTCATATCACAGAAATCTATTGAGCATATGAACCTAAAACAATTATCAAACATTCCTAAGATACTCAATAATCATCCACCAAAATTTGGGCTTCATTTGATCACTGGATTGTGAGAAAATAGCAATATATGAAATTCACATAAACTCAAATATCTCACAATACAGAAATCAAATCAAAATAATTTTAATTTTAATAAATACTACATTAGATTATCTTTCCAACGAGCCCAAGAACGCCCTATTTGGTGGAGAACTCGATTTTCTGTGAATTTTGGAAGATTTGGAGCATTTCAAGCATTTTTTATTCAAATTTGGGTCAAATCAGCTGACGGTGACGTGGCGGCGTGGCGTGACGCCACGTCACCCTCCCATACCACGGGATGACCCACGTTCAAACATGGAGGATGCCGCACGGTATACCCAGATCTGAGCCGTCTGATCGTCGATCGGACGGTCCAGATCTGCTCTAGTTCATTTTGAATAGAAATCTTTAAACGCTCATATCTTTCAAAATACTTGATGAAATTGCATGAAATTTGAACTGTAGCTAGAGGGCAATATGATCTTACAATGCCTGGAGTTTGGAGGCTCCATTCATTGTAAAATTGCTACAGTTTCAAATTGAAATTTAAACTTAAAATGAGCATAACTTACGATCCAACCGTCGGATTTTTGAGATCTTTAGCTTGTTGGAAAGCTGCAGCAATCCTCTACAACTTTACTGAAGACTCCAAAAGCTGGATCTCGCTGGATCGAAAGGTATATTGGAAAGTCCTCTTTCTCTCTCTAGAATGCTCTCTCTTCACTAAAATAGTGATTTGAGGCTTGGAAATGGTTGGGAAAAGCTTGGGAAGGACTTGAAATGTGTTGGAGTGTATGGGAGGAGCTCTTGGAAGGTTTAGAGCTGCTGGAGTTTGGAGCTTTTGATCATATCAAAGGGAATGATGAAGAAGCTACCTTTAGGTCAAGTTTTCCCTCACTTTACCTTTGGCTTTTGGATTGGATGGTTGAGATTTGATTTGGAGTGGTTTTGGATGAGTGCCAAGTGTCCCCTATGCTGCCCAAAGCTATGGAATAGGGTTGGTGGTTGAGAGTGACATCTCTTGGTCTATGTGAAGAGGGACCACACCTTTTCCCCCATTTGGATGAACCAATGCTTGTCTTAGTTAATAGAGCTTGTTTAATGATCAATTAGGGAGGGAAAAAGCATATTCCCATTAGCCAAAAGGAGATTTTGTCTTGGAGAAAGGGTTTGCTTTATGGGATGATGAGGTGGCCAAGCTATGGTCTCATTTCAAGGGTTGTTTTTGACCCATTGACTTGTTGACTAGTCAACGGTGACTAGGATGTGCATGAGGGAGGTCAAGAGTGCTACAAGACATCATGCCAAGGAATTTGAAGTCAAAAGTTTATAATTAACCAATCTTGATGAGTTGAATTGATTCAAAATCACTAGAATAGTTAAAATTAACAAGTGTTGGGTTAAAGGGTTGATTTGGTCAACCATGGTTGACTTGGTCAACTTGGTCAAACCAAAGAGTAAGTTTGGGTTCAATGTATTCCTAAAGTCATTTAGGATCCATTGAAATGACATTTAGAGAATATTTCAAAGATTGATAAGTCAAATCAAATTGAGTTTAGGCCAAAAGTCCAAAAATCCTCCATTTAAGGGCATTTTGGTCATTTTGGACTCAAGTCAATTTTGGGTCAAATTGAATCTAAAAAGATGTAGATCATTGCTTAATGAGTTAATATCAAGATATTAAGAGGGATCAAAAGATTTGGAGGGGGATCCAAAGTCAAATTCCACTAGGTGAAAGGCCTAGTGGCATGGATTGTAAATATTCAAAGGTTTTGTAACATTTGGAGTTATATTAAGTTTCAAGGGTTAGAATCCTCCAAATGAGCTCAAATTTGGAGGGTTACCTCTAGAGTCATGTCACATCAATATGAAATTGATAGACCCTGAATTAGAGGTCAAAAGACTGGGTTTCGAGGTGATGGAAAAATCACCTAGAAAGGGCTTTAGGACCTAAGTCTTTAGCCTATGAGTTCTGGGTTTGGATTGGATTTCAAGTTTGAATGATTAGTATTGGAGTATCCAAATCATTTACAATCATGTGGTGATTGTTAATGAATGGATGGGTTCAAGGCTAGATTGAAGCTTGGATCAAAGTCTAAGTTGAAAGTTGGATTGTCAAATTGATTGGATCAAAGTTTGGACATGTTTGAAACTTGAATTAATTTGAATTTGAGTTGAATGAAATTTGAGATTTAAATTAATCAAAGGTAGGAATCAAATTAAAGTTGGAATTGATCAAATGTAGGAATTGGTTTGAGGTTGAGGTTGATCAAGGGTGGGGATTGATTTGAAGTTGGAGTGGTCCTAAGATCTAGAAGAGTTCTAAGATCTAGGATCTAAGGGAATCCTAGGCTCTAGAGTAGGCCCTAAGGTCTGGCTCTATGAAAGAATCCTAAGTTCTAGAGTGGATCCTAGGATCTAGAATTAATTTGAAGTTTGGAAGGGCCTTAGTGACCTCATACAAAAATGAGGTCAACACTGTGATGTAAGTTTGAAGCATTAAGTTAGTGTGGATGCTTTTCTATTTTGTACAAGTGCTAGTATTCTTGCTTTTAAGAAGTTATTTTTTTCTTTAGCATTAACCACCTCTAATTTCAATGCATGCTTACTACCATCTATTTCTATTGCATATGCCTCTAATTCTTTAAATAAGATTTCTAATTTAACTTGCTTTATTTTCAAGGAATTGTATGTAATTGATTATTTAATAAGTTTCTTATTTAATGTATCAAACTCATCAAGTTAAGATATTTTTTTGCTATCCAGGCTTGACTGTTCATTTATCAAATAAGTATGCTCTTTTTACAAAGTAGTAAAAGCATTATTTAGATTAGCATACATCATTTTTAGTTTTCCATACGAATCATGAATTTTCTCTAAAATAATAAATAATTTATTATAAGAGAGATAACATACCTTTTCTCGACTGATTGATAAAGATTTTCATTAACCATAAGACACATGTTTGCTTCCTCCTCCTCTTCTTCAGGTTTTGAGGATTATGATGTAGAATTAGCCCTAAATACCTTATATTTTGTTCACTTAGCTCCTAAATTTTTTCTTCTCCTCACCCTCCTCCTTGATGAGGTAGTCTTTTGTTGGGGCAGCCTATTTGGAGATATTTTGGTTTCTTACATTCAAAATAAATTGTGTCAGATAGCACTTTGAAAATTCCATTGCTTTTACCATTGCTCCATTGTTGTTAATGATGCCTTTACTTCCACTTTAAAAAGATTTTGAACTTGTAGGCCATCAATGAAAGTTTATTAGGGATGTTAAGCCCTTGTAAACTAGCCCGAGGCTAACCGAGAAGGAGGGGGGGGGGGGGGGGGGGCTGAGTTGGTTATTTTAAAAACTTTAAACAAAAATCATAATCTTTTGAAATATTTTAAAACATCAAACCATATAATCATTCACCAGTAAATAAAGTACAAAAATTAAAATATGGAAACTTAATAAGAAAGAACACACTAGAATTTTATAGTGGTTTGGTCAACTTGACAAACGTCCACTCCCTGAAGGCTCTCATCTAGGTATTGCACTAAACTCAATGACTTTCCTTTTGCTTCCAAAGTAAGGCAGAGAAGCCTGACAAAACTGATTTCCATCGACCATGGTGAGGTAGAGAACCCAACACCTTTCACTTCCTCTTGAAGCAGGCAGAGAACCTAACTCCTTTTGCTTCCTTCTAAAGTAGGCAGAGAACCTCGATAAATCACTGAAGTAGACTTCTCTTGTCTCTCTCAGGCCAAGAAAATAGCAAAAGATCTAATCTTGAGTAAATAAGAGATCTTATATAGAAGGGTTGTTGACCTCTTTTTGTATATGGTCACATTCAACCCCTTTGGATCAAATCACTTGTTTCAATCAAGCATAACCCAATCAAATCCTTCAAACTTTTATTCTGAAAGTTCGATGGGGATGTTAAGCCCTATGAACTTAGTCCCAAGCTAACCAAGAGAGGGGGTGAATTGGTATTTTAAAAACTTCTTTTAATAGAGAAAGAAAATTGCATAAAACCAAATCACACCACAAGCATAAATGCGGAATTAAAAAGTGCGGAAGCAAGAAAAGGAACACAGAAATTTATAGTTGTTCGGTCGACTCGTCCTACGTCCACTCCTTGGAGGCACCCTCCAAGTATTGCACTACAAAACGTGACTCTCCTTTAGCCCCCATGGCTAGGCGGAGAAACCCTCACAAGAACCTCCTTTTTGACACCCCGGCAAGGCAGAGAACTTATCTCCTTTTGCTTCCTCCTGAAGCTGGCAGAGAACCAAAACCAAAAGCAAAACTCCTTACCTCTACTGACCCTTCCACGGACGAGAAACTCTAGACGAAGACGACGCAGAGAGTTCCTTGAAGCAACCCTTGTGAATCCCCTCACAAGCTCCCCCTCACAAGATCCTCTCTCTCTCTTCTCTCTCTTTCTCTCCTCAAGGTCTTCTCAGGTCAAGGCAGTAGCAAAAGGTATTTTAAAAACATTGAACAAGAGCTCTTAAATAGAAGAGCTTCAAAAGAGCTCATTAATTGCAAGTTGCCGACAATATCGTCCAGACCGATATGGATATCGACCTGGCCGATCAGTACAAATCAATGAAGATCGGCCAGAGCATCGCCCTGGATGGAAAACAGGACGATTGAAAATTGGCTTGATCGTCCAGGCCGATCTCACGATCGTCCGGGCCGATCAGTTCAAAATAGAGACAAATCGTCCTGACAATAGCCCTGGATACGGGCTGACCGATATCGATCGTCCTGAAGTAACTTAAGGTTTTTGACTAGATCGTCCTGGCCGATCCTGCGATCGTCTAGGACGATATGATTGTATCAATCATCCTTAATTACTTCCTTGATTTCCTGAATAATTATGGCATAATTTATGAATATCGTCCAGGCCGATCATAGGATCGTCCTGGCCGATAATTTAAAAATACAGTATACCATACTTGACTATGGCGGCTACTTCTTTCTGTTTTGAGCTTATCGTCCTGGCCGATACACGTATCGTCCAGGACGATCTGTTAATGTCGGCTGCCTTAATTAAGAATCCTTAATTAGACTTTCTGTTTTAAGCGGATCGTCCAGGCCGATCCAAGAAATCGTCCTGGCCGATATGAGTAAAAACATAAATTCTAAGTCTCTCAAGTGTGTGTGTGAAGTAGCATCAGTCTCTTTGACTATTACAAGTAGACTCAAAAGGTGAAAATCAAACGTACAGACTGAATCAATCCTAAACCTACGCAATCCTGAACTTGGCTACTTCTTGATCGTTCGATCTTCAATTCCTGAAAAGTTAGAAGCAACAAGCAGTCCAAGAGAAACAATGTTTGTCAATCATCAAAACATAAGTCACGAAAATTAGATTTGCAACAATCTCCCCCTTTTTGATGATGGCAAAACACTACAAAAAGAGTTAATAGCAAAAATTTAGGATTGATGAAAAAAAGAACCTCATAAACTTCTCCCCCTTTTGACATATCAAAAAAGAAGGTACAAGAAAGCACAGCAAAAGAGATTCCTTTTTTTTTTTTTTTTAATCAAGGCACGTCAATGATATAGTATTCCATGTGATTGATTTAAAAACCTGTGAGTTAACGAGTTACCAATCTCATTTAATCCATAGAATAGTAGAATATCCGTTCATGGTTTACCCTTAGCCCAAAAACGTTTTCTTAGGGTAGAATCGTCTTTTGAAATCAATGACCTAACTCAAATAATTAATTGGATATGAGAAAAAGAATCTATCCACCACTTATCGTAAGAAAAATATCTCCATAAAACAATGAGGTAGATTTGTCACAATCGAACGATAATCGAGATTAAGCCTTTTGAGAATCAAAACTTCTAAGTTCCAAAAGATATAAAAAGAGAGAGTAGCTTGCTTTTGAGTGGGCTCATTTTATGCCTCTTGTCAATATTGTGGCGCTTTGCGCATCTTTTTATAGATTTTTCAATTTTTGGCGTCTTTGCGCTTCTTTTGTTGGCATCATTGGCCAAATTTTTTTATTTTGCAAGCTAGATTCCCTTTTATAATCGTTTAAAAAACTTAGTTGTGAATATATTTTCTCAGATATTAGAGAATAGGAGCTCTCTCTCTAACATAGGGAAGAATTACCACAAGCAGGATTAATAATCGAAGACAAGAGTAACGAGAGATCTTGATGTGACAAAAAAACTTTTAATCATTGTAAATACAAGATAGATTTGCTTAAGCAAGCTGAAGAAAAGATCTTAGTTTCATAAACAATCTTTTGATTTGAGATAGACTTTTGATTAAAAAAGAAAACTATGCCACTAATACTAAGTTAGGGAAAGAGACACAATCACAAAATATTCATACTATCTAAGTGATTAAGTAGATGAAAATATATTAACTACAGATTGTTAAAAACAAGAACAAGAAATATAATACCATATCAGCGATGATCTAAAAATAAGGCATACGAAAAAGTAAAAAGAAAGCAAAAAAAGTAAAAGAAAACTTAGCTAAAAGGTTTCATGCATTTATGTCAATCACACCCAATCTGGTCCTTAAAGAATTGAAAGTGTCGAAGGCCAGTGGTTTAGTAAAGATATCTGCCAGTTGGTTTTCAGTTGTCACATGGTGTAACTCAATGTCTCCCTTAGTCACATGATCTCTAATAAAGTGATGTCTAATGTCAATGTGTTTAGTCCTTGAATGTTGAATAGGATTTTTAGAGATGCATATGGCACTAGTGTTGTCACAAAAGATTGAGATGGTGCTTACATGTAATCCTAGATCCAATACCTATTGTTTCAACCAAAGAACTTGGGCCACACAACTTCCAAGAGCAATGTATTCAGCTTCAGCAGTGGAAAGTGCAATAGAATTTTGCTTCCTACTAGACCAAGAGACCAAAGATTGTCCAATGAATTGACAAGTTCCAGAGGTGCTCTTTCTATCCACCTTGCATCCTGCAAAATCAGAGTCAGAAAAACCAATAATCTCAAAAGAAGTGCTGTGTCTAGGGTACCAAATCCCTAATCCTTGTGTCCCCAAAAGGTATCTAAAAATCCTTTTAACAGCAGTCATGTGGGACTCCTTAGGGTCAGCTTGAAACCTAACACAAAGGCAAACACTAAACATGATGTCAGGTCGGCGTGCAGTCAAGTAAAGTAAAGATCCAATCATGCCTCTATACTTCTTCTGATCAACAGACTTACCACTTGGGTTCTTATCCAAAGGAGCACTTGAAGTCATGGGGGTGTTAATTGGCTTGGCTTTGTCCATCTCATATTTCTTCAAAATGTCCTTTATATATTTTGTTTGATTTAGAAAAGTTCCATCTTCCAATGGTTTTATGCTAAACCCCAAAAAGTAAGACAATTCTCCTATTAAACTCATCTCAAACTCTCTACTTATTATTCTAGAAAAATCATCACACAAATTTTTATTAGAAGATCCAAAAAGTATATCATCAACATAAATCTGAACAATGAGTAAGTCATCTCCAACTTTTCTAAGAAAAAGGGTGGTGTCTACGCTCCCCTTGACAAACTCCCTCTCTAGTAAGAATGTGCTAAGCCTCTCATACCAAGCTCTAGGTGCTTGCTTTAAACCATACAAAGCCTTTTTTAATTTAAACACATGATTTGGAAATTAAGAACTCTCAAAACCTGGAGGTTGTTCTACACACACATCTTCTTTTATCTCCCCATTTAAAAAGGCACTCTTGACATCCATTTGAAAAAGCTTAAATCCTTTATAACAAGAAAAGGCTAATAGCACTCTAATGGCTTCCAATCTAGCTATAGGGGCAAAAGTCTCTTCAAAGTCTATCCCTTCTATTTGATTGTACCCCTTAGCCACCAATCTTGCTTTATTCCTCACCACCACTCCTGAATCATTCACTTTGTTCTTAAATACCCACTTTGTCCCAACTACACTTTGTCCCTTAGGTCTTTCCACAAGTTCCCAAACATCATTCCTAACAAATTGATTCAACTCTTCTTGCATTGCTAAAATCCAAAACTCATCAGAAAGGGCTTGGTTAATGGTGGGGGGTTCAGTCATAGAGATAAAGGCAGAGTGGTTCACCTCCTTCCCAAGTCCATGTCTAGTCTTAACTCCACTAGAAGGGTCTCCTAAGATCAAATCCTTGGGGTGACTAGTAGAGTATCTCCAATCTCTAGGCAAAGTGTGTGAAGTTTCTCCCCTTTCATCAAAATTTTCTATTCCTTGGGTGACTCCTTCTACTCCTCCATTACTTAGGTGCTCACTCCCCTTCCCCAAATTTTCTACTCCACTTGTAATCTCTCCAACATCATCATCTTATACTCCATGTTTCTTAGGATCAGACTCATCAAAAACTATATGGGTTGTCTCTTCCACCATCAAAGTTCTCTTGTTAAACACTCTAAAAGACTTCCCAACACTAGAATATCCCAAGAATACTCCTTCATCAGATTTAGGATCAAATTTTCCCAAGTGAGACTTTCCATTGTTGTGAATGAAAACCTTACAACCAAAGACATGAAGGTGGGAAAGATTGGGTGTCCTACCCTTAAGGATCTCATAGGGTGTCTTTTCTAATTTGACTCTAACATTCACCCTATTCAACATATAACAAGCTGTGTTAACCACTTCAGCCCAAAAGTATTTTGGAAGTGAATATTCAGCAATCATGGCTCTAGCGGCTTCCACCAAGGTCCGGTTCTTTCTTTCAGCTACCCCATTCTGCTGAGGGGTCCTAGGGGCTGAAAAATTGTGACTAATCCTCTTCTCCTCACAAAAATCTCCAAATCTTTCATTTTCAAACTCTCCCCCATGATCACTATGGATGGTCAAAATTTCCCAACCTAGCTTCTTCTGAATCCAAGTAGAAAAAGTTTTAAACTCCTCAAAAGACTCATTTTTATGAGAAAGAAATCTAGTCTAAGTGAATCTCGAGTAGTCATCAACAATCACAAAACCATAGACTTTCCCTCCCAAACTAGCTATGCTAATGGGTCCAAACAAATCCATGTGAAGGACTTCTAAAGGTCTAGAGGTGCTAATGTCCTTTATGGGGTGAAAAGAGGAGTGGATTTGCTTTCCTAGTTGACAGGCATCACAAAGGTGGTCTTTTGTAAACTTAAGTTTGGGGACACCTTTAACTAGGTCCTTTTGGGTCACTTTCCTAAGGGTTTTCATACTTGCATGACAAAGCCTCCTGTGCCACAACCAAGAATCATCAATGATAATTTTTAAGCAAAAAGAAGCAGCACATTCAATGTTATTTAAATCAAGCATGTAGACGTTGTTGACCCTCTTTCCCTGCAAAATAGTGTTGTTACTTAAACTTACAATGCATGAATCCGTGAAGAATTGCACGATGAAGCCTTTGTCACATAATTGACTGATGCTGAGCAAGTTGTGCTTCAATCAATCTACAAGCAAAACATTTCCAATAAAAAGGTTCTTGGAATTACCGATTATACCTGCTCCTACCACCTTCCTGGTGGTGTTGTCTCCAAGAGTAACCTTGCCTCCAGTCCTGGATTCTAGTACAACAAACTGGCTAGCATCACCAGTCATATGTCGAGAGCATCCACTGTCCAGGTACCACATACTCTCACGAGGTCTTTTGTGAGAGACTTCCTGCAAAAATTATCAAATGTTAGTTTTAGGAACCCAAGCAGGTTTGGGTTCCTTCTTATGAAGAGAAGAATGCAATGCATGTGTGGTATGCTGTGGATCATGCACCTTAGGTCTCCACACCCAATGTGTACTATGGTGAATTGTGCAAGTGTGTGAGATGTGTCTTAGCATGCCACAAGAAAAACATCTAACTCTAGGAAAGGGATTTTTTAAGTGATTTGAGTTATAATGCCTCTCTCTAGGTTTTGGCAATTGATTAAAAGTAGAAGTCATCCTAGTTTTCTTACATGCTTCTAAATCATTTTGAACCTTCAAGTTTGTGCTTTTTAAAACTTCATTTTCAATCTTCAAATTTTTCTCTATCTCTTTTGACTTCTTAAAATCAGATTCAAGAGAAGTGTGTGATATTTTCAATGCATCATGCTCTTCAACTAACTCACCATGATTTTTATTTAACTCATCAAATTCATCAAGTAAAGTCATGTGATTTGAATCAATTGTTTGATGGTCTTTAATCAAAATTTCATGCTCTTTTTGTAGATTTAAGAATTCTAATTTCAAGCTAGCATGAGTTTTCTTTAATTTCCTATATGATGCATGATTTTTTTCTGAAACTTCAAGAAGTTGATCGTAGGAAAGTTCACATACCTCTTCTTGATCACTTTGATCTTTTCCCATGAAACATAAGTTTGTAGTTTCTTCCTCTGGTTCAGTCTCAGAAGAATCAGTACCAGATTCTGCCCAAAAGCTCCTTTGGTTTTTCTTCTTGTCCTTCCTAGACTTTTCTTTCTCATCACCTTTTTCTTTGCTTGATTGTTCTCTAAGCTTAGGGCAATCAGTTCTCACATGTCCAGGCTTTCTGCATTCAAAACAAACAACATCAGAAGATCCTTTTAAATGTTTGTGATCCTTACCTTTTCTCCAACTTTGATGATGCTTTTTTTTCTTCCTTAGAAAGCTTTTGAATTGCCTTGTGATGAAGGCAACTCCATCGCTTTCAGACCCGGAAGATTCAGAATCCGATTTGTGCGCCTTCAATGCAATTGTTTTCTCCTTTTTCTTCTCACCTGCATCAAGATTTCTTTGATTCACCCCTTGCTCGTAAGAAATGAGTGAGTCAAGCAAGTTATCAATAGAATAGGTGTTCAAATCTTTAGATTCAGTGATGGCAGTAATTTTTGCATCATAGGACGAAGGCAAGCATCTCAAAATCTTGTTAACTTTTTCATAGTTCGAAAGTTCTTTTCCTAGTGCATGCAATGAAGTAGCAATCTGAGTAAACCTAGTGTACATGTCAGAAATCGATTCATGAGGTTTCATACGAAAAATTTCGTAGTCATGCAAGAGAATGTTTAAACGGGATTGTTTAACTTCATTAGTGCCTTCATAAGTGATGCACAATTTATCCCAAATTTCTTTACCAGTTTTGCAAGTTGAAACACGCATGTAATCCTCAGATTTCAAAGTACAGAAAAAACAATTCAAACATTTCACATTTAATTGAGCTAAATCTCGTGCGTCAAAAGTCCATTCGGTAAAAGCAACTTCAGTTTTAAAACCATTAACTTCACGAGAAGGTGGAGAATAACCTTCTTGAATAAGCATCCACATGCGATAATCAGTAGATTGTAAAAAAGTTGACATGCAAGTTTTCCAAAAAACAAAAGGTAGGTTATCAAACAGAGGAGGTCGGGTAATAGAATACCCTTCCATAGTGTTGCGATTCCCAAAGTTAGACATGGATCAAATTCAAAAAGTTTTCAAACTTTATTTTTCGAATCTGGCTCTGATACCACTTGAAAGTTCGATGGGGATGTTAAGCCCTATGAACTTAGTCCCAAGCTAACCAAGAGGGGGGGTGAATTGGTATTTTAAAAACTTCTTTTAATAGAGAAAGAAAATTGCATAAAACCAAATCACACCACAAGCATAAATGCGGAATTAAAAAGTGCGGAAGCAAGATAAGGAACACAGAAATTTATAGTGGTTTGGTCGACTCGACCTACGTCCACTCCTTGGAGGCACCCTCCAAGTATTGCACTACAAAACGTGACTCTCCTTTAGCCCCCACGGCTAGGCGGAGAAACCCTTACAAGAACCTCCTTTTTGCCACCCCAGCAAGGCAAAGAACCTATCTCCTTTTGCTTCCTCCTGAAGCTGGCAGAGAACCAAAACCAAAAGCAAAACTCCTTACCTCTACTGACCCTTCCACGGACGAGAAACTCTAGACGAAGACGACGCAGAGAGATCCTTTAAGAAACCCTTGTGAATCCCCTCACAAGCTCCCCCTCACAAGATCCTCTCTCTCTCTCTTATCTCTCTTTCTCTCCTCAAGGTCTTCTCAGGTCAAGGCAGCAGCAAAAGGTCTTTTAAAAACGTTGATCAAGAGCTCTTAAATAGAAGAGCTTCAAAAGAGCTCATTAATTGCAAGTTGCTGACAATATCGTCCAGGCCGATATGGACATCGGCCTGGCCGATCAGTACCAATCAATAAAGATCAGCCAGAGCATCGCCCTGGATGGAAAACAGGACGATTGAAAATTGGCTTGATCGTCCAGGCCGATCTCACGATCGTCCGGGCCTATCAGTTCAAAATAGAGACAAATCGTCCTGACAATAGCCCTGGATACGGGCTGACCAATATCGATCGTCCTGAAGTAACTTAAGGTTTTTGACTAGATCATCCTGGCCGATTCTGCGATCGTCCAGGACGATATGATCGTATTAATCATCCTTAATTACTTCCTTGATTTCCTGAACAATTATGGCATAATTTGTGAATATCGTCCAGGCCGATTATAGGATCGTCCTGGCAGATAATTTAAAAATACAGTATACCATACTTGACTATGGCGGCTACTTCTTTCTGTTTTGAGCTTATCATCCTGGCCGATACACGTATCGTCCAGGACAATCTGTTAATGTAGGCTGCCTTAATTAAGAATCCTTAATTAGACTTTCTGTTTTAAGCGGATCGTCCAGGCCGATCCAAGAAATCGTCCTGGCCGATATGAGTAAAAACAGAAATTCTAAGTCTCTCAAGTGTGTGTGTGAAGGGTTACATAGCATCAGTCTCTTTGACTATTACAAGTAGACTCAAAAGGTGAAAATTAAATGTACAGACTGACTCAATCCTAAACATACGTAATCCTGAACTTGGCTACTTCTTGATCGTTCGATCTTCGATTCCTGAAAAGTTAGAAGCAACAAGCAGTCCAAGAGAAACAGTGTTTATCAATCATCAAAACATATGTCATGAAAATTAGATTTGCAACTGATTCCACCCCATCTCATGCCTTGGATACATCCCATCCATGGGTGAGTTAAAACCAAGTGACTTTGAATAATTCAATCCTTAAGTATTTGGTCAAAGCCACCAAATGGTTAAATACTCATTTGAATCACAAATACATTGCTCCAAAGCTTTGAAGCAATACCAAATAACTTTCTACCTCCCCCCATGCCAACTCAGCCTCCTTTAACCCATTAACTGGTCAAAATAGTTAACTCTAGGCTTCGAATCTTTCCAAGAGGGCATTATTACATGCTAAGCCACCTTCTCTTGATTTAGGATGCTCTAGGATCACCTATTTACATTCTAAAGCTCACTTAGAGCTCTTTTAACCAAGCTCAGGGCTTGGTTTAGCTTTAAATGGAAGTAGTCCCCCCACTCACTCAAAGGCCATCCAATGGAAGCAAGGCCGTTCCAGCCTTTAGGTCAGCCATCCAATAGTTTTGGATAGGTGTTAGGCATCTAGGGGTGGTCTCTGATGCATCACAACCGTCAATGATAGCCCAGGTCATTTGAATAAGGCAAAAAAGTTGATTTTATAGTGTTTTTTTATCCATACACACTCTCTAAATTTTTGTCAAGGACTGGAGAGCAAATTCTTTGTTCGTAACAACTCTCCAGCCTCGAAATGGTTGATCCAAGTATTTTCAGGCATGGACTTGTGCTAGGGATCTACACTTGGATAGTCTACAAGCTCAACTATTTGAAGACTTTAAAGATCCAATGGTATAATCCCTCAGAAACTTTAGATCTAGGTCACAATAGATAGGTTTATTTAGCTTTGTACCCAGTGTATTTTAGGCCAAATGAATGTGCCCCCATTGTTCATATTCATGTGCTTGACTTAGGTTCAAAATTTTAAACGATTTGGTCGACTAGACTGAAAGAACAAACCAAAAAGAGGGAAAATGAGCTCAGTATAGCTCGGTACCGAGTAGAACCGAGCAGTACCGAGCAACACCGAGCAGTACCGAGCTCAGTATTGCTCAGTATCGAGCAATACCAAGCATTCTTGAGGTCAGCATTGCTCATTACAGAGCAATACCGAGTATCCTCGAGATCAGTATTGCTCAGTACCGAGCAATACCGAGCATTCCTTAGCTCAGCATTGCTCAGTACCGAGCATCCTCGAGCTCAATATCTCTCAGTACTGATTAGTACCAAGCGATACCGAGCCCGCATCTCATTCCAGCTGTATAACCCGCGTGTCCTCCGTTTTGTCGATGCCATTAGGCCTATTATTTATTTAGTTAAATTGATTTTAAAGTTTCTTTAGTATAATAAATCATAGTAAATTAAATACTAACTAAGAAAAAATTATTATCAAGGTATAATTTAATATTTTCAGAATTATTAATGTTTTAATTTAAAATTATAATTAATGTAAAATATTAATTAAATGTATTTCAAATTATTTATAAACATCAATATTGAGAGGTCTCCTGGAGCCTTAAACTTTGTTTAAGTTACTTGAACAGGAACAATGGGGGATAATTAGTGAACAAGTATAATTTGTTCATTAACATGACATTTAATACAATCTCATATATTATTCCTTTTTGTTTTAGACCTTGCATGTATAGGATTACACACACCACTTAGTTTAGGAAATCCTAGATCCAAGGAATTGAGTGTTATTTTAATTTTTCTTTTACCTGCATATGTGATGTGTATAGGTTAGTGACTTTGATTCGATTCTACACAACTCAGAGACATCCTTAAAGACAAAAATTAAGGATTTGTATAGAGTGAAAGTGCTTGGATGGCACTAGAAAGTTCGTTAGGGATGTTAGGCCCTATGAACTGGCCCAAGGCTAATTAAGAGAGAGGTTAATCAGTAATTAAAACAAACACAATCTTAAAACTAGAATAAAGATTCACCACTACAAAAATGATAGTGTGAAAATTAAATGTGAAAGTAATAAAGGAAAGAACACACTAGATTTAAAGTGGTTCGGTCAAACCTTGACCTACATCCACTCCTCGGAGGTGCCCTCCAGGTACTACACTAAACTCAGTGTCTTTCCTTTAGCCCCCACAGCTAGGCGGAGAAGCCCTTACAAAATCACTTCCACCTTCCCCGGTGCGGCGGAGTAGCTGGGTCCTTTGACACCAAAGAGATCTTCTTCTTTAGTGAACTTCCCTCAAGACAAGCCTTGAATCCAACGGTACTAAGGTGCGAGCTTGCCGGAGCAACCGTGTGGAACCCCCTCCACACTTTCTAGAAACCCCCTCCAAGGATCTTCTCTCTCTCTCAAACTCCACCCTTTCCTCACTCCCTTTCAAGCTCTCTCTTAAAGTTTTCCTGTATAGAACTATGCTACAATTGCTGCCAAAGACACTGACCAAGTGTCTTGTCAAATCATAAATAGAAGATCTCAAAATGAGCTCATTAATGCAAGTTGTAAACTTTATCGTCCAGACTAATAGGAATATCATTCTGGCCGATCAGTACAAATTAAGCTCAATCAGCTCGGGATGATTTGGGACTATCAGAAGAAAATTGGTAACATCGTCTAAGCCGATGCAATATAATCTTAGTTGATTAGTTTAAAACAGAGTACAATCATCCTGATCATCGCCCTGAATAGAAGCTGGCCGATGTCAATCGTCAAGGGTATCGTCTCGGCCGATCCTACGATCATCCCGGACGATGTGATTGAATCAATCAGCCTTTAATGCATTCCAAAGATATCATATTAATTTAAGCATAATTTAGTTAGATTATCCAAGAGGATGTGGATATCGTCCTGACCGATTTCCTAAAATAAAGAATACCTAAACTGATCATGGTGGCTGATTTTTTCTTAATTGAGCCTATCGTCCAGGCCAATTGGCTTAATAACGGCTGCCTTAATGAGTATGCCCTAATTAGGGTTTCTTCTTTTAAACCGATCATCCAGGCCGATATAAATATCATCTCGGATGATGTTACCAAAAACAGTAAACTTTAGGGAACAATTAAAAAATCTTCCGAGGTGTTTGTGTGTAGAGTTACATAGCATTAGGAGCCACACCAATTACAATAGACTTAAGAAAAGGAAAAAATGGTACAAACTGACTCAGACCTAGTTTTCCTAATCTTGAGCTGGTTCCAAATAGCAGTCTGATCTTATGGACCTGAAATGTCAGTAAATAAGGTAGTCGTAGAGAAATTATAAAAAGGAAACATTTTCTCCTAATCTTCCCCTCACTAAAATAAAACTTTAAAAAATAGGGGAGATAATTTTTTTTTTTTGTTTTTTAAAATTTTGAAAGAAAAAATGATACAAATTCAACAACAGTACGTTCACTCCCTTCGACATTATCAAAAAGGGAAGGGGCACAAACAATCAAGACAAAATGATTAAAAGACAAAAATGATCCCTGATCAAGTGAACAGAATAAATATTCTTAAAATGAGAAAGTTACCTCTTGATTTTATTCAAATGCTTAGTAGAATTGTATTGACAACGCATAGCCTTGAAAATGTTAGAAATTGAGAATTTGATAATCCAAACTATAGTTCTTTTAAAGGCTAAAAAACTTTTTAATTCAATATCTAAATAATGAAATATATTAGAGAAAAAATAGTCATTTTTCAAAACTCCTTCCATACAATATATCTAATAGAAGATTAATGCACGAATTGTTGAATTATGAATCAAGATTTTCAATCTCAAGTATCGAAAGTATCAAGTGTTTTCTGAAGCTTTAAGAAGTACAAGAATGACAAGCATTAAATTTTGTGGGCTCATTTTGTGCCTCTTGACAATTGGTTGGCGCACTACACATCTTTTGATTTTTGATATACTTTATGTATTTCCCTTTCTTCTTTAATTTGGCATTTGCGCATCTTTTATTTTTGGCATCATTGGCAAATTTTTTGAATATGTTACATTTCTGAAATCTTAAAAACAAAAGTAAACCCATCCAATTGACAAAATGAATTTCTTGATTAAGAAAATTATGAGGTAGATTCAACAACTTGCAAAAGATTCCTATGTGATAAATAAAATATATGGAGATAAAACATTTTAGTTTCAAAAACTAATTTAAAATATGAAAATGATTTTAAATCAAAAGTAGAATAATCTCTTTTAGGAAATAGAGATTGAGAGTAAAAAATCATGAGTTTTCTTCCTTTGACTATTTTTAGAGAAGTCAAACACAATTTTTATAAGAATTCAAGAAAAACCAGGAGGTACGTTTTTTATTTTTAGAAAGATGAACGTGTGTGTTGATTAGAAAAGAGAGCATAAAAAAAAGAAAATCAAACAAAATAAAACAAACAAAGCATGCAAACATAAATAGTACACACAAAATAATTTAAACATCATCTTGCTCCTGATCAGATGATTCAAAAGCAAGATCTATCCAAGAAATTTTTTATTTTTCATTATTTCCCCAGTTTATAATTTATTTTGCTTTACCCTTTTCTTTTGCAGGAAGAATTCTCAAATTAGGGAACTAATTTTTCATATGTCCGGGCTTCCTACATCCAAAGAAAATAACGTCAGAAAAAATATTAACATTCTTACCATTTTTACCTTTATTCGACTTTTGTTGATGTCACAATTGGAATAAACCTAGTATACATGTCTAAGACCGTCTCATAAGATTTTATGGAAAATAGTTCATAATCATGCATTAACATATTCAACTTGGATTGTTTGATTTTACTAGTGCCTTCGTATATGGTGTGTAGTTTATCCCAAATTTCCTTACTAGTAGTGCACGTGGATACTAAAATAAAATCTTCATAATTTAAAGCATAGAAAAAATAATTTAAAGATTTTGCATTCAATTGAGCATTGATTTGTTCTTCCCTATTCCATTGATTAAAGGGAATATTAGTTTTAACTCTATCTATAATACATGACGGTAATGAATAACCAGTTAAAATAATATGCTACATACGAAAATCAATTGATTGAGAAAAAGTAGACATGCAAATTTTCTAAAAATCAGAAGTAATATTTTCAAATAAAGGTAGTTTGGTGATTGAATAACCTTCCATTGTATTACGATTCCCAAAGTTAGCCATTTATCAAAATTCAAAAAGTTTTCAAACTTGATTTTATGAATCCCGCTCTGATACCACTTGAAAGTACTCTGATGGCACTAGAAAGTTTATTAGGGATGTTAGGCCCTATGAGCCTGCCCAAGGCTAATTAAGAGAGAGGTGATTCGATAATTAAAACAAACACAATCTTAAAACCAGAATCAAGATTCACCATTATGAAAACCAAAGTGTGGAAATTAAATGCGGAAGTAATAAAGAAAAGAACACACCAGATTTATAATGGTTCGGTCAAACCTTGACCTACATCCACTCCCCAGAGGCGCCCTCCAGGTATTACACAAAACTCATTGTCTCTCCTTTAGCCCCCACAGCTAGGTAGAGAAGCCCTTACAAAATCACTTCCACCTTCCCTGGTGTGGCGGAGTAGCCGGGTCCTTTGACACCAAAGAGATCTTCTTCTTTGGTGAACTTACCTCAAGATAAGCCTTGAATCCGATGGTACTAAGGTGCGAGCTTGCCGGAGTAACCGTGTGGAACCCCCTCCACACTCCCTTGAAACCCCATCCAAGGATCTTCTCCCTCTCTTAAAGTCAACCCTTTCTTCACTCTCTTTCAAGCTCTCTCTTCAAGTTTCCCCCAAAAGAATGAAGCTACAATAGCTGCTAAAGACACTGACCAAGTGTCTTATCAAGCTTAAATAGAAGATCTTAAAATGAGCGCATTAATGTAAGTTGTCAACTTTATCATCCAGGTTGACAGGAATACCATCCTGGCCGATTAGTACAAATTAAGCTCAATCAGCCCAGAACAATTTGGTACGATAAGAAGAAAATTGGTTGCATTATCCAAGCTGATGCAATATCGTCCTTGCCAATTAGTTTAAAACTAAGTACAATCGTCCTGATCATCGCCCTGAATAGAAGCTGGCAGATGTTAATCGTTCAAGGTATCATCCAGACCGATCCTGCGATCATTCCAGACGATGTGATCGAATTAATCATCCTTTAATGCTTTCTAAAGATATTAGATTAATTTAGGCATAATTGAGTTAGATCATTCAGGATGATTTGGATATCATCCAGGTCAATTTCCTAAATCAAAGAATATATAAACTAATCATGGTGGCTAATTCTATCTTAATTAAGCCAATCATCATAGCTGATATAAGTATCTATCACGCCTATCGGCTTAATGACAGCTGCCTTAATGACGATGCCCTATTTAGTGTTTTTGCTTTTAAACTGAACGTCCAGGCCGATATAAATATCATCCCGGATGATGTTACCAAAAACAGTAAACTTTAGGGAATAGTCAGAAAATCTTCCATGGTGTTTGTGTGCAGAGTTACATAGCATCAGGAGCCACACCAATTACAATGGACTCAAGAAAGGAAAAAGGGTACAAACTGATTCAGACCTAGTCTACCTAATCTTGAGCTGATTCCAAATTGCAATCTAATCTTGTTGACCTGAAATGTTAGTAGATAAGGCAGTCGTAGAGAAATAAGAGTGTTTACTATCATTAAAATCATAATCCATGAAAATAGATTTGCAACATAAAGAACATAATTTTTTTTATTAGAATGCATGATCCCCATTACTTGGAACGATTATTAGGTCAGGTGATCCGACATAGCTCTACATTCGATCACCACTGAGATCTCATCACGTGTTCTTACTTTTTACTGTGAGGCCCAACAACTTGATCAAATTGAAACTCGGTATTTGCTAGGTTTCATTAGGTATTGCTAAGCATTGCCTGGTAATAATGAGAAATATCGCTCTGTGAAGACCATTACCGAGCAATACCGAGCAGTACCGAGCTTTTCTAGGAAAACTCGATATAACTTGTTATCACTAAGTATTTACTCGGCATCACTAGGTATTTCTCGGTATTGCTAAGTATTGCTTGGAAATAACGAGAAATATTGCTCCTTGAAGACCAATACCGAGTAGTACTTAGCAATACTGGGTTGTCATGAATTTAAGAGATGCACGTGTGATATACCCACTATTCACCAGACCAAATAAAAGTTCCCTAACTTGAGACTTTTAACCAGTAAACTTAGTATATCACTCACCCATAGAAGATATTTCACTTATTTTTGGAGATCATTAGGCTTCCTAATCAATCTTTAACTGGCCTTAATTTAACTCCTATTCAGTGAAAATTTCAAACCCCCAAAATCCGGTCAAAGCCAAAAAGTTAACTTTTCGGTCAACCTTAGTTCAAATCTAGGCTCAAATTTCTAAAAATCATAACTTTTCATAAAAAACTTCAAATTGAGTGTGCTATCTATCTAAAAACTCATAATAAGGTCTAATATTTATTAAAAATCTAAAACCTTTAAGATTGACTCTAATTTGAAAAAATCAAATTTTGACCCCTAAATTAATATATTTAGATAATCTCTTAAAGCCCAATAATTCTTTAAAACTCTAGAATTTTCTAATTTGGTTAATAAAATTCTGAACCAATCTTCTAAAATCAATAATCAACTCTCCCTAATATTAATCCACTCCTCTTAATTTCAACCAACTTAAATTAACTTAAACAACCCCGATTACTACTAGGTAACCCAGGTCTACGAGGTTTTTAGCTTAGCCCCAAGGAAGGTGAAATGAACTTCACGGCCTCGGTGTGAAACAAATGTAGTAATTAATTAACCCTTAAAATATATTTAAATAAATTATTTAGATATCAATATTTAAACTCTAGCTTAGATTTCCTTTTAAGCCTTAACAAATTCAAATACTAGATAACTCTAACTGATCACCCAACCTAGAATCTACCCCAGCCACACGACCTTTTACACACACTTTAAATGATTTTCTAGGACAACGAATTCTAGATCTAGGTTAGGCCAGTTTTTACTTTACTGCTGTGTGCCAGATTTTTAGTGATTTTACTTCATGTTGTGGATGACATTGTCTTACTATGTCCATTAACCTTTTTACTATACTCTATGGATGATTGATGTGTTTAGCGACTAAATTACCCTTAGGATATGAATGATATGGATGTTCACATAGTTTTTGGAAGGTGGCCACGCTCATGCAGGGCAATAAAAAATGGGGGCTAAATAAAAAATAATAATTATTATAAATGCTTGCATAGATGCTTTAACTGCTAAAGCTCCAAAATAAAAAAAGAGCATGGCCAGTGTATTTATTTACTCTTTTGCACATATATAACTGCTTGGGAATAAATGCATTTGATTTATTAACTGCTTAGAATAACCCTGCAGGAGAGTCTAGAATTTTTCATTTTTCAAATAAATGTAATTTGTGTAAGTGTTAAGTGTTGTGAAAGTAGAGTTTTGAGTTGGGATACATAGGTCCAAAGCTTGGACTTCAAAGAGAAAAGGACACCCCTTAGGGGAGTAGCCCTTTTCTATTTGGAGATCCAAATTTGGTCACTTCTTCACTACCCAAAGAGGCAAAAGTGGCCTTCCACTCAAAGGAAGTGCCCTCTTATCCATTTGGGTAGTCTTCTATGAAGAATCCAAGGAGCCTGAAGGGAGCCTGAAGGAGAACGAGATTGAAGATTTGAAGACAAAGAGTATCCCAATCAAAACCACTTGCGTCACTACTAGGTTTAGAATCCATGTTGTTGTCAGTGGTGCCCAGCCTCTTTACTTTATGCAAGACCCTGGTTCGTAATAAGAAAGACAACTTTGCCTATGGACTTTTATTAATTAATTCATTTATATTTGATGTGTTGAGATGATTGCGTATAGAACTACTTACTTTTCTTAGTTTTTTGATGTTTGTGTGCCGCTTTTGTTTTCGCCTAGATTCGTGAGGCTCGTAAGGGTGTGAAAATTATTGTACTCATACTCTTAAAGTTTAAAATTTAATGAGTCTAAATAATATAAAAAGATAACAAATCTAGTGAATTAGCTGGGGACTGACCTCGGGGTCGCATGCATATTCTTGCACTACTTCTCTCCTTGCTTTAGAACCTTCCCCGCCTACGGGTAGAGTCCAGATAGTCTGACCTATGAGGACGAGATGCTAGACCTTGGGAAGCCCAGTCTTCTAAAAAATTATTTTCTAAGCCTGTTTTTAAAATTTCAAGCATATTTGATTTAAAGTTGTCAACTAGCATGCATTGCATTAGAAACATATTTAAAAGAGTCAAAAATTTTAATTACATTAGTCCTTAGCAATTTGTAACAAATATAAGTCAAAGGGGCCAATTAGAAACATCTCTAGATGTCTGCCCCAGCTCTCCAAAACTTTAAATAAAAATGTCCAGACCTTGCACTACATTAGTTAGGTTTGGACGACTGTGGTCCAGTGTCCAAATTAGATTTAGGATCCGAGGCATATCTTTCATTATAAACCCCAAACTTAGGAAATCTAATCACAAAATTTTAATAAAATGCTCAATTTTAATTAAATATCATGTCAATCTAAAAAATAAAGCCCAACACTTGAGACACCTTCGGATGGTTCCGGAATCTCAAAGTGTCCCCTACTCTTCTTCATTTGATTCTATTAATAACTTCTCAACTTCGATCCATTCCCTTTTGAGATTCAAAAATTCACCTCTCTTTGATATCACTCCTAGAGAATCTAACAAAATTTTGTCACTATTTTAATCAAGAGATTTTGTAGGGGACTTTGTTTCCCTATGATGTAATTAACTACGAGGGCTTGCGCTCGTAGGAGATTTTGAACCACACACACACCTGATTTCAAAAATTATTTTTTCAAAGTTCATATTGGATTCCTTTGGGAAATATCAAAAGATGATCGTTATTATTACATTCAAAGAATTATCATTGAATGGTGTTATCTCCCTTTGGGGAGATACATCTTTCTTTGATAAGGTTTTGGATGTGAACTCATCGATCACACTTCTTGAATATTGTAGCTGGATATTTAATTCAACTTCATTTTGATCCTTCGGGGCCATACGAAGTTCTCTTTAGAATCCAGTCACAATATTCAAGATGATATTCATAATTCTAAATTTGAATCTCGTTTTGAAATTTTTTTTTTCACCTTTCAAGGTGACATACTTTTTCTAAGGGGACAATTCGATTTTAGAATTAGAATTTAATCTAAACTCCAAAATTCCCAAAGAGAACTAATACTTTTTAAAACTAATGTTTTCAAAGTTCCACCAAAAAAAAAATGGCACGCCCGGTGGGACTAATTCACTCTCTCCATCTTTACTAGTGACGAAATTTTGTTTCATTAGTAGTCCTAACTACCTTTCATCAGTTTGTCCCTCTGCCCATTTCTCTTGGGTGAGTGTGGCCAACATCTAAAATAAGATGTATGTTAAAAAGAGAGGTAATACCTCCAAGTTTCTTTTAATTTAAGTGTTGATTCTTTTTTTGACCTTCTGCCCCCGGGTCAACTTGGGATCTTTTTTTCAATCCTATGAATTTATAATTGACAATTTTTTATTCAATGCTTAAATTCTTAAGATTGAAAGGAATTCTAAAGATCCGAATTTTGGTGTTTTAAAATACCTTAGCCTTAACCCCTCACTTCCCTTTTTAAACTTTAGAGATGGGGAGGGTTAGGCTACCCCCTTTACTTGAGTTTTCACATAGTTTCATAAGCCAAATTTAGGCAAGGGGAAACTCTGCCCATTATGTTTTAGAATTTGTGAGAAACCTACCTTAAATCTCACAAAATTCAAAATTTCTTTTAAAACTCCCTTCAAATTTCAAGTCGCCACATGTTATCCCATAAAATCCTTCTATGGGCTAACATGTGTTACAAAATTTGATTCTTTCTGGCACATATCTAATCTTTTTACCCCACTAATATATGTTGGGTGATAATTTCTACCACTCAACATGCATTAGAGGGTTGAGATTGTCTTATGAGCCTTGATCTTCTAAAAAATATTTCCTTTTAAAATAAATCTCTAATTCCAATCGTTTCTTTAAATTTTAGAAAATTTCAATGGCCGGTAAACTTATCTTCTCTTTCGACCGACATCTATCCTCAATTATTAATGATCAAGGAAGCACTGTAATTTTTGGGATGGGATTTAATATCCTAGAGTTTTCCATGGACGGACACCAGATAGTTAGCTTGGATGCCATTAAGGAAGCTACCATAGTGGTTGAGTTGATTGTTGGATATGCACCCACCTTACCAATAGAGAGTGATGGACAGAAATAGTCAGAGCCAGTTGTTGAGACCCCCACTGAAGTTAAGTCTATTTTTGAAGAAGGTTCTAGTTCTGGGCTTACTTTTTCCACTAAGAATTAGAAGAAGAATTATCTGAGGAGACTTAAGAAGAAGATCTCCAAAGCCAGGAAAGTATTCCCTTTTAAGACCTTGGCTCAGGTAGAGCGTGAGGCTCCATAGGAGCTATCTATTTATGCTTCCTCTCCTCTCCTCAACGGGTGTCTCTTCTACCCCTTTCTTCTGCTCAGGGGGAGGAAAGGACAGCTAGGATATCCCATTCTTGACCATGCACTGTTGACTACTCAACCAAGAGAAATCCAAAAGAAAAGCACCTGCAGAGGACAAGAACATTAAGAAATATAATTCACATCTATGCTGCACAGTCTGGGAAGACTAAGAAGGTGTATGTAAAATAGTTAAAGGGAGTGATCTCACATTGCTTTCAGAAGGAAGTCTTTAAAGAAGAAGTGTCAGAGGCAAAGAATTTAACCCCTCAGTTTGTCATGAAGAACAATAAGAATGTCAGGTAGCCTGCCATGTCAGTACTGGTTGATGGATATCATTGGGTAACACGCTCTCCTCCGTCTTCTAAAATAGAGGGTATTGTGTTGACTGGGTATGAGAGAGGCCACCATTCCACTGGTAGACCCCCGATACACCCTCCTAGACCTGTAAAGTTGGTCTCAGTGATTATTAAGTCAAAAGGGGCTAACATTCGAAGACCTGTAGATGTTAAGGGCAAGAGGCCCAAGTCTCCTGAGAAGAAATTTTTTCCCAAAAGAACTAAGTTGGAAATATTGCCACCATCCTCCTAGAACTTCTAAGTTAATTCTATAACTCCAACGAGTTCTAGTCATTCCTCTTCTAGTTTCAGTTGATTTGATGGATGTTCAGGTCAGTACCCTAGTTGTTATAATCGATAGTCCTCCCATAGCCATTTTAGTTCATGATCCAGTCGTCACCTCTACTACTGCCCTAGTTGAATGATCCCCAAGATCTATGTGTCATTCCTAGGCTCCCTAATCAAGGGTCCAAGGACTTTACCTTGCCAGATATAGGAGCTATCACCTTATAAGTTCCTGCTTCGCCCCCCGAGATATATGTCCCTCACCCCGTAGAGGATGCCACTCTTATGCCTACTAGTTTTGGGATAGTCGAAGAGGAGAGAATTGACCAGGATCTAGAAATGGAAGATGAACCAGTCTCAAGGCCTCATCCAGATCCTAATCCAAAGCTCATAGAAATCATCTCCAAGTTTGACACTAAAGAACTCTTTGATATGGCTTAATAGAAAGGCTACTTACGCCTTGATCCCAAGTCAATTAAGGATAAGCCGATCGATAAGGTAGTACATGAGATAAGAGACATTTTGTTGAGTAAAGAGGGGGTGGCCACTTTTGACATAGACCTGGATGACCTCCTCGAAGATGAGGATGATTATATTGGTAGCATTTGTATGGCTGAAACCAGAGGGTCTAAAAAAGAAGCTAAGCCTAGAATGCGTCGATCTGATAACGATAATGATTCACATGTTGTTGGGTCGGATTCAGATGAGTCTGTAAAAGCTAGAGATGAAGAGCATATAAGAAACTTGGAGACTCAGCTTGCGAGCATGATGTCACAAGTTAGAGAAATGCATGAAAGACTAGATAAATCACAGCAAGAGTCCCTTAAAATTTAGTAATCTTCTCGGGAAATTATAGAAAGAGCTAGAAAGGCAGAATCTAGTTCTAAACCTCCTGAGTTAATGCCAATGATCCCTCCCTGTTCACCAGAAGTACTTACCAGTCGCTCCTACAATTCCCACTATCCCTCATACTGTACCTCAGAAAGATATTAAGCAACTGATTGAGGATAAGGTAAGGGAGGCCTTAGCACTTTCACAAGGAACTGCGTCTATTCTAAAGGGTAGACCTTACCTTGAAGAATATGACTCAGTCCCTTATCCAAAAAGTTTTGTGCCACCATTATTTAAAATTTTTACTAGAGTTAAAAACTAGAGTAGCATCTGGCCCACTTCCGAGTGAGCTATTGCAACATAAAAGGGTCGAATGCTCAACTTTTTTGTAAGTTTCTAAGTAGTCTATCTGGCATAGCTTTTGAGTGGTACGCCAATTTGCCCAATGGTTCAGCAAGAACCTTTAGCGATCTAGAAAATCTTTTTTTTAAAGCTGGGAGAGTCTCTGGTTGAATATATATTGAGGTTGTGATACCTCTTGTTGAAATGTGAACCCCAATTGCAAGAGAAACATGCTGTGGAGATTCTTCTAAAGAATATCCATGGCCCTGTTGCTTTTCTCCTGAAGGGTTTCACTATTAAGACTTTTGAAAAACTTTTGAACAAGGCTAGCACTTTGTAGGATGAGGCTCCAAGGATGCCATTCTTACGAGAGCAGTCTGATGATAAGAAGGGTCCTAAGTTGGTAAAAACTTTTGAGAATAAAGTTGTAGTCTCAGCAGTTGACAAAGGGAAGAGGCTAGTTGTTAGTTAGCCTAGCGCTCCTCCACCACCACAACCAGCTCAGAAGCAGCCATTTTAGATAATCCCTCAGTATGCTAGAGATCCCGCCTTCGTCCCTTTTAGAGAGATTGTCTAAACCATATCCATTTAAGAGGGAGTCATTGAGGAAGATCTTTAAGAGTTTGTTAAAGAAGCTAGATTTTCAACTACCAGATGCTAGGAAGCCAGAGGATAAGAGTAAGAAAGAAGATCCTAAGTACTGCCCATAACTCTGGATGCTTAGTCACTAACTCGAGGACTGTGTTGTGTTCAAAGACTGGCTTGAGAGGAACTACACTCAAGGTAACATTATAATTCCTAAAGAGTATTTTGTGGATTCATAAATAGCTTCAATCAAAACTATCTCAGGTAACCTCCTTAACTCTTCTTTTTATGTTGAAGATGGTTGGGACATTACTGTGTCACGGGCATTTATAAAACTTATTAACAAATCTTTCCATCTTTCTCAACAGCTGACTACGATAGCCCAGATCCCGGTGTGGGAAGTTGACCTGGACGGTTCGTAGAAGGATGTTGAGCCACTTCCCTCTCCATTAGTCATAGGAACTACTATGAAATATGTAAAAGAAAAGAGAGATGATTTTGTAGAGAGGAAGTGTGTTGATGAAAGATATATTAGAGTGGCAGATGGTGGTGTTAAAACCCTTTCCCCTCTTTTGTTATCTGACTTTTACTTTGCCCCATCAAAGGCGAAGGGTCAAAAGATGAATAAAAAACATCCTTCTACTTCTGTCTTAATGATTGGCCATAAATCTGAAATGCAAATTGATCACTCACCTATTTTAAATCAAAGTTCTAGTTAAATAAATCTCAATGTCAAACAAACTAACCTTTCCGAGTCGACCACTCAAGAAGTTGTCGAATGTGAGACTTTTTCAAATAGTGATTTCCCCCAATTTAAATTTTAGGGAAGTTCTATCAAGATAAGTTTTCAGATTCCGACTCTCTTTCGGAAAATGGTGATCTGATGCCCACGGTGAGTGTGGAAGCCACCCTAGTTTTGCCCGCCCGAGGATATCGAGTAGGTGTAACTTCGTGGCGGTAAAGTCTTAACCCCTAGGCTCCCCCCTTAGGACAAAGGAAAGCAACCCACCTTTGAAGATCTAAATCCAAACTCTCCTCAACAATCTTCATTTCCTTTAATTCCTCCAAACTTTGAGTCCATCATTCCTAAGGTTGATTATAATGTTTTGGACCTCTTAGGAAGTTGCCAGCCAAATTAAGTATTTATGACGCCCTCCTCCTTTCCAAAGAAATGAGGGAGTCTTTGATCAAAGCACTTCTCGACCCCGAGATCTGCTTAGCCCAATTGGCTTCAACTTCAAAAGATGAGGCACTTTACTTCAGAGAGGTCCCTCGAGTTACTTTTTCAAATGAAGATCTACTTTTGGGAACTACTGACCATAACCGTCCCCTTTACATTTCTATAGATGTGGGAAACTTCAAGTTATCAAGAGTTCTCATTGATCTCAGTGCATCGGTTAATGTAATGAATATAAAGACTCTCGCTTACCTTAGAGTTGATACTAGCAAGCTTTTAATATATAGGTTGGTGCTTCGTGGGTTCAACGAAAAAGGCGAGAGAGCTTTAGGTTAAAACACTTTACTCTTAGAGATAGGAAGATTGAAAACTGAAGCTAAGTTTCATATAATTTATTCAACAACATCCTTTAATGCTCTTCTAGGTAGACCTTAGATTCACGAATACATAATGGTTCCATCTACCCTAGACCAATGCGTTAAGTACCAATGAGACGACATTGAACATGTGATTAAGGGTGATCTGCAACCATTCTCAATTTTAGAAATTGGGATCTATGAAGATGCTGCATATTTTATACCTAAAGGGTCCTCGTCCCATTCTAAGCTAGAGATCAAAATTGAGGAGAAAGTGGTTGGACAAAAATGCAACAAGGAAATGAGAAAGAAAAGGATAAAATCACCAATCAAGAAATGATACAGTCGAGTAGTGAAGATTACTTTGATATCGTTGTCCTTAGGCCTCAAAACAAATTACCTCAAAGAGGTGGGAGGATGGCTCTGAGGGCACGAGGTCGGGGTCGTGTTTCATTAGACAGAAGAGCCGCACCTGTATATATTGACCTGGAATCAGATTTCGATGGTGAACCAAAAAATTAAGTTGTTTCCCTCTCTCTTGATTATAAGAATGTAAGTACTCCTCCAAAATTTGATCTCACCTTAGACCAGGATAGTGACTTTGAGGTAGATACCTCAAAATTTAAAAGTGACAAGCCTGAATTAATAATGTATGAAAAGCTCAGTAGGAGGACTAAGACCCTTTCCCTGACCCCACTGTCAGCTGACAGGATTGCAGGGTTAGAGGTTAAAGTGGCCCCCAACCTGAACGGTGAAGTAAAGAAAGTCCAGAAATTCTTTCCTGCCTCCTCTTCCGCAAGGTATGAAGGTGATGTAACTCTTGAGGAGGCAGATTTTAATGAATTAATGGAATTACCTTTCGGCTACTTCCCTATTTGTGTAAAAAGTACTTTCTCCAAAGGCCCTGTACCATACCGGTGGACTAAGGGTCAAGCTAGATACCATCATAATATTTGACAAACTAAGATTAAGAAAAATCCAACAAATGGTATCGGCTTTGGAACCGTTAGTTCATTTGATGACGATGAGTATTGTCTAATGATAACTTATCATCTTGAATCTCCAAATGAACCTATGGATCCCATCTGTCTCTTGGATGGGCTATGTTTAGAGACTTTAGATGATCCCAATGAACTTCAAGTTTGGCATACACCCCCTGAATTCGAAGAGGAAATTAAATCAACAAACAACGAGTTAAAAGAAATTAACCTGGGAACCGACGATGACCCCCTCCCTACTTTCATAAGTACTTTATTGAGTGAGGGTAAGGCCCATGATTTGATTCAGTTGTTATCTGAGTTTAGGAATTTCTTTGCCTGGACATACAATGAAATTTCAAGTTTTTCCGCTGAGCTAGCGGTCCACAAACATGGAGTTCAACATGATGTAATTCCTGTCAAACAAGCTCCTCGGTGCATGTTCTTAAAGATCGAGCAACAAGTCCTTTCTGAAGTTAAGAAATTGGTCGAAGCCGGATTCATCCGAGAGGAATAATACCGCTCTTGTGTGGCGAGTATCGTCCCAGTTCGAAAGAGAAAAGGTCAGATTCAAATTTGTGTCGACTAAAGGGATCTGAATAAGGCATGTCCAAAAGATGAATTCCCTTTACCCATACCAGAACTTATGGTGGACATTGCCTCCTCACATGCTATTTTCTCTTTTATGGATGGCTCATCTGGTTATAACTAAATTAAGATGGGTCCAGAAGATGAGAGAAATATTGCGTTCAGAACTCCTATAGAGATTTTTTGTTATAAGGTGATGCCATTTGGCCTGAAGATTGCTGGGCAACCTACCAGCGGACCATGACTCATATCTTTGACGACTTAATCCACAATCAAGTTGAATGCTACATTGATGATTTAGTTGTCAAGACTAAACTCAAAGAGGCTCACCTATATGACTTGAGGGTTGTATTTGAATAATTGCGTCGCTACGATTTGAAAATGAACCCCTTGAGAAATGTGTCTTTGGTGTCACGTTAGAGAAATTCCTAAGATTCGTAGTGAGGCACTGAGGAATTGAGATTGACCCAGCCAAAATTGAAACCATCTTAGATATGCCATCTTCTATGAGCCTTACTCAGTTAAGATCTCTACAAGGTAGAATGACATATATAATGAGGTTTATTTCTAACCTTTCTGGGAGATGTCAACCCTTCTCTGTACTTTCCAAGAAAGATACTAAATTTTTATGGGGCGAGAAGTGTCAGAATGCCTTTGATGATATCAAACAATACCTTTCTAACCAGCCAGTTCTGGTAGCCCTAGTTCTAGGAAAACTTTTGATCCTTTACACTGCAGCCTTAGATGAATCCTTAGGTGCCCTGTTAGCTCAAGGCAATGATGAAGGGAATGAGAATGCTCTTTATTACCTTAGCCAAAGACTTTTTCCCACCAAAGTTTGATACCCATCAATTAAAAAGCATTGCCTCGCTTTAGTTTTTGCAGCCCAAAAGCTAAGGCATTACATGCTTTCCTACTCGATCAATATGATTTCTAGAGTTAATCCTTTGCAGTATCTTATGACCCGACCTACGTTGTCAGGATGCTTGGCTTAGTGGTCTATGTTACTACTCCAATTTGAGATTACTTTTACTCCCCTCCATGTTGTAAAAGGGCAGGCCGTTGTTGATTTCCTAGCAGCACACCCGCTGCCGACATATTCTCCTTTAAATGATGACTTACCCGATGAACAAATCATGAGTTGGAGGGAATCTGATGAAGCTGTCTGGGAGCAATATTTTGATGGTGCAGGATCCTCTCGACGGGGTGCAACCCAACAATCTACAGTCCCCCCAAAAGGGTAGAGTCGGCCTAATGTTTATAATGCCGGAGAGAGGGATGATGCATTTTTCCTACCGTTTTTTAGAGCCTTGCATAAATAATAAGACTGAATATGAAGCTCTGATAACTTGTTTGGAACTTGCAATTTTAATGGAAATTAAAGCGAATAAGATCTTTGGTGACTCTCAGTTGGTGATTAACCAAGTTGCAGGGACCTATAAGGCCTTAAATCCTAATCTCTTAAAATACCACCAGTACACCATTAACTTGCTTGAACAAATTCCTATTGTCACTCTGTATAGGGTTCTCTGTGGATGCAATTTAGCGGTGGATGCCTTAGCAAAGCTTGCAAAGGAATTTTTCATGTCCTGAGGAGGATTCCATCCCTATAGAGATTCAGTGTTGCAAAACCCTCTCTCCTATAAATTTGGAATATATCAATAACAAACCTTTCCAAGTCCTTTCTGCATCTTCAATGACTAATGAGGAGGGCAATTGGAGATGATCGTTAATCGACTACATTCAAGAAGGAAAACTTCCCCATGATAAATCTCTATATAACCAGATTAAGAAATGTGCCCAATCGTATGCACTAGACAACAATTCACTGTACCATCATTCATTCGATCAGATGTGGCTATATTATTTGGACAAACATGAAGCCCTAAAGATTGTTAACGAGATTCATTCAGGATTATGCGGTGCACAGCAATCGGGTCTAAAAATGAAATTGAAAATCAAAAGACTTGGGTATTACTGACCTATAATGATTAAAGATTGCATGAATATTGCAAAGCACTGTCATCAATGCCAGGTCCATTGTGTGGTTTTACATCACCCGCCTAATGTATTACACTCAATGATAGCTTCGTGGCCCTTCGAGAGGTAGGGCACGGATGTTATCGGGCTGATTGACCCCCCTTCATTAAGGTCAACATTTCATATTAGCTGTGACTGATTACTTTTCAAAGTTGGCGAAAGCAATTCCCCTGCGTAATGTAACATCCCACCATGTGTTAACGTTCTTTCGTGACCATATCGTATATTGATTCGGAGTACCCTGTAGAATCATATCTGATAATGGGTCCATATTTAAGTATAAAAAAATCAATAGTTTTGTAAGACGCCATAACATTGATTGGATATACTCGATGATTTATTATGCCCGGGCAAATGGATTGGCTGAGTCCTTCAATAAAACTTTGGTGCAAATCATTAAAATGACCCTTGATGACAACAAACCAAAATGGGATGAGCAGTTGGTGGAAGCTTTGTGGGCTTGCCATACCACTTATATAAACCTAACCCAATCCATCCCATTTGCAATAGTGTATGGATCTGAGGCCATTCTACCCTTAGAGATACAAATTCCTTCACTCAGAATTATAGTTCGAAATCAAATCACGATTAACAAAATACAAAATTGTGATTAGAAGAACTTGAAGGCCTTGAAGAGCGACATCTCCAAGCTCAATAAATTCTAGAGTTATATAAATCTCAAATGGTTCAAACTCTTGACAAGTTAGTGTGACCAAGGACCTTCCAAGTAGGAGACTTGGTCTTGGTCTTTCGGAGGCCTATCATAGCCCACCAAAAGTTGGGCAGGACGTTTGAACAAATTTGGGAAGGACCCTTCATTATAGAGATTGTCTATGAAGGAGGCTCATATCAGCTAGTGGATTGTAAAGGAAATCACCCAATATTACCCGTGAACGGGCATTTCTATAAGAAGAACTATGCTTGATGTAACTCATTTTATCAATCAATAAAAATTTCTTTTCCCTGACTCGCAACATTGAATCATTTCAGCACTTTCTCTTATGCTTCTTTTTTTTTAATATGTCTATCGTTTCCTTAAATTTAGGCCATTCCTTCTCTTAAGATTAGACCCGCTAGTTATGGAGTATAACCTTCGTGGTACCATCCTAATTTGCCAATTTCAATCCTTTGTGTGGAGAAAGTTTCCTCCCCCCAAGAACATCCCAGTTAATTTGTCCATTAGGAGTAAGTCTTCTATTAGCATCCTATAGACCTAAGGTTGGGTGATGCTCTTCCTTAGACCAAAGGTTAGGTAATCCCTACCTTGGTTACCCATTTAATTTATGTATCAGGAGTAAGTCTTCTATCAGCATCATAAAGACTTATGTTTGGGTGATGCTCTTCCTTAGACCCAATGTTAAGTAATCCCTACATTAGTTTCCAAGTTAATTTGTCTATTAGGAGTAAGTCTTCTATCAGTATCCTATAGACCTAAGGTAGGGTGATGCCCTTTCTTAGACCCAAGGTTAGGTAATCCTAACATTGGTTTCCCATTTAATTTGTCTATTAGGAGTAAGTATTCTATCAACATCCTATAGACCTAAGGTTGGGTAAAGCCCTTCTTTAGACCCAAGGTTAGGTAATCCCTACCTTGGTTTCCCAGTTAATTTGTCAATTAGGAGTAAGTCTTTTATCAGCATCCTATAGACCTAAGGTTGGGTGACGCACTTCCTTAGACCTAAGGTTAGGTAATCCCTACCTTAGTTTTCCAATTAATTTGTCTATTAGGAGTAAGTCTTCTATCAGCATTCTATAGATTTAAGGTTGGGTGATGCCCTTCCTTAGATCCAAGGTTAGGTAATCCCTACCTTGGTTTCCCAGTTAATTTGTCAATTAGGAGTAAGTCTTTTATCAGCATCATGTAGACCTAAGGTTGGGTGAAGCCCTTCCTTAGACCTAAGGTCCCAACCTTGGTTTCCTAGTTAATCTGTCTATTAGGATTAAGTCTTCTATCAACATCATGTAGACCTAAGGTTGGGTGATGCCTTTCCTTATACCCAAGGTTAGGTAATCCCTACCTTGGTTTCCCAGTTAATTTGTCTATTAAGAGTAAGTCTTCTTTCAGCATCCTGTAGAGCTAAGGTTTGGTGATGCCCTTCCTTAGACCCAAGGTTAGGTAACCCTTACCTTGATTTCCCAGTTAATTTGTCTATTAAGATTAAATCTTCTATCAGTATCCTGTAGACGTAAGGTTGGGTGATGCCCTTCCTTAGAACCAAGGTTAGATAATCTTTAACTTGGTTTCCCAGTTAATCTGTCTATTAGGAGAAAATCTTCTATCAGCATCGTACAAACCTAAGGTTGGGTGATGCCCTTCCTTAGACCCAAGGTTAGGTAATCTCTACTTTGGTTTCCAAGTTAATCTGTCTATTAGGAGTAAGTCTTCTATCAGCATCCTGTAGAACTAAGGTTGGTGATGCCCTTCCTTAGACCAATTTCTAAAGCAGTTTTTTAGTACAAAAAAAAAATTGAATTAAAAATTATGTACTAGAAAGTTGATTTAGAAAGCAAAAAAAAGTTGTTCAAACAAATCATTAATTCAATAATGAAAAGTGCTTTAAGAAATTGGTTTTGGGCCTATTTGCATGTTTTAAAGTTGTTTGTGAAATTTTTATGGAGAAAATAACTTAGTTATTATGTTTGTACAATGCCGCTTCCATCATAAAATTTTTTAAAAAACAATAAGAAAACAATGAGGAAATAAAGCAACTAGAAAGTTGTCCCAAACATACAATTCGTCTATATCTTAAGTAGTTTTTGAAGTATTTTAGTAACATTCTTTTTTTTGCTATTTTAAAAAATTAATAAAATTTGAAAATGTATAAAGTAATTAATTTTGTAGAGAGTTATAGTAATTTGTTAAGATTTCTTGCTCAATTAATATTATATATTTCAAATATAAATAAATATGTAAGTTGAGGCAACAATAACTAAGCACTTTACATCCATCTATGTTGTTGGCTAATAGAAAATGTCAAATATGAGTTCCTAAACGCGCTATGTGCTTATAGAAAATGTCAAATATGAGTTTCTAAACACGCTATGTTTGATGATCTAAAAAGTTGAATTCTTTGATAATTGAACAAATACATTTAAAGGTTAATATAATTTATTTGTACAAAGTAAATGATGAAATTTTCGTGGCATCTATTACTGATGATGAAGTTTTTGAAGTTATATAAATGTAGACTTGTGGTTCGACATTGATTTTATTCAATAAAATTACACATAATTAGAAAGTCAACTAAAACATATAATATAACACGTATAAACCTAACATTGTCTAGTGATCACGCGATTGTAATGTCACAAAGATTATCAACAATAATAATAGTTGACACCCCTGTTTAATGAATAACGCCATAAATTGGATGAAAAATTAGAGTATGTTTGGGATGGCTGCAACATTTGTTGAATTTCTATGAGGAAAGAAACATATCAATCTTGGTTGCAAAAAAAAAAAATTCCATCACTGAAATTTTTTAAAAACAATGAAAAATTAGTTCCAAGCAAACACTTAAAAATTGTGGTTGCTGTGTGAAAAAGAAAGTACCGAAAAAATTGTTCCAAACAAACACTTAATATTTCATAATATTTAAAAAATTGAGTAAAAAGTTTGATTGTTTTTCTTAAACTTATTTGGTTTACACAAAAAATTTTCATTTAAGCCATTGGTTAATGATCAACCAACTACTTTGTACACATTTTGTGATGTAAAATGTAAGTAAATGTTTATATGGTTCACCAAACTCTCACCAATTGGTTAAGAAATAAAAAATTTTCAATGAAAAAAAAAACAAATTTTTATAAATGCTTGAATACAAAATTTTATAAAAAAATTTCTTGAATATAATATTTAAATAAAATTCTTAAGATATCAATATTTAAACTCTAACTTAAATTTCCCTTTAAGCCTTAACAAATTCAAATACTAGATAACTCTACACCCAACCTAGGATCTACCCCAGAAATACGACCTTTTAAACACACTTTAGATGGTTGCTAGAACAACCAACTCTAGATCTAGGTTAGGCCGGTGTTTACTTTACTGTTGTGTGCCATATTTTTCATAATTTTACTGCATGTTGTGGATGACATTGCCTTGCTATATTTTTTACTTTTTTACTGTACTCTAGGGATGATATATGTGTTTGCCGACTAGATTATCCTTAGGATAGGAACGATCTGGATGCTCACATAGTTTTTGTAGGTGACCACGCTCATGCAGGGCAATAAAAAAAGGGGGGCTAAATAAAAAAAATCAATTATTATAAATGCTTGCACAGATGCTTTAGCTACAAAAGCCCCCAAATAAAAAAAGAGCGTGGACAGTGTATTTATTTACTTTTCTGCACATATATAATTGCTTGGGAATAAATGATTTTGATTTATTAACCGCTTAGGATAACCCTGTAGGAGAGTCTAGAATTTTTCATTTTTCATATAAATGTAATTTGTGTTAGTGTTAAGTGTTGTGAAAGTAGAGTTTTGAGTTGGGATACATAGGTCCAAAGCTTAGACTCTAAAGAGAAAAGGACACCCCTTAGGGGAGTAGCCCTTTTCTATTTGGAGATCTAAATTTGGATCATCTCTTCACTACCCAAAGAGGAAAGAGTGGCCTTCCCCTCAAAGGAAGTGCCCTCTTATCCATTTGGGTAGCCTGTCACGAAGAATCCAAGGAACCTGAAGGAAAGGAGCCCGAAGGAGAACGAGTTTGAAGATTTGAAGACAAAGAGCATCCCACTCAAAACCACTTGCATCACTACTAGGTTTAGAATCCGCGTTGTTGTTAGTGGTGCCCGGCCACTTTACTTTCTGCAAGACCCTAGTTTATAATAAACAAGACAACTTTGCCTATAGACATTTATTAATTAATTCATTTATATTTGATGCGTTGAGATGATTGCGCATAGAACTACTTGCTTTTTTATTTTTTTGGCATTTGTGTGCCACTTTTGTTTTTGCTAAGATTTGTGAGGCTTGTAATGGTGTAAAAATTCTTGTACTCATAATCTAAAAGTTTAAAATTTAGTAAGCCTAAATAATATAGAAAGATAACGAATCTTGAAAATTAGCTGGCGACTGACCTCGGGGTCGCATGCATATTTTTACACAACTTCTCTCCTTACTTTAGACCCTTCCCCGCCTGCGGGTAGAGTCCAGATAGTCTGACCTATAAGGACGAGATGCCGGACTTGCAGAAGCCCAATCTTCTAAAAAATTAGTTTCTAAGCCTGTTTTTAAAATTTCAAGCATATTTGAAGTTGTAAACTGGCATGCATTGCATTAGAAATATATTTAAAAGAGTAAAAAATTTTAATTGCATTAGTCCTTAGCATTTGCACCCAACATAAGTCAAAGGGGCCAATTAGAAAAATCTCTAGATGTCAGCCCCAGCTGTCCAAAACTTTAAATAAAAATGTCTCTACCACTCTTTCATAAAAGACCTGATTCATCACTTTTAAATCGGTTAGGTGGTTACCTGGCTCCCCAATCCAGACCGGGGTAAGTCCAGACCTTGCACTACATTAGTTAGGTTTGGATGACTATGGTCTAGTGTCCAAATTAGATTTAAGACCCGAGGCATATCTTTGATTTTAAGATCCCAAACTTCGAGAATCTAATCCCAAAATTTTTGATAAAATGCTCAACTCTAATTAAATATGATCTCAATCTAAAACATAAAGCCCAACACTTAGATTAGGTTGGAACACCTCAGGATGGTTCCGAAATCTCAAAGTGTCCCCTAATCTTCTTCATTTGATTATGTTAATAACTGCTCAACTTCGATCCATTCCCTTTTGAGATTCCAAAATTCAACTCTCTTTGATATCACTCATAGAAAATCTAACAAAATTTCGTCACTATTTTAATCAAGAGTTTTCGTAGGGGACTTTATTTCCCTACGATGTAATTGACTACAAGGACTTGAGGTCGTAGAAGATTTAGATCCACACACTCACCTGATTTCAAAAATTGATTTTTTAAAATTCGTATTGGATTCCTTTGGGAAAGATTATAAGATGATCGTTATTATCACATTCAAATAATTATCATTAAATGTTGTTATCTCCCTTTGGGGAGACATCTTTCTTTGATAAGGCTTTGGATGTGAACTCAACGATCACACTTCTTGAATATTGTAGCTGGATATTTAATTGAACTTCATTTTGATCCTTCGGAGCCATACGAAGTTCTCTTTAGAATCCAGTTATAATATTCAAGATGATATTCATATTCAAAATCTCATTTTGGAATTTTTATTTTCACCTTTCGAGGTGATATACTTTTTCTAATGGGATAATTTGATTTTAGAATTAGAATTTAATCTCAACTCCAAAATCCCAAAGAGAACTAATTCTTTTCAAAACTAATGTTTTCAAAATTCCACAATAAGGGCATTATACTAAATTATAACTAACCAACAAATATCATCTAGGATAATCGACATATCATCTTGTACGAGCAGTACATTTTAGCCCTTTCAGCCGGGATGATCTGGGAGCAAGGGGATAGATGATTAGAAGATTTATTTATTTTAATCATCCAAGATGATGAGTACATCATCCTTTATGATTAGTTTAAAATTTCAAGTATCGTCCAGTGAATCACTTTGTTTGGCCAGACTTTACATATTGGATGATGAAAAAATAACTTATCATCTAGGCTGCTTCTTGGATCATCTTGTACATTAACTTCAAATAATTAAATATCATCCATTACATCATTATGTTCATCTAAGACAACTCAAGAAAAAATTAAGGTTTTTTAATTGATTGTCTCGGCCAATCCTACGATTGTCTAAGATGATATGATCGATCAATAAAACCTTAATTACTTTCCTTAATCATCAGACTAAATTTGGCATAATTTTCATGCATCATCCATGATAATGTCCTATATAATATCTAAAAATAATAACACGCATAAAAGAGTTAACGGTTGGTTCTTTATGATTTGAGTATATTGTCTAAGATGATTTGCTTAATTTGGCTACCTTAACCAGGATGCCCTAATTAGGGGGTCTAGTTTTAATTGATTGTACAAGAAAAACTCTTATGCTTACAAAATTTCTCCCCATGAGTATGTGTGTGTAAGGTTACTTAGCATCTGGACCCACTTTACTACATTTTGACTCATAAAAAGGTAAAAGCACTTAAAGCACACTTATAGACTTACAATGGTCTAATCTACCCAATCTTGAGCTAGGTTGATTTGCAATTAACCTTGTAAACCTGAAATGTTAGTAGGCAGGGCAATTAGTAGAAAAATAAAAATGTCCAAAATGTTTGCTATCATCAAAATTATAATCATTGAATTCATATTAACAACAATCTCATCCTTTTTTATAATGGAAAACATTTGTTTTGAAATTCAAATCAAGCATATTAATGAAGTATAAAGTAAATGAGAATATTTTAAACCAAATAATAAAAATCTTCCTAAAACAAGCAGGTGGTACAAACACTAAATAATAGAGTACAACTAATAATAATAATACAATAAAACAACACTAACACACTAACCTTGACATTACTCCCCCTTTTGATATTACAAAAAGGAGGAAATAGAAAAGAAATACAGCAAAAAATATACACAATAGAAACTAACAATAATACAAAGGCATTACAAAAAGAACATAAGAAAAAATCTACAAGTACAGAGGGACCTGATCATCAGAAGAGGTGGTGGTGGTGGCTAAAAGAAATTAGAAATGGCAGCAAATTGTTCCGTAAACTAGGCCATATCCTGGTCATGCTGATGCTGCTGGTGTGCCATGTACGCATCAAATCTAGTGACATCCTCCACATACCGCTGCTCTGTGCAACAATATAAGAGTTGAACCTAGCCTCCCACTAGTCGAACCGCTCTACCAGCTAAATCAGCTATGAGTGCTAACAGATCATAATAGATATAGGAACAGTGCTGTTTGTTTAGTTGGCAGGCTAAAAGTATGGTGGGACAGGATATTAAAGATTATATTTTGTTCCTAAGGCATGGTAGGTTTTCTTTTATGTCCTGGATCCCTAATACTAGTCAGGTATTTTATATAGCAAAATAAAAGGTCTATGTCATTAAACTCCCTATAGGCCATGATGTAAAGGGTGGTGATTGAGAGTAAGGTAATGATGTGGATATTGTCACTAGCCTTTGGGATTACTGTACTGCGAAGGATATTTTGGATTTTTCTAGCATCTTTGACTAAGGTGCTAGAGGTCCCAACATTTTAGGAGACATTTATTTTTCTTAGTAGGTGGTTAATAGGAGTCCAGTCAAAATCAAGATCTAAAGATAAGGTATGAAGCTTATCTCCAGTAGTAAAAAGTCGAAGAAGTTCTTGGAAATCATGGTATGTAATTTCTACTAGATGTTGGTTGACATAGGATTACTGGGTAGCGTAGGCAACATTTATCCTAAGGCTCGTAAAGAACTCATAGAGGAGTTCAAAATTGAAAGGGAAAGCTTGGGTAAAAATGAAGGTAAGAGACATGTGAGTGAAAAGATCTAGTACAAGGTAAGAGAGCATGTGAGGATTGATAGTCCTTGATAGAGTGATTCTGACTTTATTATAGCAAAGATAAGTGGCTTTCTCAGTGACCTCATTGAAATGAGGGTTGAGTGTGTCCCTCAAAGAACTTCTAACATTCTTGAGCACTTGCCACCTGCCATTGAGAAGATGAGAGAGAGGAAGGAAGGATTACCAAGGATTGATGAAGGATGGTGTGAAAAAAAGCTTCAAAACTATCATTTCTAATGAATTAGCCATATCATCCAAGATGATCACAGGATCATCCAGGATGATTAGGTGAATTAATGATGTCCATCACAATTGGTAAAAAAGGTGGTCCTATCATCCAGGATGATAAGACTCAAGCGATCATTCTAAGGAGTCATGCCGGATGTTCATTGAAAAAGTGGATCATCAATATAGATGGATGATGTAGATAGATGTGATGATATTATCTAGAAAAATAGGAATATCATCCAGGATGATGTGATCAAAAAAATTGGAATTTTGATCGTGGAGGAAGGTGATCAGAAGGTGCCCCAAAACATAAAAAACTAGAAAAAACAAAATATAAAATAACTAAAAGATAATAAAAATGACAAAAAGAATTAAAGACAAATTTCTTTTATCAAAGCAAAAAATATAATTAATTTTCCATGTAATTGAATTAAAAATTTGTAAGAAAATGAGTTAACATTGTTAAAATCTGAAAAATGGTAGAACAACTGATCCTGTTAACCCTAGCTCGGACTTCTTACAAAGCAAATCATCTTCTGAAAATAAAGATCTAACTCAGAAAAAAAAATAATAGAATAAATAATAGTGATCCATTCAAAACTTCATTTTAGAATATATCTTATATAATAATATACCAAAGTAATAAGTCACACTCATTAATTTGAAAATCAAGTATTTTAAAATATCAAGTAACACATGAATTCTTCTAAGATTTAAAGGTTTGAAAGAGAAGGAAAATTGCTTTCTTGTGGGCTCATTTTATGCCTCTTGTCAATTGGTTGGCACACTTTGTGCATATTTTAATTTTTAATACACTTTGTGTATCTTTAAAATTTTTCTGGAGATCATTGCACATCTTTTCAATTTTTCTTCTTTTTGAGCTCATTTTATGCCTTTTATCATTTTTTCAAGCTAGATCCATTTCAAAACTTTTAAATATTCTTAGTTGTGAGAATATCTTTCAAATGTTAGAGATGAAAAGCTCACTCTCTAATATAATAAAGACTAATCACAAAGCAGAATCAAATTCAAATGATAAATGCAATGATAAGATTATGAAAGCTTGAAAGTGATTTAATGACTTTGAACATTATTTATATAAGATAGATTACTGTAACAAGATAGAAAAGTTTTCAATCATAAAGTCCAGTTGTTAATTTGAGATAGACTTTTGCTTAGAAAAGAAAATTACATCGCTAGAAGAAGTTAGAGGAAGGGAAATAATTAATGTTGTTTCTACCTTTAATATATTTAGGGATGTCAAATATTGACTACAAATTTTTAGAAATAAAAATAAGTCATAAAATATCATTTCAATAGTGACCTAAAGAAAAACTAAAAGAAAAAAAAACTAAAACATCAAAAATGAAAACACAAAAAATAATACCAACTAAAAATCAACAACTAAAAACTAAAAATAAAATAAAAGAAAAGTCAGCAATAAAAGAAAGAATAATAAATAATAACAAATAATAGATTAGAAAAGATAAAATTCAAAATTTAGTAAGCATCAAGTTCATGTATTTATGTCAATCACACCTAATTTGTGTTAGAATAGTTGCCATTTGAATGATTTATATTTTTGCAACTTTTGTAGTTTTGATGATTCCAAACATTATTGTTCAAATGTGTAGTTATCTCCTAACAATTTTAGAAGATTTGTATTTGCTCTTGTGTGTACTAACATTTCAGGAAAATCAGACTCCAGACTACGATAACTTCAAATCAAATTCAACATGAGATATTTTGTTTATTTGAAGTTTGCATTTTTTTCTTTGAATTAATTTTGAAAGGGAGTGATTGTAATTGAGTGAATAAAAAAACTTACACACACACATAAGGAGATCATAAAATTTTTTACTGATCGTACAGGACGATATTGTATCGTACTGGACGATCCGTCAGTTATCTCCTATAAAGCACATGGAATGAATAGGAACTTGCTCGAAAAAATTTTCTAAGTCCTATTCATCCAGGACGAAATTAATTGTCGTCCCAGACGATTGGTTCTCTATAAAATTTTTGTCCAGACGAATTTTATTATCGTACGAGGTGACCGGTCCTCTGGAAAGTTTTCGTCCAGACAAAATTAAATATCGTACTTGACGATCAGGTCTCTGGAAAATTTTCGTCCATACGAAAATAAATTATCGTCCGTGGCGGTTGGTCCTCTGTAATATTTTCGTCCAGACGAAATAAATAATCGTCCAGGACGATCGGGTCTCTGGAAAATTTTCGTCTAGACAAACATATTCTCGTCTAAACGATTAACCGACTTAGAACAGTTTTCAGCAGTTTCTAGAACTAACCTAGTAATAATCGTTCGTACTGGACGAACCTAGTTCGTACAGGACGATTATCTGTACGAAGTCATTTCGTACACATATTCAAATAGGGTCGTTTCAGATCGTTTAAGTAAAATCGTCCAGGACGATCCACTGCGTACATAATTGGAAACTTGTAGTTTTTGGGCGGTTTTTCTTATCTTTTATATAAATAGTCTAAATTAGACTGCCACCCAATTTTTTTTTTCATTTGATCTTCGTGCCTCTTGAGAGAATAGCCAAGGAGAGAGTGGAAGAGAGCATTCAAAGGAAGGATTCCTACCACTGGAGCGAGAAGGCTTCACTTGGATTACAAAGGTAAGAGTCTCTACTTGTGAAATTGGATTTCTTCACTCTTTTCCTTCTTCCTTCTAGATTCTTGTGAGAAGATCAGTCAAGGAGATCCGGTTCTCTGCCGACACTTGGAGAGTGTGAACAGCGGAAATGTTCTCTGCCTACACTTGGAGAGTGTGAACAGCCGTAGGGTTCTCTGCCCACACTAGGAGAGTGTAAAAGGACAAAGGTTCTCTGCCAGCACTGTGGATTGTGTAAAAGGACGACGGTTCTCTGCCGCACCGGGTAGTGGTGAAAAGAGTGTGTTGTAAAGGCTTCTCCGCCTTGCTGTGGGTGCTAAAGGAGAGTCACTATTGGTTTTAGTGCAATACTCAGAGGGTGCCTCTGAGGAGTGGATGTAGGTCTGGTTATAGACCGAACCACTATAAATCTGGTGTCATTTACTTTATTGTTTTTACGTTTCTGCACTTTAAATTTCAGTTTTAACAACTCTGTGGTTGAAAAACATTTTTCTACAAACTTTAAAAGCAAATTTTATTTCGGTTTAACTTAATCTTTAAAAGAGGGTTTAAAATTTTTTAAACTACCAATTCACCCCCCTCTTGGTAGCCGTGGGACATTTACTTAGGCTTAGCAACCTAATTACTGGACTCAACAAGTGGTATCAGAGCTTAGTTTCAAAATCATAAGTTTGAACTACTTTTTGATTAACGTAGATGGCTACATTTGGAAACCGAAACACACCTGAGGGTAACTCTATCACTAGACCTCCACTGTTTGACAATATTCCTTTTGATTTTTGGAAAACACGCATGTCTACTTTCTTACAGTCACTTGATTATCGCATGTGGATGCTAGTCCAGGAAGGTTACTCAAAACTAACTAGATTAGTTGATGGAATTAGGGTAGAAACACCCTATGCAGATTGGACTATTGAAGAACGTGACTTAGCACAATTAAATGCGAAATGTTTAAATAGCTTCTTTTGTGCTTTAAAATCTGAAGACTACATGCGAGTTTCCACTTGTAAAAGCGGAAAGGACATATGGGATAGACTTTGTATAACTTATGAAAGGACAAATGAGGTTAAGCAATCAAGACTCAATATCTTGTTACATGATTATGAATTATTTCGCATGAAACCTAATGAATCTATTTCAGACATGTACACAAGATTCACTCAAATTGTCACCTCTTTGCATGCACTTGGTAGGGAATTAACTAATGCTGAAATGGTCAATAAAATTCTTCGTTGTTTACCTACTGCATACGATGCTAAAATTACTGCAATTACAGAGTCTAAAGATCTAAACATTTATTCCATTGATAATCTTCTTGGCTCACTCATTGCTTATGAGCAAGCAGTAAGTCAAAGAAAGATTGATGCAGGTGAACCAAGAAAGGATAAGAATATTGCACTAAATGTGGAAGAGTCCAAAAGTGAACACTCACAACCTGAGGATGAAGACGATATTGCACTGATGACTAGACAATTCAGAAGCTTTTTAAAGAGGAAGCAGAAGAGACGCCAGCAATGGAATAGAGGTAAATATAACAGAAATGGCAAGGTTTCTAATGAAGTGATTTGTTATGAATGTAGGAAACCAGGTCATATAAAGACTGATTGTCCAAAACTCAAAGCCACTACTAGCAAGGAGAAGGTAGAGGAGAAACCAATGGTAAAGAAGGGCAAGAAGAAGCTTCAAAAGGCTTTTTGGGCGGACTCAGCTTCAGACTCATCTGAGACTGAAAAAGAAGAAGAAGTCACCAACCTTTGCTTGATGGCAGATAATGCTGAACAATCAGGTCAAGAAGAGGTATGTGATTTAACCTATAATGAATTGTTTGAAGTTTCTGAACACATGCATGATGCATATAGGAAAATAAAAAAGATGCATGCTAGTTTAGTTTTAGAATTGGAAGAGCTTAATAAGGAACATGAAATCCTTAGGAAAGATCATGCTTTAATTGATAACAACCACATGAAACTACTTGATGAATATGATGACTTGAATAAAAATTTTGAGAATTTAAAATCATCCTATGCTGAACTTGAAAAAGAATTTAAGAATTTTAAGGATGAATCTGAGAGCAAGACATATAGAATTAATTATACCAATCGAATCTTGGAAGATATGAATTCATTTTATAAACTCACTATAAGAGCTCTCGAGGATAATAGGAACCCCCCTAAACTTGAAGATTTTACAAATCTAAAATATTATCCAAAATTCATGAAATCCCTTAGAAGACAATCATATGAAAGAAAACATAGGAATATTTTTCCAAATGTTAAATGTAACAATTATGGATTTTTGGGACATATATCTCACACCTGCACTTTAAAGATGAAAACTAATTTGGTGTGGAGAACTAAGATGCATAAACCTAGACATATCATACATGCATCTGATTATAAATTTCATAAAGGTGAACCCAAACTAGTTTGGGTTCCCAGGTCTAACATTTGAGATTTTTGCAGGAATACTCTCACACAAGACCTCGTGAGAGTATATGGTACCTGGACAGCGGAAGTTCAAAGTACATGACTGAAGATACTGCTCAATTCATAACGCTGGAAGCCAGGAGTGGAGGCAAAGTTACACTTGGAGATAATACCACAAAGAAAGTGGTTGGATCAGGTATGATTGGAAATTTGAAAAACTTTTTCATAGACAATGTGTTATTAGTTGAAGGTTTAAAACATAATTTGCTTAGCATAAGTCAGCTATGTGATAAGGGCTATAATGTAAAATTTTTTCCTACTAGCTGCATAATTAGCCTAAATGGAAAAATTGTTTTAAATGGAAAAAGGGTAAACAATGTTTACATGCTAGATTTAAATTGTATTCAATCTCCTACTGCTTTTTGTTTGAAAATTGTTTCTGATGAATCATGGCTTTGGCATAGGAGACTTTGTCATTCTAGTATGAAAAATCTTAGAAGGATTACTCAAAAGAATTTGGTGAGAGGAATACCTAAACTAGACTTTACCAAGGACCATCTATGTGATGCATGTCAATTAGGAAAACAAGTAAAGTCCTCTTTTAAGTCCAATAAAGATCTTAGGACCAGTAAACCTTTATAAAGTGATCATGGAGGAGAATTTGAAAATGAAAGATTTGAAAATTTCTGTAAAGAAAAAGGGATTGATCACAATTTTTCTGCACCTAGAACTCCTCAACAAAATAGAGTAGTTGAAAGGAAGAACAGAATATTAATAGAAGCCGCCCGAGCAATGTTAGCAGAATACTCGCTTCCTAGATATTTTTGGGCTGAGGCAGTTAGCACTGCATGCTATGTTCTGAATAGGGTAAATGTGAGATCAAATTTGAATAAAACACCCTATGAGTTACTAAAAGATAGAACACCAAATTTGTCTCATTTGCATGTATTTGGTTGCAAGGTGTTCATACATAATAATGGAAAATCTGCCTTAGGAAAATTTGATCCAAAATCAGATGAAGGAATTTTTGTTGGATATTCAAGTGTTGGAAAATCTTATAGAGTATTCAACAAAAGAACTTTAGTCATTGAAGAAACCAACCATGTTGTATTTGATGAAAATGGAAACATGGAAGAGCCAAATGTTGTTGAAGAAGAAATTGAAGAAAACTCCCAAAAGATTGATAGATTAAATTTGGAAGAAAATGTGGAAGAAAATTTAGAAAGAGAAGACCCTTTGCCTAGAGATTTGAGATTTTTTAAAAATCACCCAAAGGAATTGATTATAGGTGAACCAAGTGAGGGTGTTAGAACTAGGCGTGGATTAAACAAGGAAGTCAATCATTCAGCCTTTATTTCAACTATTGAACCCACTAACATTGATCAAGCACTTTCTGATGAATTTTGGATATTGGCCCTGCAAGAAGAGTTAAATCAATTTGTAAGAAATAAAGTTTGGGAACTAACTACAAGGCCAAAAGATCAAAGTGTTGTTGGAACTAAGTGGGTGTTCAAAAATAAAATGAATGACTCAGGAGTAGTCATTAGAAATAAGGCTAGATTAGTAGCTAAGGGGTATAATCAAATTGAAGGAATTGATTTTGAGGAAACTTTTGCCCCTGTAGCTAGACTTGAAGCAATTAGGGTTTTACTAACCTTTGCCTATTTTAAAGGTTTTAAATTGTTTCAAATGGATGTTAAAAGTGCCTTTTTAAATGGGATAATTGAGGAAGATGTTTTTGTAGAACAACCTCCAGGTTTTGAAAATTCTAAATTTCCAAATCATGTTTTCAAATTAAAAAAGGCATTATATGGATTGAAACAGGCACCTAGGGCTTGGTATGAGAGGTTGAGCACCTTCCTACTTGAAAGATCTTTTGAAAAAGGAAGTGTGGATACAACTCTCTTTTTAAGAAAAATTTGAAAGGATATACTTATTTTTCAAATTTATGTGGATGATATCAACTTTGGATCTTCAAATAAACATCTTTGTGATGATTTTTCTAAAACAATGAGTAGTGAATTTGAAATGAGTCTAATGAGAGATTTAAATTACTTTCTAGGATTTAGAATTAAGCAACTTGAGGAAGGTACTTTTCTTAGTCAAACTAAATATATTAAGGACATCCTCAAAAAATATGAAATGGACAATGCTAAACCTGTTAGTACACCAATGAGTTCTTCAGTTCAGTTGGATAAGGACCTTAAGGGAAAATCTGTTGATCAAAAGAAATTTAGAGGGATAATTGGATCTTTACTTTACTTGACTGCTAGCCGACTAGATATTATGTTCAGTGTTTTCTTATGTGCTAGCTTTCAATCAGATCCAAAAGAATCGCATTTGACAGCAGTGAAAAGGATTTTAAGATATCTACTAGGAACTCAAAACTTAGGGATTTGGTATCCTAAGTTTAGCTCTTCATTTGAAATTATTGGTTACTCAGATTCTGACTTTGCAGGCTGTAGAGTGGATAGGAAAAGCACTTATGGAACATGTCAATTCATTAGAAATTCATTAGTTTCATGGTCTAGTAGAAAACAAAATTCAGTGGCACTATCTACTGCAGAAGCAGAATATATTGCATTAGGAAGTTGTGTGGAATAAGTACTTTGGTTAAAACAACAGTTGTTTGATTTAGGATTAACTATAGGCACTATTCCAATTTATTATGACAATACTAGTGCTATTTGCATTTTCAAAAATCCTATTCAACATTCTAGAACCAAACACATTGATATAAGGCATCATTTCATAAGGGATCATGTATCCAAAGAAGAAATTGAACTCATACATGTTTTAACTGAAAATCAACTTGCAGACATTTTTACAAAACCTTTAGCCTTTGATACCTTCAGTACTTTAAGAACAAGGCTTGGTGTTATTGATTTGAATGCCTAAACAAAATGTCTTTGCAACATTGATATTTGTGTTTTGTTTTTCATTTTGTGAAATTTTGTGTATTTTTGAATGAATTGTTTTTGGATCTATGGTTTTGTTTTATGTTTTCTGTGTTTTTGAATATTTTGTTTGATTTTCTTAATTTAAAAATCGAAATAAAAAATTTTTGGAGGAAATCGTCCGGGACGAATATGGTTTCGTACGGGACGATATGTGAAAGAACAGTTTGCGCAAATTTTAACCATTTTTTAGAGCAGTTTTTAATTAGATCGTCCAGGACGAAAATATTTTTTTTTTCTTTCTCAAACGTCGGGACGATTGAATGGAGCGGTTGAGTGGATAAGACAGTTATTAATATGGACTTCGTCTATACGAAGTTTTCGTTCATCCAGACGAACATGTGTCGGTTCATTGTAGGGGACGGTTTTAAAGAGACATTAAAACGATTTACTTTTTGATCGTCTGTACGAAACTTTTTCGTCTGTACGATCGGTCAAGTCAAAAAGCCTGTACGAAGGGACGCATCGTAAGTTGTGTTGATTACAAAAAGCCGTTATATTTTGGACGAATTGGATCGTTTGTACGAAATTATTTCGTCCAGACGAACGATGATTTTTCGTCCCGGACGAATGTATCGTTTTTCTTTAAATATGAAGGCTTTCTAACTTAACAATCACACTTCCAAACTTCATTTTCATTCCCTTTCTACTTCAAATCGACAATGGCCTCCTCAAGCAAGAGACAAAAGGTGTTGGTGAAGAAACCAAATAGGAATGCCCCAGACAACTTTCTTTCTAAGGCGAATGAGGAATCTTTTCCTCGTTTTGCATTTGCCAAAATCACTCCCTCTCGCATTCTAATTCAAACTGAGTTGAAATTTCGGGTAATGCACCTCTTCGCCTCAACCCAATTTCATTTGATTCTTTCTCTCGTCCACTTCTACAACAAGCAAACCTACCACTACTTTCTAGCGAACATGAGTTTTAATTCTGACCACTCCACCATTAGTTCACCAAGCACGACCTTGGTGCATTTTTAAACTTAAGAACTGAGGGATATAGAGCCCACACCCTAATGTCAGAAACCTCCTTCAAATGGTTTCATATCAATAGGGTAATTAGAGAAAATGGTATTGACAATAATGTTGCTAGAGTCTCCGGAATGACCAAAAATGCCCGAATCATCCAGCATATCCTTCGATCCTCAATCATTCCTAAAGCTGGTGATAGGATTAATATTACCCCTCGCCTTTCTTCTCTAACCTTTTTAATTATGGAAGGACATCCTATTGACGAATCCCAACTTATCATAGATCATATCTATGGGCTTTCAGAAATAGGACATGCAGATCAGAAGAGGAAGAAGAACATTTCATTAGGACACTTAATCACTTATATTTTGGAAAAGAAATATAACATAATGCATCCTGATGAAAATACGAAGAGCCAGTTTACTATAATGATGCATCATTCAGATTGCTCTTCAAAAAGGAAAAAGGAAAAGCACATGTTAGTGCTTCAGAAGAGGAGGAAGAAGAAGGAGAGCAAACTTCTGCTCCTCAATCAGATTATCAAAATCTGATTGAAAGATTTGATAGATTAGAGACTCACATTGATCAAAGGTTTGATTAATTTGATGCTCAACTTACGCAGCAGCAACAAGACATTGGTAATATTAGAAATGAAGTACATGAAATTAATACCAATGTAATGTTGATGGCCTCCTACTTCAACCTTTTTGGCGGCATTCCTCCTCCTCCTCCAGAACAGTAGAGTTGTTGTATTCGTTTTTTATGTTTTTATTGTGTCTGTTTAATTGTTAAGTGTTTGTGTTTATGTTGGTTTTTCTTTTTAAGTTCAAAGTATTTTCTTCTTGTTTTTTAGATATTATGTAATCCGTTCATTAATATCAATGAAAGTTGTTATGTTTTTTCAAATTTGATTTGTTTTTGGAATGTGGTTAATGTTTATGAATTTCATTAGTATTATTTAATCTTCATAGTGCTTAAATTAGATTGTAATTTGAGATTATCTATATTAGAAAATCTAGTCTTTCTAAATTTATAAGTTGTTTATAACTTGTTGTAATTAGAACTTTTAAATTCATGTCTATTCATTTAGACTACATAAAAATTAATATTACTATTGCAATTTAGATGTTTTCTTATTTTGTATTTCTATGCTCAAGTGATATTTATGCACTTAGAAATATTTGAAATTTTAGATTATAGATTTTGGAAAGAAGTGGTCTCAATTACTCTTAAACATTGTACAAAATGTACAAAAATCAAAAGGAATTCGCAAAGATTTGCAAAGTGAAAAAGAGGCACAAAATAAGCCTAACCAAGAAAAAATGCACAAAAATGTGCCCCAAAATTTTTGAAAAAGATGCGCAAAGCGCCACATGTGGTAATTCTCTTCTTTCCAAATTCGTTCAATCTCCTAATTCAAATTGATCTTATGTTCATTTATATTCTATTGAACTTTGAAATATAGAATTTTTATACATCTCTCTTGTAATGTTTTTCTAAAGTCAAATGTCTAAATTGAATCATGTCTTTGATAAATTCTTCTTACTTATAATGTTATATCACTTCTTAAATTTTATGAATTTCTATGATTGACCTAATATCTTAAGTTTAAAATTGCATACCCTATGTCAATCACCATTTAGATTAATTTTTAAAAATGAATTTCATATAATTACTTACATTTCTTATCTATTTTTTCTTCACTTTTTGTTGCTGTCAAAAAGGGGGAGAAATTATTGTGTTTTCTGTTTTGATTGTTCTGTTTGCAAGTTTTTTTTTTACTTTGTAGTTGTTTGTGTTAAAATTTTTGAAAAACAAAAATATTGTTCGTTATGCCTCCTTATTTTAATGTATTTATCAATTCAGGGGGAGTTTAGGATATAGGAGATTTGTTTAACTTGAAACCATACAAACAATAATTGTTTTGCCATCATCAAAAAGGGGGAGATTGTTAGAATAGTTGCTATTTGAATGATTTATATTTTTGCAACTTTTGTAGTTTTGATGATTCCAAACATTATTGTTCAAATGTGTAGTTATCTCCTAACAATTTTAGAAGATTTGCATTTGCTCTTGTGTGTACTAACATTTCAGGAAAATCAGACTCCAGACTACGATAACTTCAAATCAAATTCAACATGAGATATTTTGTTTATTTGAAGTTTGCATTTTTTCTTTGAATTAATTTTGAAAGGGAGTGATTATAATTGAGTGAAAAAAAAACTTACACACACAAATAAGGAGATCATAAAATTTTTAGTGATCGTACGGGACGATATTGTATCGTACTGGACGATCCGTCAGTTATCTCCTATAGAGCACATGGAACGAATAGGAACTTGCCCGAAAATATTTTTCTAAGTCCTATTTGTCGAGGACGAAATTAATTATCGTCCCGGACGATTGGTTCTCTGTAAAATTTTCGTCCAGATGAATTTTATTATCGTACGAGGCGACCGGTCCTCTGGAAAATTTTCGTCCAGACGAAATTAAATATCATACCGGACGATCAGGTCTCTAGAAAATTTTCGTCCATACGAAAATAAATTATCGTCCGTGGCGATTGGTCCTCTGAAATATTTTCATCCAGACGAAATAAATAATCGTCCAGGACGATCGGGTCTCTGGAAAATTTTTGTCCAGACGAACATATTCTCATCCAAACGATTAACCGACTTAGAACTGTTTTCAGCAGTTTCTAGAACCGACCTAGTAATAACCGTTCATATTGGAAGAACCTAGTTTGTACAGGACGATCATCTGTACGAAGTCATTTCGTACACATATTCAAATAGGGTCGTTTCAGATCATTTAAGTAAAATCGTCCAGGACGATCCAAGATCGTACAGGACGATCCACTGCATACAGAATTGGAAACTTGCAGTTTTTGGGCAGTTTTTCTTGTCTTTTATATAAATAGTCCAAATTAGACTGCCACCCAATCTTTTTGTCATATGATCTTCGTGCCTCTTGAGAGAATAGCCAAGGAGAGAGTGGAAGAGAGCATTCAAAGGAAGGATTCCTACCACTGGAGCGAGAAGGCTTCACTTGGATTACAAAGGTAAGAGTCTCTACTTGTGAAATTGGATTTCTTCACTCTTTTCCTTCTTCCTTCTAGATTCTTGTGAGAAGATCAGTCAAGGAGATCCGGTTCTCTGCCGACAATTGGAGAGTGTGAACAGCGGAAAGGTTCTCGGCCTACACTTGGAGAGTGTGAACAGCCGTAGGGTTCTCTGGCCACACTAGGAGAGTGTAAAAGGACTAAGGTTCTCTGCCAGCACTGTAGATTGTGTAAAAGGACGACGGTTCTCTGCCGCACCGGGTAGTGGTGAAAAGTGTGTGTTGTAAAGGCTTCTCCGCCTTGCTGTGGGTGCTAAAGGAGAGTCACTATTGGTTTTAGTGCAATACTCAGAGGGTGCCTCTGAGGAGTGGATGTAGGTCTGGTTATAGACCGAACCACTATAAATCTGGTGTCATTTACTTTATTGTTTTTACGTTTCCGCACTTTAAATTTTAGTTTTAACAACTCTGTGGTTGAAAAACATTTTTCTACAAACTTTAAAAGAAAATTTTATTTCGGTTTAACTTAATCTTTAAAAGAGGGTTTAAAATTTTTTAAACTACCAATTCACCCCCCTCTTGGTAGCTGTGGGACATTTACTTAGGCTTAACAACCTAATTACTGGACTCAACAATTTGGTCCTTAAGATGCTGAATGTATCAAAGGCTAGTGGTTTAGTAAAAATTTTAGCTAGTTGATTTTCACATGCCACATGATGCAACTCAATGTCTCCTTTAATAACATGGTCCCTAATAAAGTGATGCCTTATGTCAATATGTTTAGTCCTTGAATGTTATATATGATTCTTAAATATATAGATGGAACTAGTATTATATTATAGGATTGAAATTGTGCATACGGGTAATCCTAAAACTATAATTTGTTGCTTCAATCAAAGGACATGGGACACATAACTTCCTAAGGCAATATACTTAACTTCAGCAATGGAAAGTGAAACAGAGTTTTATTTTCTACTAGACCAAGAGACTAAAGACTGTACTATGAAATGACAAGTTTCAGAAGTGTTATTTCTATCCACCCTACACCCCGCAAAATTAAAATCAGAATATCTAATCTTAAAAGAAGTGATGTACCTAGGATACCAGATTCCTAAGTTTTGAATCCCTAAGAGATATCTAAGGATTGTCTTAACTGTAATTAGGCAGGATTATTTAGGATCAGCTTGAAATCTAACATAGAGATAAATACTAAACACTATATCAGGTCGGCTAGTAGTTAAGTAAATTAGTAATCCAATCATTCCTCTAAACTTCTTGTAATCAATAGATTTTCCATTTAAGTCCTTATCCAATTGAACACTAGAGCTCATGGGAGTATTTATTAGCTTGGCTTTATCCATTTTATATTTCTTGAAGATGTCATTAATATACTTTGATTGATTAAGAAAGGTTTTATCATCCAATTGTCTTATGCTAAATCCAAAAAATAGGACAATTCTCCCATCACACTCATCTCAAATTACTTACTCATTATTTTAGAAAAATTATTACATAACTTTTTATCAGAAGATCCAAATAATATATCATTAACATAGATCTGAATAATGAGTAACTCATCTTTTACTTTCCTAAAAAAAAGGGTGGTGTCTACACTCCCCTTAACAAATTTCCTCTCTAGTAGAAATGTTCTAAGCCTCTCAAAATAAGCTATTGGTGCCTATTTTAATACATATAAGGCCTTTTTTAATTTGTAAATATGATTTAGAAATTGGAAACTCTTAAAACCTGGGGTTGCTCTATAAACACATCTTCTTTTATTACCTTATTTATAAAGGAACTCTTAACATCTATTTGGAAAGCTTAAATCCCTTATAACTGGCAAAGGCTAGTAGTACTCTAATGGCTTCCAATCTAGCTACAGGGGCAAAGGCCTCCTCAAAATCAATCCCTTATATTTTGTTGTACCTCTTAGCCACCAATATTTCCTTATTCCTAACCTCCTAACCACCACACCAGAATCATTCATTTTTTTAAAGACCCATTTGGTTCCTACCACACTTTAATTCATAGGTCTTTCTACCAACTGCCAAACATCATTCATCACAAATTTGTTAAGTTCTTCTTGCATAGCTAAGATCCAAAATTCATCAGAAATAGCTTGAATGATGTTGGTGGTTTCAGCCATTGAGATAAAGGTAGAGTGGTTCACTTTTTTCCTAAGTCCATGCCTAGTTCTAACACCTTCAACAGGGTCTTCTAAGATCAATTCTTTAGGATAACTCGAAGAATATCTCCAATCTCTAGGCAAAGTGTTTCTAGGCTCTACCCTTTCCTCCGAATTTGTATTTTCTACTCCTTGGGTAATCTCACGTACTCCATCAGTGTTTTGAGGCTATACCCTTTTCTCAAAATTTTCAACTCCTTGGGTAATCTCTCTAACTTCATCTTCTTCCTCAACTCTAGACTTCTTAGGATCAGATTCATCAAACACTACATGACTTGTCTCAATCACCACCAATATTATCTTATTAAACACCCTAAAGGATTTCCCCACACTTGAATATCCTAAGAATGAAACAAGCTTCTAGGAATTCTAGATTCATTCCATAGAGAGTGAAGCTATGGGAATTTCTAGAGATATAAAATGTTCTTTATCAAATAATCAAATTGACATGACATCTTGATTTTTCGATGATGGCGTCTAATCATTGATTATATTTTGAGTTTGGTTTAAGGATGGATATGAACCTACAATCTGGAGTCACTGCTAATCATCATCAAGGGTTTTTAAAATCTTCTCCTCCATCTTTCACTGGGGTTTCATCCATGGCCGATAAAGCTGGAACAAATGCTATTCGATTGAATGTCAACAAAAGAAAACATTTAACTATAAACAAAGGTGGATTGTTAAAAACAAAGAAGATTCTTCAAGAGTTGGGGAAAGGTAAGAAAGTCATGTTTGGTGAAGATCTTAATTTGTCAGATAAATAGGTGTTCATAAAAATTTTCTTTGGTTCTAAAATGAAGACAACTCAGTTAGAAGATGCTATGGATAATGGAATGGTTAATAATAAATCAGAAGAAATATCAAATAAAGAAGGTGCTAGTGATGGAAATTGTGAAGTTTTTGCTTCCCTTCTTCCTGAAGAAATTGTTAAAGATAAGATTAATTAGGATTTGGAGGTAGTTCAACAATGTGTATCTGGTGAACGTGATTCATGCAACCTTAGAATTGAAGATGTTGAAAGCTCAAAGGGAGTTCGCTCTGAAGGCAACAATATGGCTAATGTTTGGCACAAGAAATCTAATAGGAGAGTAGCTGATTTGGACATTGGAAAATATCTTATGGAAGATGGAGAAACTATAACGCTGCCTGAGGAAAATGTTTTGGAGAATACTAAGAAGCTGCTAAATTCTCTAATCATTAAAGTATTTGGAGATAGTATTCCAGCTTATGCCATCAATTCTGAAATCAAAGATAATGGTCGCATATGGGGAAATTCTATCTGACGTGGCTTGGAAAAGGATTGATTATATGTTCATTTGAAGATGAGGAAGCTTTGGAGTTGGTCCTTTCTAAAGGACTGTGGTTTGTAAAGGAAAAAATAATAGGTGTGGAGAAGTGGTCTACTTTGTTTACACCAGACTCATGAAAGGGATTGACAGCTCCAATTTGGATTAGAATGCCTAGCTTACCATTACAATGTTGGGATGACATTAATTTTTGTCTGATTGCTCCCAAAATTGGAAAGCCTTACTTAATATATGATAATATGTTCCAATGAGGGGAGAGAGTTTACAAGAATTTGTGTGCATATCCAACTTGGGAATAAACTACATCTCATAGTATGGGTGGAAGGAAGTTCGGGTAGATTCTATCAGAGAATTGAGTTTGAGAGAATCATAAATCTTTGTTTTAATTGTGGTATAATCGGCCACTTGAAAAATAATTTTGTAGAAGTGGAGCTAAGAACAAATTTGGAAGGATTGAATAATCCTGAAAAATTTGATAAAGGTTCTTTACATGGAGGGAATAGCTCGTAGAAAGCTGCAAAGAAATTTGCGTGAGATTTGTCTAAAGAGTCAAATACTAATTATGGGCCTTGGATACATGTTAATTATAATAAGAAGTAAAATTTTAATCAAAGGAATCCTGCTTTTCAAAATAAGAATCTACAGTGAAGGAATATGTGATTAAAAATGTTGAAGATAAGAAGATAGAACCAAATTCTAGTTCTATTCAAGCTGAGATTTCATTCAAGGAAGATAAAGCTACAAGAGATAAGCCATCTATTGATACTGGTGTGCAAGCTCTTTCTGCTGATTGGGATAAAATGTCTCCCAGCATTGGTGTGAATAAATTTGCTGTGCTGTCTGAATTGCCGGAAGAAGGAGAATTGATTCATGTTAGTGATGATCAGTGGGAGTTGGGAGATGTGGTTGCTAATGACACATCTCTCTGTCAAGAAGAACACAATTCACCTATTTTTCTAGCAGAAGCTGCAAGGGCTGGAGGAAAATAGGATGACACATCTGCTTACTATAAAGTTAAATTAGCTAAAGAGCTGAGGAGTCTGGGACCTATCAAATTATTATCAAAGAATAGAAAGAAGGATGGAGTTGGTAATGAAAGGGTGGGGACCCAATCCCCGTCGTTTCAATGACTTCAATTTTTTTTTGGAATTGTAGAGGAGCTAGGAAAAAACAAGCTTCTCAATACCTTAAAGAGATAATTAAAGATAATGGAGTTTTTTTTTTTTTTTTTTTTGTGGGGCTTCTTGAAACAAAAGATACAAATTTTAGCAGGGAAGATGTCAATAATCTTATTCGAGACTCTTGGGATTTTTTTCAGATGCCTTCAGAAGGTATGTCGGGAGGAATTCTATTACTTTGGCAAAGCAAGGTATCATCTTTTTCTATTGTGAATTATTCTAAGCAAGTGGTGATAGGAGATTTTTCCATTATCAATAATGGTGTTTGGAGGATTGCTTCAATATATGGCAGCAAGGAGGTGGTTCATAGGAGAGTTCTTTGGGAAAAATTTGAAGAATTTTCTACCAATAGTACTCTTATGGCTATAGGAGGAGATATCAATTGTTTGTTCTTTAAGGAGGATAAAAGGGGAGGAAAGAATTTTTGTTTCTCTCTTGCTTATAAAGAAATGAAATCCTTCTTTATGAACAATGATCTACATGAGATTAGTTTTGTTGGGCCTAAATTTACATGGTGTGACAACAAGGTGGGAGGGGCTCATATCTTAGAAAGACTTGATAGATGTTTTTTAAACATGGTTGTATTCAATTCATCTAAAAAGATGGTGGTGAGATCTAGCTCGAATTGCATCGGACAAAAGTCCCATCTTGCTGAACTTCCTGGATCATAGATTCAAATTGGAGAGTATAATCAGATTTGAAGAGGTGTGAGAGTCTTATCATGCCTCATAATATTTTGTTAAGCTGCTTGGAGGACTAAATAAAAGGTGATTATGCTGAGAAGATGAATAAAAAATTTAATAGAGCATTAAAATATGTTTTTGGAGTAGAGCAAAGCATAAGAATTACTTGGAGCATAAAGAAGACCTTAAGGGTAGCATAATGGAGCTCCAATTGAAGGAGGCTGATGTTGGGTGGCTTTCAGAGGAGGATAGCTGTCTTCTTAAAGCTAAAGTGACTGAGCTCAATTCAATCTTGGAACGGTTATGATCATGGTGGAAGGAAAGATCCAAAGTTAAGTGGCTGTCAAATGGTGATTCAAATTCTAAATTCTTTCAATCATTTGCCTCAGCTAGAAGGAATTCAATTGGATTTTCAAAATTAAGGATAGCTCTAGTTAAGTTTTCGAAGAACATGCACAAATTAAAGGTATTCTTTTGGATTTTTTTGAAGGTAAATGGGAAGATAGATCATGTAAATTGGATAGTTGTCCTAGTCCAATTAATACACTGGATAATAAGGATAAGGAATGCTTGAATAAGAAATTGTGATGGAAGAAATGGAAGCTGTGGTGCTGCATACCAAGGGAATTAGTTCACTTGAAAATAACGGTATTAACTACTCCTTAAAATTCTATTGGCATATTATCTAATATGATTTTTGGAATACATTAGATCTTTTCTTCAAAGTTGGATCAATGAATGGAGGATGAAAAGAAACTTTAATAGTTTTCATTCCTAAAGTGGAAAATCCATCCACTCTAATCCAATTAAGACCAATTAGTCTTTGCAGGACTATATACAAGGTGATAGCAAAAATTCTCTTAAATTAGATAAAACCTGCTATTCATAAACTCATATATGTAGAGCAAGAAGTCTTTATTAATGGTAGATCTCTTGAAGACCACATTCTTGTTGCTTAAGAAGTTTTTCACAAATTCAAGTTTTCCAAAGCTCCAAAAGGATTGGTTTCCTTCAAAATCAACATGGAATAAGCTTACGATAGCATGTGCTGGAAAACATTATAGAAAGTCTTGAAAATTTTTAGTTTTCCTCAGAAATTCTCTGCTTGGATCATGGACTGTTTTGTGGATCCAAAACTTTCTTTATTAATCAATGGATCTCTTTTCAAATGGATTAAAATCAGGAATGGATTTTGACAAGGATGTCCATTATCACCATACCTCTTCATTTTATGTTCTCAACTTCTTTCTAATGTGTTCAAAACAAAAGAAAAACTTAATGGGTATTCAAATAATGTAAAATGGACTAAGGATTAATCATCTTCTATTTGTGGATGATATCCTAATTTTCTCAGAAGCTAATATAAGAGATGTAAAGGAGATTAAAAACATTTTATCTAATTTTTGTGGTTGGACAGGACAAAATATAAATGCTGGGAAATCAGCCATGCTTTCTAGAAACCATGTGAAGAAGAGGAAGAGAAGAACTATTGAAAGGATCATGGGAATCAAGGTAGTGAAGGAATTCAACTATCTTGGTATTAAAGTGGCATTGAGAAGGATAGTGGTTGAAGGCTATCAATTTATCATTGATAAGGCGATGTGATTGATTCATATTTGGGGTTCCAAACTCTTATCATTAGAAGGGAAATTTTTTCTCAGCAAATCTTCATTCTTTTCTATACCAGTTTTTTACTGCTCTCTTTCTCTGGTACCTAATAGTGTAATTAAGAAATTTGATAAAATCTGTAGGAGATTCATTTGGGAAAAAAAGGATGGTAAACTCATTTTACACTATGTGAGTTTGGAGAGCCTCTACAAACCGAATTGTTGGGGAGGAAGAGGCCTTCATTCTAACATGGATATAGCTGGTCCTTTGAGAGCTAGGTTGACTTGGAAAATAATCCTTAACAAAGATTCATTGCTGCAATGGGTGCTGGGAGATAAATTCAACTTTCATAATGATGGAACTAGTGGGAGTAAAGGTAGCTCTTCTTTCAAAATCATAGCCAACAGTTTTAATTATTTAAATAAATATGTTTGGTGAAAGATTGGATTTGGGAGCAGCATTAGTGTCTATAATGACATTTGGATTTTAGACAAAAGTCTAAACTTATGTCCAATATATGTCTATTCTAGAACAACCGGATTTGACGGTGGATAATCTGATCTTGGATGGAAGATGGAATATTAAGAAGCTTAATTCTATTTTTGGAGAAGATCTGGTTTCCATAATTTGTAAAATCCAAATTCTGGATGAAGATGAAGAAGAACTTATTAAATTTAAATCGGGTATATCTATTTCTACTTTGGCTTATAAAGCTTCAATCATGGAAGAAGAGCCTTGTTTATATTGGGAATGCCTTGAAAATCTTAAACTGAGACCTCGGGTGGAGGTGTTATGGTGGCATATATTCAATAACACTATTCTAATTTTCAATTTCCTGTTTCAAAGATGAATTCAAGAGGAGTTTGGGTATCTAAGAGGATGTAATGTGAGAGAAGATATTCACCATATCACGATAAATTGTTTGAAGCTGATCTAGGTGAGGATTTGTCTTAACAAATGGGGATATGCATTTCAGGTTTTAATTATTTTTAATAATGGTTGAATTGGATGGAATTAGGTGCTAAAAATTATAAATTTATTGCCAATATATACTGTAATGCTGTTTATCACTCTTGGCGGGCAACGAACCATCTTATTCATGGAGGGAAAGATGTAAGTGCTTTGGTAATAGCCTTGAACTCTGTTAGCTTTGCTTCCGTTTCCTTTATGGAAGGAAGCAAGGAATCGGGCCATTGGGGTATTAATCAGTCAAATAGACTATCTAATCGTTGATACCTCCCTCCACCCGATTAGATCAAAGTTAATGTGGATACATCATTGTCAAAATCTTATAAAGGAGGAGTAGGTGGTGTTATCAGAGATGGTAGAGGAAGACTTCTCTTTGCCTATGGTATCACTTGTGTCCATTGGGACATTTCATTTCAAGAGCTATTGGCGGTTTATATGCTCAAAGACATAAAAAAGGATTGGATGGAAGGATACAAAAGGGAAAATCATTGAAGGAGACAACAAAAACATTATCAGTTAAAAAAAAAACTGAAAGGTAATTGGAAGGATGAGCTTACTTTCTTAAAAGAGTTCAATTTTGTTGTCTTTTATTGGGTTCTTAAAGGTTGTAATAATTTAGCAAACATATGTGCTATATATGCTCTCTTTAGCATTTTTTCTTGGGATGGTTTAGAAATGAATAAGATTCTTGCTATCTTTAATCAAATGTTAAAGGAGGAATCGGCCTTTGGTTCAAGTTTGTAATAGTTTTTTTTTTTTCATTAATGAAATTTATTTGCTTTCCTCAAAAATAAAAAAGAATAACCTAAGAACACTCCTTCATCAGATTTTGGGTCAAATTTTCCTAAGAGCGACTTCCCATTGTTAAGAATGAAAACCTTACATCCAAAGACATAGAGGAAGGAAAGTTAGTGTGTCCTACCCCTAATGATCTCATAAAGTGTCTTATTCAATTTGGATCTAACCTTCACCCTATTCAACACATAATAAATCATGTTTACCACTTTAGCCCAAAAGTATTTTAAAAGTGAATACTTAGCAAGCATGGCTCTAGCAGCTTCAAATAAGGGCATATTCCTTTAAGTTACCCCATTTTTTTGAGGGGTCCTAAGAGTTGAGAAGTTGTGACTAATCCCTTGATAACCTCAAAAGTCTCCATATCTCACATTTTCAAACTCTCCACCATGGTCACTATGAGTGGTCAAAATCTCATAACATAGCTTTTCCTGAATCTAAGTGGAGAAGGATCTAAATTCATCAAAAGACTCACTTTTATGTAACAAAAATCTAATTCAAGTAAACCTTGAGTAGTCATTGATAATCACAAATCCATAGTCTTTTCCTCCTAAGATAACAGTGGTAAAGGGTCCAAACAAATCCATGTGAAGGACTTCTAAAGGTCTAGAGGTGCCAATGTCCTTAATGGAATGGAAAGAGGATTGGACTTGCTTCCCTAATGGACAGGCATCATGCAGGTGATCCTTAGTGAACTTAAGCTTAGGGATACCTCTAACTAGGTCCTTTTGTGTTACTCTTCTAAGGGTTTTAATGCTGGCATGACATAACCTCCTATGTCATAATCAAGACTCATCTGTAATAATTTTTAAGCAAAATGAAGCAACACATTTAATGTTATCTAAATCAAGCATGTAAACATTGTTAATCCTTTTTCCCTCTAAAATAATGTTGTTATTCAAGTTAATGATACATGTGTTTGCCAAAAATTTATGATAAATCCCTTATCGCAAAGTTTATTGGTGCTGAGCAAAATTTTGTTTTAAGCAATCAACAAGTAAAACATTTTCAATCAAAAGGTTCTTGGAGTTTTTGATTATACCTATACCCATCACTTTCCTGGTGATATTGTCTCTAAGAGTGACCTTGCCTCCAGCCCTAGCCTCTAGTGAACAAATTAATTAGCATCTCTAGTCATGTGTCATGAGCATCTACTGTCCAGGTACCATATGCTCTCATGAGATCTTTGGTGAGAGTACACCTAAAAAATCATCAAACATTAGATTTAGTAACCCAAATAAGTTTGGGTCTCTTCTTATGGAAAGAAGAACGCAATACATGTGTGTTATGATGTGAATCATATAAATTTAGTCTCAATAGCCAATATGTACTATAGTGAACTAAACAAGTGTGGGAGATGTGTCTTAGCATGCCACATGAAAAACATCTAACACCTGGAAAAGGGTTTCCTAATGTATTTGGGTTATAGTGCCTCTTCCTATGTTTAAAAACTTTTGGCTTTGGATTAGGATTGAAAAATTATTCAGGTGTAGGTGGAATCTTATTTTTTTTAAGTGCTTTTAGTTCATCTTTAAAAAATGAGTTATCACTTTCTAAAATAGCATTATTAACTTTCAAATAGTGCTATCTACTTTCAGATTTGTGAGTATATGTTTAAAGAAAATATTGAGGTGCAGTGCAGGATGCTTTAAGTGAATCATGCTGAATAACCTACTCAAAATGTTTTTATTTAACTCATTAAGTAATGACATGTGACTTCTATGAAGTGTAGAGTGATCTTTAAGCAAAACTTCATACTCTTTTTGCAAATTTAAAAATTTAAATTTCAAGTTAGCATGTAATTTCTTAAGTTTCCTATGTGATGCATAAATCTTCTCAAAAAAATTCAAGCAATTGATTGTAGGTTAGTTCACATACCTCTTCTTGGTCAGACTATCCAAGATAAGCATCCGCCATCAAACAAAGGTTTGTTGTCTCCTCCTCAGCTTCAGTCTTAGAGGAGTTAGATATAGAATCCGCCTAGAACGCCTTTTGAAACTGCTTATTATCCTTCTTAAACTTGGATTTTTCCTCACCCTTCTCCTTAGTTGGGTGAGCCTTAAGCATAAAACAATTAACTTTAACATGTTCCGACTTCCTACAGTCATAACAAATCATATTAGAAGAACTTTTAGAATTCTTACTACTCTAACATTTATTCCACTTCTGATGGTGTTTTTGTTTTTTCCATAGAAAGCTTTTAAATTGCTTAGTGATTAAAGCAACATCATCACTTTCAGACCTAGAAGAATCAATATCTATATTATTAGCTTTCAGGGCCATAATTTTCTCCTTTTTTTTCAATTGCATTAAGCTATCTTTGGTTCACACCTTGCTCAAAAGTAATGAGTGATCCAAGTAAGTTATCAAAAAAATTAAGTATCGAAATCCTTGGATTTAGTGATTTAAGTTATCTTAGCATCATAGGAAGAAGGTAAACATCTCAAAATTTTATTAACTTTTTTATAGTTAGTGAATTATATTCATATGGCTTGCAAGGAGGTGACAATTTATGAAAATCTAGTATACATTTAACATATCCGTTCAGTAGGTTTCATAGAAAATACTTTATAGTTATGAAGCAAAATATTCAACCAAGATTGTTTAACTTCATTTGTGCCTTCATAAGTGATACATAATTTATTCTAAAATTCCTTACCAGTAGCATAAGTTGAGACATACAAGTAATCTTCTGATTTCAAAGCACAAAAAAAAAAAAAGTTTAAGCATTTTGCATTAAGTTGTGCTATATTCATATCATTAAAAGTTCATTCAGTAAATGGAAGTTTAGTTTTTATACCATTGAATTCACGTAATGGTGGTGAATAACGTTCTTCAACAAGTATCCACATGCAATAGTCAATTGATTGTAAAAACATCGCCATGCTAGTTTTTAGAAATCAAAATGTATATTATCAAACAATGGTGGTCGTGTAATAGAATACCCTTTCGTAGTATTTTGCTTATCGAAGTTATCCATGGATCCAAATTCAAAAGTCTTAAAAAACCAGATTTTATGAACCTGACTATAATACCACTTAAAAGTTTGTTAGGGATGCTAAGCCCTTATGAACTAGCCCGAGGCTAACTAAGAGGGGGGGGGGGGGGGTGAATTGGTTGTTTTAAAAACTTTAAACAAAATAACAATATTTTGAAATACTTTAAAACATCAAACCATACAATCATTTACTATAAAATAAAGTACAAAAATTAAAATATGGAAACATAATAAGAAAGAGTACATAAGAATTTTATTGTGGTTCGGTAAACTTGACCTACATCCACTCCCCAGAGCCTCTCCTTTGGTATTGCACTAAACTTAGTGAATCTCCTTTTGCTCCCACATTAAGGCATAGAAGCTTGTAAAAAACCCCTTTCTACCAATCCTGGTGAGGCAGAGAGCCTAACTACTTTTGCTTCCTCCTGAAGCAGATAGAGAACCCATCTCCTTTTTTTCGTTCCTAAAGCAGGCAGAGAACCTTGAAAAATCACTAAAGTAGACCTCTCTATAACCTCTAATGAACTAGGGATGATGACTTGAGAAGATTATTTGGATCCTTTCTTGGAGAAACCTTTGTGAAACCCTCATAAACTCCCACTCACAAGATCCTCTCTCTCTCCCCAAAGCTCTCCCTCTCCTTCTTCTATCTCTCTTAGGTCAGGACAGTAGCGAAAGATCTAGTCTTGAGAAAATAAGAGATCTTATATAGAAGGGCTTCAAATTTTCCATAAATTGTAACTAATCGACAAAGATCATCCACGACAAATCGTCTTGTACGATCATTACATTTTTATCCCTTTCAGCTAGGACGATCTTGGAGGGGCAGGATGATTAGAAGTTTTATTTATTCTGATCATCCAGTACATCATCCTGTATGATTAGTTCAAATCCTCAAGTTTCGTCCATAGAATCACTCTGTTTGGTCAAACTTTATATATTGGATGATGAAAAAATAGCTTATTATCCAAGCCAATTCTTAGATCATCATGTATGATTAGTTCAAACCAATAAATATCATCTAGCATATCGCTCTATTTGTATAGGATGACTCAAAAAAGAAACTAAGTTTTTTTTAACTAATCATCCTGTCCGATCCTGTGATCATATAGGATGATATGATCGATCAATCAAACCTTAATTTCTTTCCTTAATCATCAGACTAAATTAGGTATAAATTGTTATGCATTAGGACAATGTCTTGTATGATGTCAAAAAATAATAACATACCTAAAAGAGTTGACGATTGATTCTTTCTGATATGAGCATATCATCCATGATGATGCTAATATAATTCAAGATGATTTGCTTAATTTAGATCTCTTAACCAAGATGCCTTAATTAGGGTTTCTATTTTTAACAAATTGTCTAGGAAGATTTTGGATCTTCCTGTATGATGTGATCAAAAAATAAAATAACTCTTAAGCCTATATAATTTCTTCCCCTGACTGTGTGTGCAAGGTTACTTAGCTTCAGGACCAACTTTGTTACATTTGACTCTATAAAGGTAAAAACACTTGAAGCACACTTACAGACTAACACAGTCCTAATTTACCAATCTTGAGCTGGTTTGATTTGCAGTTGACCTTGTGGACCTAAAAGGTTAGTAGGCAGGGCAACAATAGAAAAACAAAAATGCCAAAAATGTTTGTTATCATTAAAATTATAATCATTGAATCCATGTTCGCAATAATCAACACAATGTCCTCATCCTCCTCTGCTATAGAACAATCATTGTCTAAATTTTTTGCTTTAAAATCCACAATCTTCTCTTTCTTTTCACCTGCATCATTAATTCTTTAACCCATGCCTTACTTATAGGCAATGAGTGACCCAAGAAAATTATTAGTTGAGTACACAATTCAAGTCCTTTGACTAAAAAATAGTAGTAACTTTAGCATCATAAGAACTAGGTAGGCAACATATAATCTTATTTACATTTTTAGAATTAGAATGTTCTCTACCTAGTGAATGCAAGGATGTCATTATCTGGGTAAACCTAGTGTATATTTTAGATACAATCTCGCTAGTTTTTATGTGAAAAACTTTATAGTAATGCATTAGAATATTTAGCCTTAACTATTTAACTTCACTAGTTACCTCATACGTAACGCACATTCTATTCCATATCTCCTTCCCTGTAGTACAGATAGATACTTACAAGTAATCCTTAGATTTCATTTCATAGAAAAATTATTTAAATATTTAGCATTAAATTATGTGAGTTCTCTGTCCACATAACTCAATTCAGTAAAGGGAATATCAATCTTGATACCATTAACTACATGAGATGTAGGTGAATAACTAGTTGGAATCATATGCCAAATCCAAAAGTCAATTGATTGTAAAAATGTAGATAGGCTATTCTTCAATTAATTGAATGAGATATTTTCAAGTAAAGGTGAATGGGTTATGGAAAAATCCTCATTAATATTCCTATTTTCAAAATGCACCATTAGAGCTATACGTGAAATTTTTGAAATATAAATTTCAAGACCCACTCTGATACCACTTGAAAGTTTGCGGAGGTTGTGAGACCTCAATAAACTAGCCCAAGTCACACTAAGAAGGGGGTTCATTGATAATTTAAAAATTACTCAATAGAAATACTGATGTAATTCTTTTTTCACAAAATAATTTTAAAGCTAATCCAAAAATATTTACTTAAAAAATGTGTGAACACAATTGAGAATTTAAGATTTTTTTTTCTAAACATGCAAGTTATTCTTTTTGCAAAAAACATTCTATTATAATTGCATGTGATTGTGAATATTATAGTTCATGTAATAAACTTAACTTTCAAATAATAGAAAAATAAAATTATAGAAAAGTTAATGTCAAAAGGAAAAAGAACACCACAAATTTTTATAGCGGTTCAATAAAAATTGACATACGTTCACTCCGTGATGTCATCCACTTATGGTATTTCACCCAAAGAAGTGTCTCTCCTTTTACCCTAATAGAAAGGCAAAGAATCCCTTAAAGAAATCCCTTCCACCAACCTTGGTGCGGTGGAGTGCTAAAAGCTTTACCACCCTCCTTGTGACTGCAATGAACCTTCAATCTTTTTCTTCCTCTTGGAGAAGGTAGAGTACCTCAGGTCCTTTTTCTCCCTCCTAGAAAAGTCAAAGAAGCACAACTCCTTTTTCTCCCTCATGAACTAGTCAGAGAACCAAAAGGACTAGACTTAAATGCCTCTTTCCCAACATAAAATTCAAGGAATCACCAGACCATATAAGGAACCAAGGCATAAGCAATCCTGGAGCAACCATGTGAACCCTTCACACTACTTCTCCCTCTCGCTCAACCTCACCTTCTTCTTCCAATCTCACTTAAGCACTCTCAATAAATCCTTCCTCTTAGAGTACTTTCAATAGCCAACTACTCCTTTCTCTTTTTTTCAGGAGATTATTAAAACATTGCTTAAGTATTAGTCTTCAAAAAATAAAAAAAATTCAAGTTATCCCATTTTTGCTCCTATAGTACGAACAATTCAAACACTAGACTCATCCAGTACAATGCAAATAGTCATTCATATAAACTGTTTAAACTTTACAAATATATTATATAGTACAATCATGAGGTCATCCAATTTAATCTATTTAATTTCTCTATACTCATAGAGGATGATCAATCAGATGATTGAAAATCATCTCTTTCAATCATCTTGTACTATTATCATCATAGAGCACAATCAATTCATTTCTAATAGGTCATCCAGTATGAAGTAAATATTGTACATTAAGATTAGTACAATAATTATATTTTCATTTCATATGATGTTTGGGTTGAAGATTTTTTTGTCTTTGTCAATCGTACATATGATCAAGATCATACAATACAATCTGCTATCAATAATTAAAATATTATTTGATTGACTAATTATGGGGGATAATTTTTGTATGATTTCAAAATATTTTACAATATAATTTGAATTGTATAATATGATTAGTTCTAAAATTATTTTTTGAATTTCTTTCTTAATTTATCTAGCAACTAGGGTCTATAAAATGCAACTAGGGTCTGCTAGCTCTTCCTACCTTTCATGCTCACTCATTAGTGCCTAAGAGGGTGCTAGTTATGCAGAAATTTCATTTGGAATAAGAAGAATGGCTCAAAGGGGATGCATTATGTTAGCTGGAATGAAATGTGTAAGCCTATTGGTAATGGGGGCCGTGGATTACATTCAAATATTACAAAAACTCCTTCTTTAAGAGCTAGATTAGCTTGGAGATTCATACAAGATAATCAATCACTCTTACACATGGTAATGGCATCAAAATATGGTGAAAGACTGGAGAAAGGTAATTGTAGAGGATGTTGTTCTACATCATTTAAATTACTAAGAGAAGGTTATAAAATGCTTAAGCCGATAGTAAGATGGAAGATAGTAAATGGAGATTCTATGGATACATTTAAAGATTAATGGATACTGAAAAAATGTATAGACAGGTGGCCTACGTTCGTTATCCCGATTGAAGACAGCTCTGTTCGTGTAAAAGAGTTCATTCTGGATGGCCAATGGAATAAACAAGAGTTGAGAAAATACTTTGGTAGGGAGCTTATCAATTTGATCATTAAAATTAAAATAAGTTAGGAAGAGGAAGAACATCACATGGAACTGATAAATCAAAAATCTGGAATGATAATTTTGGGTCTAATCAGTAAAACTGATGTATATGGGACTGAGAATGATCAAAACTGGAATTTGATCAGGAAGGCTAAGTTGAATGCCCCGGTGGAGGTTTTTTAGTGGAGATTGAATAGGAAAGCTATTCCCTCGCTTCAATTTTTATGCTATAGAAGATTGATCCAGTATGCTAATTGTCCTAGGGGATGTGATTCAATAAAAGATGTGGAGCATATCATGTGTGGATGCTGGAAACTTAGAGAGGTAATTCAATATTTAAACCATTGGGGATTCAGAATTCCTATGTTTGATAAAAGTGAGCATTGTATCAATTAGTTTTAAACCAATATTATGAAGAAAGGTATGATGGTTAACCTATATTGCAATATAGTTTTCATATCTTGGAAGTGTAGAAACAAGATGATTCATGAAGGTGTTGAAGATAATTCCAATTTTATAGCTTCAATGCTATTTGCCATGCTTCGGTTTCTCAAAACTTTAGTCAATATAATTTTGGCTTTTGGGATGTTAATCAGTCATTAAGACTATCTAATGCTTGGCATTCTTCTCCACCCAATTGGCTGAAGGTTAATGTTGACGCATCTCTTCTTACATCATACAAAGCGGGGATTGCTGAGGTTTTTAGAGATAGTAAAAGGAGGTTCATCTTTGCTTATGGTAAATCCTATGTTCATTGGGATATAGGTCAATTCGAGTTGCTAGATATTCATTCTCTAAAAGAGGAGATTAAGGATTGGATGTTCAAATATAAAGGCATTATCATTGAAGAAGATAACTCAAACATCATCTCTTACTTTCAAAAGGCTTGGAAAATAGGGAAGTTCATGGATGACAGTATGGAAATACTTACAAACTATAATTTTATCATTTTCAATTGCATTAGTAGAGAATGCAATAAGTTAGCAAACATATGTGCTAACTATGCCCTTTTTAGTAGCTTTAGTTGGGATGATTGTTCTATAAATAAGGTTCCTCCCTCTTTCTTCAACATGTTGAAGGAGGAATCTAGCTTGTAGTTTCTTTCTCATCTTTTTATTAGTAATTTTTAAGCTTCGGCTTTCTTCAAAAAAAAAAAAAAAAAACTATGGTCTATAAATTAAAACAAATCATACAGTATGTATAGCTATTACTGATTTAAGTAGTTGTTCCATTTTCTAAAGAGCATATTTCATGGGACTAAAACAAAATAAATAACATATTTTAAGAATTCTCAAAAATTTTATTTTAGTCCCTTAAAATGTGTTATTTATTTTAATCCTTCATTTAGAAAGAACTTAGGGCATTGCATTTAAAGAAAAAAATGATTTTAGATGTCATTAAATTTTCATCATATGTCAAAGAAAATTTAAGATTAAATCCCTTAAAATTTTGAGGTGATTTGGAATTATGCTTGATTTTTAATGATTTAATTTAATTTTTATTAAGCCCTATGTTTTAATTTTGATGAATATTATTGAAATTTGAAATGAGTTTTAATATACTTTGGTTATATACTTTTTTTATAATTTTTTTATTCTTTGGTTATATACTTAATAATAAGTTCATTTCAATTTAACATTGATTTTAAGGTTGGTTAATTTTATGGCCAAATGAATCATAATTTCCACCACATTAAATATAAGGTTTTTCAATGTCACTAAAAATGGTTTTTCAAATGTCACTAAGTTTACTAGGTTTAAGTTTCATGCCAATTGGATGTGAAAAGAATTTTTTATGAATTTCTAAAATACCTAAACCCTAGACCTAAGTTGATCTACCTAGCCTTTTCTTGTGTTCCAAAAGAGATTTCAAACTTGCTTAAGAAAATCATGCGATGCGTGTAAAACCATAGAGAGTTTCTAAAACAAATTTGAAGCCATGATGACAAGTACTTAAGGTTTAATTCAAGAAAAATAGAAAAGTATAAATAGGCAATTACTTTTAATATACTCATCATCAAGACATGGGGTTAGTTTTATTTGATACATCTTACTTTTCTAAATGAATTTGAGAACCTCTTTGATTCCCCATAATGTCTTGTAGTAGCTATTAGTTTACTATCTTTGTTTCTTTAAAGTATACCTTTCCCCTGGCAAGCACAACCACTACCTATTCTCTAAGCAATTCTGACCCTGCTCTATTGGTTATCACATCCTTTACACTCATTAATTTTCCAAAATAAGTTTCAAAGGCTTGGATAAATCCTTACAACAAAGTTTTAAACTTTCGCTTTCTCTTAAATAAGGAAGAAGCTTTTGGTGTTCTATAACAAGTAGGATGTAATGAGTTTACAATGCTAGTAACATTTTCTTTCTATGATGAAGGTGACTTCTCGTAAAATAATAAAGAGTTTACATACGCTCCTTATTTAGCTATAGTTTTCACTACAATAGGTAGAAAGATCTATTCATCTAGCTGTTTAACCTTTACAGCTCGACTCCTAATGCAATGATTCTTATTACGACATTGAGAATTAGTTATCTCATTGGTAGTAGAGGATGTCCCATCTAAAATTTATTGCATACTAGCACTTTAAGTTAAAAAATGGACTTAACCTTATGGTTATTTTTATATTTAAGAAAGGTTTGATGGGAGAACACAAAGGGTTTTATAATTACGAGAGCAGCTGCACCCCCACACTCTACTGTGAACTTAATAACCAATTTTTGGGAAGATGTTTCCTCAATATTAACTACATTAAACTGAGGACCACTAACAATCATTTGTATATTCTCAAATCTAGAACCAAATTTAATTAGGGTGCCCTTAAAAAGCTAGGCTTAGTTGATAGTGACATTTAGATTATCGATACAACTATAAATAAAATTTTCTAAAATTTCTAAATTAAAACTAGAATTATATTATAGTTGTTAACTCACTGTCTTTAGACAAGATATTTAGGTCTAGAGAAAACACTAAATATAATTTATTGAATCACAAAATAAGTATAAATTTTAATGAATCTGGAATCTATATTTAAAATTAAAGTTATTTGAATATAGACCCAATTCAAATGAATTCAAATTCAAAATTAAAAAAAGTCAATTGATTCTAGATTTGAGTTGAATTAAAGACTTAGAAATATTGATTTGGACCTAGTTTAACTACAATTTAGTATTTGGACTAGGAAGTTATTGTTGAGTCCAGTAATTAGGTTGTTAAGCCTAAGTAAATGTCCCAAGGCTACCAAGAGGGGGGTGAATTAGTAGTTTTAAAAATTTTAAACCCTCTTAATAATAAAGTTGAACCGAAATAAAATTTTCTTTTAAAGTTTGTATAAAAATGTTTTTCAACCACAGAGTTGTTAAAACTGAAATTTAAAGTGCGGAAACGTAAAAGCAATAAAGTAAATGACACCAGATTTATAGTGGTTCGGTCTATAACCAGACCTACATCCACTCCTCAGAGGCGCCCTCTGAGTATTGCACTAATACCACAAAGTGACTCTCCTTTAGCACCCACAGCAAGGCGGAGAAGCCTGTACAAAACACTCTTTTCACCACTACCCGGTGCGGCAGAGAACCGTCGTCCTTTTACACACAGTGCTGGCAGAGAACCGTCGTCCTTTTACACTCTCCTAGTGTTGGCAGAGAACCCTACGGCTGTTCACACTCTCCAAGTGTAGGCAGAGAACCTTTGTCCTTTTACACTCTCCTAGTGTGGGCAGAGAACCCTTCGTCTATTCACACTTTCCAAGTGTCGGCAGAGAACCGGATCTCCTTGACTGATCTTCTCACAAGAATCTAGAAGGAAGAAAGAAAAGAGTGAAGAAATCCAATTTCACAAGTAGAGACTCTTACCTTAGTAATCCAAGTGAAGCCTTCTCGCTCCAGTGGTAGGAATCCTCCTTTGAATGCTCTCTTCTACTCTCTCCTTGTCTATTCTCTCAAGAGGCACGAAGATCAAATGACAAAAAGATTGGGTGGCAGTCTAATTTGGACCTTTTATAGAAAAGACAAGAAAAACCGCCACAAAATTGTAAATTTCCAATTCTGTACGCAGTGGATCGTCCTGTACGATCCTGGATCGTCCTGAACGATCTGAAATGACCCAATTTGTATATGTGTACGAAATGACTTCGTACAGCTGATCGTCCTGTACGAACTAGGTTCGTCCAGTACGAACGGTTATTACCAGGTCGGTTTTAGAAACTGCTGAAAACTGTTCTAAGTCGGTTCATCGTTTGGACGAAAATATGTTCGTCTGGACGAAAATTTTCCAGAGAGCCGATCGTCCTGGACGATTATTTATTTCGTCTGGACGAAAATTTTCCAGAGCACCCATCGCCGCGGACGATAATTTGTTTTCGTCTGGACGAAAATTTTCCAGAGAGCTGATCGTCCGGTACGATATTTATTTTCGTCTGGACGAAAATTTTCCAGAGGACTGGTCGCCTCCTACGATGATAAAATTCGTCTGAACAAAAATTTTACATAGAACCCATCGTCCGGGACGATAATAAAATTCGTCCTGGACGAATAGGACTTAGAAAAAATTTTTTAAGCAAGTTCCTATTCGTTCCAAGTGCTCTATAGGAGATAACTGACAGATCATCCAGTATGATAAATATCGTCTTGTACGATCAATATAGACTTTTAAGATCTCCTTATGTATGTGTGTGAGATTTTATTCACTCAATTTACAATCACTCCCTTTCAAAATTAATTCAAAGAAAAGGCAAACTTCAAATAAACAAAATATCTCATGTTGAATTTGATTTGAAGTTTTTTGTAGTCTGGAGTCTGATTTTCCTAAAACGTTAGTACACACAAGAGCAAATGCAAAACTTCTAAAATTGTTAGGAGATAACTATACATCTGAACAATAATGTTTGGAATCATCAAAACTACATAAGTTGCACAAATATAAATCATTCAAATAGCAACTATTCAAACAATCTCCCCCTTTTTGATGATGGCAAAACAATTATTATTAGTATGGTTTCAAGTTAAAACAAATCTCTGATCTCCTAAACTCCCCCTGAATTTATGAGTACATTAAAATAAGGAGGCATTAAAGAACAATATTTTTGTTTTTTAAATTTTTTAACACAAACAAAAAAAAAACTTGTAAACAGAAATAAAAAATAGAAAACAAAAATAAAAATCACAAACACAATAATTTCTCCCCCTTTTTGACAGCAACAAAAAGTGAAGAAGAAAAAAGACAAGAAATGTAAATAATTTTATGAAATTCATTTTTAAAATTTAATCTAAATTATGATTTGACATATGGTATGCAATTTTAAACTAAAGATATTAGGTGAATCATAGAAATTCATAAAATTTAAGAAATGATATAACATTGTAAGTAAGAAGAATTTATCAAAGACATGATTCAATTTAGACATTTGACTATTGAAGATCATTACAAGAGAGATGTAAAAAAAAAATTTCTATATTTCAAAGTTCAATATAATATAAATGAACATAAGATCAATTTGAATTAAGAGATTGAATGAATTTGGAAAGAAGAGAATTACCTCATGTGGCGCTTTGCGCATCTTTTCAAAGTTTTGGAGCACATTTTTGTGTATTTTTCTTTGGTTGGGCTTATTTTGTGCCTCTTTTTCACTTTGCAAATTTTTGCGAATTCCTTTTGATTTTTGTACATTTGTACAATTTTTCAAGAGTAATTTGACCAATTCTTTCCAAAATCTATAATCTAAAATTTCAAATATTTCTAGGTGCATAAATATCATTTGAGCATAGAAATACAAAATAAAAAAACATCAAAATTGCAATAATAATATTAACTTTTATGTAGTCTAAATGAATAGACATGAATTTAAAAGTTCTAATTACAACAAGTTATAAACAATTTATAAATTTAGAAAGTCTAGATTTTCTAATATAGATAATCTCAAATTACAATCGAATTTAAGCACTATGTAGATTAAATAATACTAATGAAATTCACAAACATTAACCACATTTCAAAACAAATCTAATAGAAACAAACTTTCATTAAAATTAAAGGAACGGATTACACATAAAAAAAAATACATTGAAAAAAGAAAATAAAATAAAAACAAAACAAACAAAACAAAAAAAATACAACAGACACACAAAAAAAATCTACTGTTCTGGAGGAGGAGGAGGAATGCCGCCAAAGAGATTGAAGTAGGAGGCCATCAACATGACATTGGTATTAATTTCATGAACTTCATCTTTAATGTTACCAATGTCTTGTTGCTGCTGCGTAAGTTGAGCATCAAATTGATCAAATCTTTGATCAATGTGAGTCTCTAGTCTATCAAATCTCTCAATCAGATTCTGGTAATCTGATTGAGAAGCAGAAGCTTGCACTCCTTCTTCTTCTTCTTCTTCTGAAGCACTAGCATGTGCTTTTTCTTTTTCCTCCTTGAAGAGCAATCTGAAAGATGCATCGTTATAGTAAACTGGCTCTTCATATTCTTCATCAGGATGCACTATATTGTACTTCTTCTCCAAAATATAAGTAATTAAATGCCCTAATGAAATGTTTTTCTTCCTCTTCTGATCAGGATGTCCTATTTCTGAAAGCCCATAGATATGATCTAGGATGAGTTGGGCTTCATCAATAGGATGTCTTTGCATGATTAAAAAAGTTAGACAAGAAAGGAGAGGAGTAATGTTAATCCTATCACCAGCTTTAGGAATAATTGAGGATCTAAGGATATGCTGGATGATTCGGGCATCTTGGGTCATACCGGCCACTCTAGCAACATGATTGTCAATCGCATTTTCTCTAATTACCCTATTGATTTGAAACCATTTGAAGGAGGTTTCTGACATTAGGGTGTGGGCTCTATATCCCTCAGTTCTTAAGTTTAAAAATGCACCAAGGTCGTGCTTGGTGATCTCAACTTTTTTCTTAAAAACAAAAGAACTAATGATAGAGTGGTCAGAATTGAAACTCATGTTGGCTAGAAAGTAGTGGTAGGTTTGTTTATTGTAGAGATGGACGAGAGAAAGAATGAACTGAAATTGGGTTGAGGCGAAGAGGTGCAATACCCGAAATTTTAACTCTGTTTGGATAAGAATGCGAGAAGGAGTGATTTTTGCAGATGCAAAACGAGGAAAAGATTCCTCATTTGCCTTGGAAAGAAAGTTGTCTGGGGCATTCCTATTTGGTTTCCTCACCAAAACCTTTTGTCTTTTGCTAGAGGAGGCCATTGTTGATTTGATGTAGAAAGGGATTGAAAAAGAAGTTTGAAAGTGTGATTGTCAAGTTTGAAAGCCTTCATATTTAAAGAAAAACGATACGTTCGTCCTGGACGAAAATATTCGTCCTGTACGAAAAATTATCGTTCGTCTGGACGAAGTAATTTCGTACAGATGATCCAATTCGTCCAAAATGTAACGGCTTTTCGTATTCAACACAACTTACGATGCGTCCCTTCGTACAGGCTTTTTGACTTGACCGATCGTACAGACGAAAAAATTTCGTACAGACGATCAAAATGTGAATCGTTTTAATGACTCTTGAAAACCGTCCCCTACAATGAACCGACACATGTTCGTACATACGAACAAATTTCGTACAGACGAAGTTCGTATTAAAAACTGTCTTATCCACTCAACCGCTGCATTCAATCGTCCCGACGTTTGAGAGAGGAAAAATTCGTCCTGGACGATTACATATCGTACAGACGATCTAATTAAAAACTGCTCTCAAAACGGTTTAAATTCGCGCAAACTGTTTCTTCACATATCGTCCCGTACGAAAATAATTTCGTCCTGGACGATGTCCTCCAAAAAAAAATTTAATTTTGATTTTTTAAATTAACAAAAACATTCAAAAAACACAGAAAACATAAAACAAAATCAGAAATCCAAAAACAATTCATTAAAAAAAAAATTCACAAAATCACAATAACAAAACAAAACACAACAAGTATCAATGTTGCAAAGACATTTTGTTTAAGCATTCAAATCAATAACACCAAGCCTTGTTCTTAAAGTACTGAAGGTATCAAAGGCTAAAGGTTTTGTAAAAATGTCTGCAAGTTGATTTTCAGTTGAAACATGTATGAGTTCAATTTCTCCTTTGGATACATGATCCCTTATGAAATGATGCCTTATATCAATGTGTTTGGTTCTAGAATGTTGAATAGGATTTTTGGAAATGCAAATAGCACTAGTATTGTCACAATAAATTGGAATAGTGCCTATAGTTAATCCTAAGTCAATCAACTGTTATTTTAACCAAAGTACTTGTGCCACACAACTTCCTAATGAAATGTATTCTGCTTCTGCAGTACATAGTGCCACTGAATTTTATTTTCTACTAGACCATGAAACTAATGAATTTCCAATGAATTGACATGTTCCAGAAGTACTTTTCCTATCCACTCTACAGCCTGCAAATGCAGAATCTGAGTAACCAATAATTTCAAATGAAGAGCTAAACTTAGGATACCAAATTCCTAAGTTTTGAGTTCCTAGTAGATATCTTAAAATCCTTTTTACTGCAGTCAAATGTGATTCTTTTGGATCTGATTGAAATCTAGCACATAAGAAAACACTAAACATAATATCTGGTCGGCTAGCAGTCAAGTAAAGTAAAGATCCAATTATCCCTCTAAATTTCTTTTGATCAACAGATTTTCCCTTAAGGTCTTTATCCAACTGAACTGAAGAACTCATTGGTGTACTAACAGGTTTAGCATTGTCCATTTCATATTTTTTGAGGATGTCCTTAATATATTTGGTTTGACTAAGAAAAGTACCTTCCTCAAGTTGCTTAATGCTAAATCCTAGAAAGTAATTTAAATCTCCCATTAGACTCATTTCAAATTCACTACTCATTATTTTAGAAAAATCATCACAAAGATATTTATTTGAAGATCCAAAGATGATGTCATCCACATAAATTTGAACAATAAGTATATCCTTTCCAATTTTCCTTAAAAAGAGAGTTGTATCCACACTTCCTTTTTCAAAAGATCTTTCAAGTAGGAAGGTGCTTAACCTCTCATACCAAGCCCTAGGTGCCTGTTTCAATCCATATAATGCCTTTTTTAATTTGAAAACATGATTTGGAAATTTAGAATTTTCAAAACCTGGAGGTTGTTCTACAAAAACATCTTCTTCAATTACCCCATTTAAAAAGGCACTTTTGACATCCATTTGAATTAATTTAAAACCTTTAAAACAGGCAAAGGCTAGTAAAACCCTAATTGCTTCAAGTCTAGCTACAGGGGCAAAAGTTTCCTCAAAATCAATTCCTTCAATTTGATTATACCCCTTAGCTACTAATCTAGCCTTATTTCTAATGACTACTCCTGAGTCATTCATTTTATTTTTGAACACCCACTTGGTTCCAACAACACTTTGATCTTTTGGCCTTGTAGTTAGTTCCCAAACTTTATTTCTTACAAATTGATTTAACTCTTCTTGCATGGCCAATATCCAAAATTCATCTAAAAGTGCTTGATCAATGTTAGTGGGTTCAATAGTTGAAATAAAGGCTGAATGATTGACTTCCTTGTTTAATCCACGCCTAGTTCTAACACCCTCACTTGGTTCACCTATAATCAATTCTTTTGGATGGTTTTTAGAAAATCTCAAATCTCTAGGCAAAGGGTCTTCTCTTTCTAAATTTTCTTCCACATTTTCTTCCAAATTTAATCTATCAATCTTTTGGGAGTTTTCTTCAATTTCTTCTTCAACAATTTTTGGCTCTTCCATGTTTCCATTTTCATCAAAAACAACATGTGTGGTTTCTTCAATGACTAAAGTTCTTTTGTTGAATACTCTATAAGATTTTCCAACACTTGAATATCCAACAAAAATTCCTTCATCTGATTTTGGATCAAATTTTCCTAAGGCAGATTTTCCATTATTATGTATGAACACCTTGCAACCAAATACATGCAAATGAGACAAATTTGGTGTTCTACCTTTTAGCAACTCATAGGGTGTTTTATTCAAATTTGATCTCACATTTACCCTATTCAGAGCATAGCATGCAGTGCTAACCGCCTCAGCCCAAAAATATCTAGGAAGTGAGTATTCTGCTAACATTGCTCGGGCGGCTTCTATTAATGTTCTGTTCTTTCTTTCAACTACTCCATTTTGTTGAGGAGTTCTAGGTGCAGAAAAATTGTGATCAATCCCCTTTTCTTTACAGAAATCTTTAAATCTATCATTTTCAAATTCTCCTCCATGATCACTTTGTATAGAAATTATTTTACATCCTAGTTTTCTTTGTATCCAAGTTGAAAAATTTCTGAATTCCTCAAATGATTCACTCTTATGAAAAAGGAATTTAACCCAGGTGAATCTTGAAAAATCATCTACTATAACAAATCCATATACCTTTCCTCCTAGACTTACCGTGCTTACAGGTCCAAAAAGATCCATGTGAAGAATTTCTAATGGTTTACTGGTCCTAAGATCTTTAATGGACTTAAAAAAGGACTTCACTTGTTTTCCTAGTTGACATGCATCATACAGATGGTCCTTAGTAAAGTCTAGTTTAGGTATTCCTCTCACCAAATTCTTTTGGGTAATTTTTCTAAGATTTTTCATACTAGAATGACAAAGTCTCCTATGCCAAAGCCATGATTCATCAGACACAGTTTTCAAACAAAAAGCAGTAGGAGATTGAATACAATTTAAATCTAGCATGTATACATTGTTCACCCTTTTTCCATTTAAAACAATTTTCCCATTTAGGCTAATTATGCAGCTAGTAGGTAAAAATTTTACATTATAGCCCTTATCACATAGCTGACTTATGCTAAGCAAATTATGTTTTAAGCCTTCAACTAATAAAACATTGTCTATGAAAAAGTTTTTTAAATTTCCAATCATACCTGATCCAACCACTTTCTTTGTGGTATTATCTCCAAGTGTAACCTTGCCTCCACTCCTGGCTTCCAGCGTTATGAATTGAGCAGTATCTCCAGTCATGTGCTTAGAACATCCGCTGTCCAGGTACCATATACTCTCACGAGGTCTTGTGTGAGAGTACTCCTGCAAAATTCTCAAATGTTAGACCTGGGAACCCAAACTAGTTTGGGTTCACCTTTATGAAATTTATAATCAGATGCATGTGTGATATGTCTAGGTTTATGCATCTTAGTTCTCCACTCCAAATTAGGTTTCATCTTTAAAGTGCAGGTGTGAGATATATGTCCCAAAAATCCACAATTGTTACATTTAACATTAGGAAAAATATTCCTATGTTTTCTTTCATATGATTGTCTTCTAAGGGATTTCATGAATTTAGGATAATATTTAGGATTTGTAAAATCTTCAAGTTTAGGGGGGTTCCTATTATCCTCGAGAGCTCTTATAGTAAGTTTGTAAAATGAATTCATATCCTCCAAGATTCAATTTGTATAATTGATTCTATATGTCTTGCTCTCAGATTCATCCTTAAATTTCTTAAATTCTTTTTCAAGTTCAGCATAGGATGATTTTAAATTCTCAAAATTTCTATTCAAGTCATCATATTCATCAAGTAGTTTCATGTGGTTGCTATCAATTAAAGCATGATCTTTCCTAAGGATTTTGTGTTCCTTATTAAGCTCTTCCAATTCTAAAACTAAACTAGCATGCATCTTTTTCATTTTCCTATATGCATCATGCATGTGTTCAGAAACTTCAAACAATTCATTATAAGTTAAATCACATACCTCTTCTTGATCTGATTGTTCAGATTTATCTGCCATCAAGCAAAGGTTGGTGACTTCTTCTTCTTTTTCAGTCTCAGATGAGTCTGAAGCTGAGTCCGCCCAAAAAGCCTTTTGAAACTTCTTCTTTCCCTTCTTTACCATTGGTTTCTCCTCTACCTTCTCCTTGCTAGGAGTGGCTTTGAGTTTTGGACAATCAGTCTTTATATGACCTGGTTTCCTGCATTCATAACAAATCACTTCATTAGAAACCTTGCCATTTCTGTTATACTTACCTCTATTCCATTGCTGGCGTCTCTTCTGCTTCCTCTTTAAAAAGCTTCTGAATTGTCTAGTCATCAGTGCAATATCGTCTTCATCCTCAGGTTGTGAGTGTTCACTTTCTGACTCTTCCACATTTAGTGCAATATTCTTGTCCTTTCTTGGTTCACCTGCATCAATCTTTCTTTGACTTACTCCTTGCTCGTAAGCAATGAGTGAACCAAGAAGATTGTCAATTGAATAAATGTTCAGATCTTTAGACTCTGTAATTGCAGTAATTTTAGCATCATATGCAGTAGGTAAACAACGAAGAATCTTATTAACCATTTCAGCATTTGTTAATTCCCTACCAAGTGCATGCAAAGAGGTGACAATTTGAGTGAATCTTGTGTACATGTCAGATATAGATTCATTAGGTTTCATGCAAAATAATTCGTAGTCATGTAACAAGATATTGAGTCTTGATTGCTTAACCTCATTTGTCCCTTCATAAGTAATACAAAGTCTATCCCATATGTCTTTTCCGCTTTTACAAGTGGAAACTCGCATGTAGTCTTCAGATTTTAAAGCACAAAAGAAACTATTTAAACATTTCGCATTTAATTGTGCTAAGTCACGTTCTTCTATAGTCCAATCTGCATAAGGTGTTTCTACCCTAATTCCATCAACTAATCTAGTTGGTTTTGTGTAACCTTCCTGGACTAGCATCCACATGTGATAATCAAGTGACTGTAAGAAAGTAGACATGCGTGTTTTCCAAAAATCAAAAGGAATATTGTCAAACAGTGGAGGTCTAGTGATAGAGTAACCCTCAGGTGTGTTTCGATTTCCAAATGTAGCCATCTACGTTAATCAAAAAGTAGTTCAAACTTATGATTTTGAAACAATGCTCTGATACCACTTGTTGAGTCCAGTAATTAGGTTGTTAAGCCTAAGTAAATGTCCCAAGGCTACCAAGAGGGGGGTGAATTGGTAGTTTTAAAAATTTTAAACCCTTTTAATAATAAAGTTGAACCGAAATAAAATTTTCTTTTAAAGTTTGTATAAAAATGTTTTTCAACCACAGAGTTGTTAAAACTGAAATTTAAAGTGCGGAAACGTAAAAGCAATAAAGTAAATGACACCAGATTTATAGTGGTTCGGTCTATAACCAGACCTATATCCACTCCTCAGAGGCGCCCTCTGAGTATTGCACTAATACCACAAAGTGACTCTCCTTTAGCACCCACAGCAAAGCGGAGAAGCCTGTACAAAACACTCTTTTCACCACTACCCGGTGCGGCAGAGAACCGTCATCCTTTTACACAATCCACAGTGCTGGCAGAGAACCGTCGTCCTTTTACACTCTCCTAGTGTTGGCAGAGAACCCTACGGCTGTTCACACTCTCCAAGTGTAGGCAGAGAACCTTTGTCCTTTTACACTCTCCTAGTGTGGGCAGAGAACCCTTCGTCTATTCACACTTTCCAAGTGTCGGCAGAGAACCGGATCTCCTTGACTGATCTTCTCACAAGAATCTAGAAGGAAGAAAGAAAAGAGTGAAGAAATCCAATTTCACAAGTAGAGACTCTTACCTTAGTAATCCAAGTGAAGCCTTCTCGCTCCAGTGGTAGGAATCCTCCTTTGAATGCTCTCTTCCACTCTCTCCTTGGCTATTCTCTCAAGAGGCACGAAGATCAAATGACAAAAAGATTGGGTGGCAGTCTAATTTGGACCTTTTATAGAAAAGACAAGAAAAACCGCCCAAAAAACTGCAAATTTCCAATTCTGTACGCAGTGGATCGTCCTGTACGATCCTGGATCGTCTTGGACGATTTTACTTAAACGATCTGAAACGACCCAATTTGTATATGTGTATGAAATGACTTCGTACAGCTGATCGTCCTGTACGAACTAGGTTTGTCCAGTACGAACGGTTATTACCAGGTCGGTTTTAAAAACTGCTGAAAACTGTTCTAAGTCGGTTCATCATTTGGACGAAAATATGTTCGTCTGGATGAAAATTTTCCAGAGAGCCGATCGTCCTGGACGATTATTTATTTCGTCTGGATGAAAATTTTCCAGAGCACCCATCGCCGCGGACGATAATTTGTTTTCGTCTGGACGAAAATTTTCCAGAGAGCTGATCGTCCGGTACGATATTTATTTTCGTCTGGACGAAAATTTTCCAGAGGACTGGTCGCCTCCTACGATGATAAAATTCGTCTGAACGAAAATTTTACAGAGAACCCATCGTCCGGGACGATAATAAAATTCGTCCTGGACGAATAGGACTTAGAAAAATTTTTTTAAGCAAGTTCCTATTCGTTCCAAGTGCTCTATAAGAGATAACTGACAGATCGTCCAGTACGATAAATATCGTCCTGTACAATCAATATAGAATTTTAAGATCTCCTTATGTGTGTGTGTGAGATTTTATTCACTCAATTTACAATCACTCCCTTTCAAAATTAATTCAAAGAAAAGGCAAACTTCAAATAAACAAAATATCTCATGTTGAATTTGATTTGAAGTTTTTTGTAGTCTGGAGTCTGATTTTCTGAAACGTTAGTACACACAAGAGCAAATGCAAAACTTCTAAAATTGTTAGGAGATAACTATACATCTGAACAATAATGTTTGGAATCATCAAAACTACATAAGTTGCACAAATATAAATCATTCAAATAGCAACTATTCAAACATTTGTAAATGGGATTTAAAGATAAAAATTAACTCACGTTGAATTCACTTTAAGGTATGATAAGAGTTTACATTTTGATCACTTTCACTCAAAAGTGAAATGAATGAAAAGATTTTTAGTATAAATGTAGTTTGAATTTACACCAAGAGTAGGTCTACCACCTACTTTAAATTATAGTCTCAACTAAAGGTAGAGATGTACCCATCCTTAGAAGAGTCTCTAAAAAATTTGTTTAAAAATAAATTTAGCTAAAGGATTTGATTTATAACTCTATAATAAAATATTTATAGTAAATATCAAAACATCTCAAAAGATTGACTAAAGCTTCACTATCAATTTAAACATAAAATAGAATTTATTTTCACAATCAAATGTAGTATAGGGAATATACTACATCATCCTAAATATGCATGTATGTAGTAAAAATGTTATATGCATATATGTTCATGTATGTAGTACAAAACTGCATCATCCTAAATCTAATGTATATGTCCTTAGAAAGGAAATAACACATATAATGCCAAAACCTAAGAAATAATCAACCCTCCAATTTAATGAATCTACCATCCCACATGTATGTAAGAATGGTATAAGCAGCAATGTATACAAAAAAATTAGTTTATAATTAAAAAGAATATAAAGTGCAGCATTGGGTCTATATGAAAGAAATGGTAGCAAGGCTCTACCAAAACAATCCTTGATTTCTATACCTATGAATATTCTAGATTTACATGTGATTTCATATTTTAGACTTATAGTTTTATAGCTTCTTGATCTTTGATAAAATTTCAAAGGATAATGATTCTCAAAGGAAAAAGATTCATTTTCTTTTGGAGTATTTAAGTAAATACATGAGCAATCACCTTTAAAATCTCTTAGAACTCTTTAAATTTCCAACTCAATCTAACTATATAAGAGGATCTACAACTTTACATTTACTTTGAAACTTTTCATTTACATTTGATCCTAGTTACATTCTTTTTGACTTGTGCAAAAAAGAATTGACTTCGGACTAGACTAGAACAATGCAAGAGTATGCATGTTAATAACCTAAAGTGTTAAGTAATAAAGTAAAGTGCAGAGAAGTAAAGATGTATGAAAATTGAAGTGTATAAATTAAACAATGTATCCAATCATAATAAAGCATATTAATCATTGACCTAACCTAAGCTAAAGTAAATTATTCTAGCAAACTATCTAGAGTGCGTGTTTGGATGTGTGGTTTAAATAGGTCATAGGTTTATTCTTGTTTGATGTTGTCTATCATTTATTTTTATATATTATCAAATCAAAGGATATTTAATTTAAATTTATGTTTTATTGATTTAATGTCTTATGTTTAATTCAGAATTTTTTTAATTATTCAACTTGTATTAATTTATGTTTTAAAAAAGCATGGTAATATCTAACTTTGAAGTGTACAACATCACTAATTAATGAGTCATGACGCTCATAGTTGTAATGTATTTATACCTATTCTAAGAGATGGAGAAATTGAATATATTTTTAATTAATGAGAGAGAATCTCTTAAGAATATTTGAATTAGAATTATGAAGTTTTAGCAAAGAGGTCAGTGTGGCTGAGGATGGCCCTCTATCCTTTATGGCTGGTGGTGCATCGATGCTCAAGGTTTCTTCTGGACTATCGAGTATAAATGATGGTGGCAAAGGGATTCAGTTTTTGTGTGGGAGAGTCAAAGTTCTCAATTCAGGTAAGTGTTTAGAGAAGGTCTTTGTTGGGTTATCGATTTGGATTAATTTTGGGTTTCATTTGGTTGACCCTTTCTATCTCAAGGAGATTGTTTTTTTTGGGGAAAGTCAAGCTGTTAGAAATTCTTTAATTTTGTATTGCCTTTTACAAGGGTTTATTTGAATTTTGTTTGGAAAATAAATGTGGTTTATCTTTTGTTGATGAAGTTTTTTAGCTTACTAAACCGGTTAACATTGTGTCTCTGATTTATGGTAGTGATTTCTATTTTGGGTTAAACAAAAATATTGTGGCTGGAGTTTTTCTGGGGTGGATTGGTTTGGTAGGTGGTTGGGAAGTTGTGGAGCGTTGGCCTTTTGAATTTATTGTTGAATGAGTTGAGTTTAGATATCATGGTGGTTGAGAAGTTATGGAGTTTTGCTTTGGTTAGGGGATCAAGGTCATGTTAGGAAAAAATCTCTAAAGAGTTTCTTATAAGATGATTTGTTTGGTCAATAAAGTACCTTTAGGGTCTTCTCATCGCGTTGTGAATTATATTAAGGGATACCTATTTGAAAATCCTACTTACCCTATTATTAACATATTTGAGGCTACTTCTCTTTTTATTTTTAAATCTAATTTTGTGGATCAGTATGATTCTATATTAAAAATATTTATGGGGATTCAAATTTTTTTGGATCCTATTTTTATGTTTCCCAATAATAAACATCAAGGTGTTTGTCAAATTTGCCTTTTGCGTGTTGGATGGCAAAGTGATGTTGTCGTGTTGGGTTTGGTGGGGAAGATTTCTATGGTTGTAGTTGATGTAGCTTGTGTTAATATGGGGGTTAATTCCTCTAGTAAAAAGGGGATGTATTTCTATGATAAAGGTAAAGAGGTTCAATACGTAGGTGGTTTTCTCGTTGTTGTGGATACTACAAGATTGCTTTCGATTGGAATTTCATAGACTGTCTATGTTGGGTTTCCTATAGAAGTTTAGTCTTATTTTAATCATGATCAAAGGTTAGCGAGGGGCCAAGGGGATGTAACTATTCATGCCAAGAGGATGATTCATAATTAAATAAAGGCTGAATTAGACATTTGTGTTTACATCGAGTTTAAAGCTAGAGCCAACTGCTTAGAGAAATGCAAATGTGGAAAGCTATATGAAGTGGACATTTTATTCTAAAATGTATTATTCTATGTATATTGTGGTTTAGAAGGTGGTAGCATCATTTTATAATGCTAATCACTTTAAATTTTTGGGTGGAGATTATCTAATACATTTCGGGGATCTTAAGGTTAGAGTTAGAGCAGTTTTAGGGTATCTATTTTTTGGGTTGTATATGAATGGCATTATGTGTGCTTCTAGATATTTAGTTATTGGTTTAAAGAAGGATAAATCTTTAGCAAATTGCCAAGCCATGGTGGATTTTTCAACTAAGGGAAGGGCTAGATTATAATGTTGTAAGAAAGGGGAGTTAGAGGATCCAAAATTTGGAGTTAATACATCTAAATTGTGATTATCGTATGGATGGTCTATGGATGACATGCTAGGTCTCTTAAGATTTCATATTGATGGCTTTATATGGGATCATTTCCCATCAAAGGGCCAATGTGTGGAAGCTAAAGCCATTTTTATGGTTGGGTGTAATCAGCCACCTAATGTTGGGTTCAAAGGTGGTTCTAGTGTTATTGAAGGAGTGGTTCTTTGTCAAATAATTCAAAGGAGCTAAAAGTTGAAGTTACTATAGTTGTAGGGTTATTGTCTTTGAAATTGTCTAAGGTTGACATATTGGGTCTTTTTATATATGAATTAAGTTCTTTGGTGGCTAGACCTTATGGATCCAATGTGTATCATGGTTCTTCATATTAGTTCATGTCACTTGATCAACTCTTCAACCTAAGGCATTAAGTCAAAATTTTTGTTATCTCTTATAAGTCAATTATTTTCTTTATTTGTAATATGTTGATTCATGTATTTGTTTTAGGGAGGCTAACTTTTACTTTCTTATATCTTTTGAGATAATTGGGATTTTAACAAACTTATTTGGTTATTTTATAATATTTGACATTCTCATCACCTCTGTTTGATCAAGAAGATAATGGTTGAATAAAAAATTCAATATGAAATTGCATATTAGTGGTAATAGAAGGTAACATGTTGGAAGGAGATAATAGTTTTTTGTTAGTTATGTTTGAGGGCATTATTTGTGCCACACTTTTTCACATTTTCATTTTCTATTCATTATTGATTCAGTAGAAGATAAGATTAGAGAAAGTCGCCTTAGATGGTTTGGTCACATAAAACGGCGGCCTTGCGATGACCCGGTTAGGAGAGTAGAGGTATTAGATTTGACTTATGTTAAGAAAGGTAAGGGTAGACCTAAAAAGTCTTGGTTAGAAAATATTAGGAATGACCTTTCTTTATTAGATTTAAACGAGAATTTGACTTTTAATAGGACACAATGGAGAAAAAGGATTCATGTAGCAGACTCCACGTAGTGGGATAAAGGCTTGATGTTGTTGTTGTCGTTGTTGTATTGATTCCTCTCACCTCTTTTCTAAAGAGAAGATCAGTTTCAAGTTCTCTTATATTTTTACACTTCATACTTTGGTTCCATTATTAAGTTTATGTAATGCTTAGTACAAATCTTAAAAAAAAAAAAATAAATAAAAGGAGATAGAGCAATTGCATAGTCCTTTAATTTATTAAACATTTTATTTATGGATTTATTATTTTTTATTTAAATAACCATGTTAATTAACAACTTCAAAGTGCTTGAAGTTATGAACTGCCATGTAAAAGGCTTACTTATGAAATTTATTTGCACCCTCTTTAGAGAAAACACAAACACATATATCATTCATGCTTATTTAAACTGATTATTTATGTTTAAAACATTTATTTAACTTAAGTTGATAAAATTTATTTAATTACTTTAATTATTTATTTTTTAAAGAAGTTTATTTATTTTAAATCTTTTTATTTTTACTTATTATTTTTATTTTAATTTTATTTATTTAATTTAATTTTGTAAACTATATTTTATCTTTTATTTTAAGATTTAGATATAATTTAAGTTGAATTATTTAATTTATTTTGAATTTTTTATTTTTAATTTCTAAAATATAATTTATTTAATTATTTTTAATTTATTTAACTATTGTTTAAAGTTTATTTTATTTATTTAACTTTGAGTTATTTAACTAATTTATGTTTATTTATTTAATTTAAATATAATTAATTTATATTTGTTTACTTATATATTTATTTATTTTATTTATATTTAATGAATTCCTTTTCATTTTATTTAGAATTTATTTACTTTTATCTTATTTTTTGTTAATTTATTTTATTAATATTTAATTAATTATCTTTCATTTTTATTATTAATCCTCTTTTTCATTAATTTAATTTATTTTTATTTTTATTTATTATATTTATTTTTCTTAATTTGTTTGCAATTTTAATTTATCGTTATTAAGTACGTTGACCAAAGTTTTACCTTCTACTTATTTAAAAATTTGGAATTTTATTATTTTTATTAAATTATACTTATTATTTGATGTTGAATGCATTTTAATTTAATTTTAAAATTATTTTCTTTTAAATATAATTTTAAAGGAATGCACTATTAGGGATTCTAATGGTTTAGTGATTCTTGATTTTACGGCTGCTTCCTCTACTTTTAATGATATTAAAGTTGAAATTGAGAGTGTTCTTTATTGTATTCAACTTTGCATTTCATTAGGCACACTAATATTTGGATTGAAGTGGATGCAATGCTCTTGTTCATTATCTTAAAGGTAACAATTCTGTCAATCTTGAAATTTTTTATATGTTAAGAGATATTAAACATTGGATTTCTCTTACTATTTATGATATTACTCATATTTTGTGAAGGTAATGTTGTTGCTGATTCCCTTGATAAAATGGGTCGTTCTTTATCGAGTTTTATTGAATTCTCTAAGACATCTTTACCTAGGGAGATTAGAGGGTTGTCTAGATTAGAACGTTGTGGCCTTCCTTATTTTCATTTCAACTAGTTTTGTTTTTCCTTAGGGTAATGTTTTTTTTACCCCCTGACTCCTCTTGTTTGTTAGTGGGTTTTTTGGGCGTCTTCTTTACTACATAGTGGCATTTGTTGAGTGGATTACACTTGATTTATATTATCCATAATATCATTTTTTGCAATACTCTCAGTTTGCACTATTGCATTATGTTTTAAATTGGTTTTGGTTGGAAGGGTATATGGTTGATTGATCTGGTCTTTATTGTTATTCATTGGGTTGGCTATTTTTTCCTTATTATAGAAAAGTGTTATTTATTGATTTATCTATATCATATGAATTGGTTGATTATGGTTAGGTGTGATTTATGTTCTTGTTTTTATTTTGCTACTTACTAGTTATATCCTTATATTAATGTTTCATATTTCAAAGCTGCTATCAAAAAAAATGATTTGGGTTTAAGCCATGATTGAATCTGTTGGTATTCTGATTTGAACCCTATGTATTGCTCTTTTTCTCCCTGGGTTTACTATTCTTGGATGAGTTGTTATATCAATATCTACGAGTTAATTTTTTCTTTCTCTATGTATGGTACTACTAGTTGGCATTGTAATTGGTGCTGGGGTGTCTGGCTTGGTTGGAATTTCTTGTTGGTTAGTGATATCTCGACTGTTATTGGATTTTCTTTGATTTTAGGAGGGTGGCATGGAATGTATTTAACTGCAGTTGATATATGGGATTTTCCCATCTATTATCGATATGCTATTTCTACTTCTAACTTTTTTTCTTAGTATGCAAGCATGCATTTGGGAGGAGAATGGAGTAGCATTTGGGTTCTATTCATGACAACAATATAGTTACTACATTCCTGAGCTCTACTGACCCTTTTGCTTATGAAAGTATGAGATCTTCCAAGAGAGGGTGAATTAGATATTTAAAAACTTCTTTAATGAAAAAAAATCTTTTTATAGCTTGATGCGAAAGCGAATTACATCCATGATAAAAAGATAAGTTATTAATTTCAGCCACGTAATTAATCGCAATAAAAATAAATACAAAAAAAAAGTGGAAAAATAATAAAGGAAAGAACACACCAGATTTATAGTAGTTCGGTCAAATATTGACCTAAGTTCACTCCCCAGAGGCACCCTTCGAGTATTGTACTAAACCTTTTGGGACTCTCCTTTAGTCCCCACAGATAGTTGGAGAAGCCCATACAAAATCACTTTAACCTTCCCGGGTGTGGCGGAGGAGCCGGTTCATTTAACACCAAAGAGATATTTTTCTTTCCAAAACTTTCATTTCCTTACTAGGAGAAAGTTGCATAACTCTGCTATCTGTCCAAGATGTGGTGCTGATGTGGAAGATGTAGAGCACATTACTATCAAATGTATCAAAGTAAGAGATATCTTCTCTTTATTAAACAAATGGGGATTCAATATTCCTCTATTTGAAAAGTTGGAAAGCTGCTGTGCATGGATGGAAATCATTGCTCATAAAAATGGATTTCTTGGTAATCTATTTTGCAAAGTCATTTTTCTTTCTTGGAAAGCAAGGAATAAATTTATTTATGACAAGCTAGAAGAAAGTTCAACAACCATTGTAGCAAATGTAGTTAGCTACTCTTCTTTCTCAAAATTTGTTTGCAGTTCAAGCTCAAAAAGGTGCGGTGCTCATCAGTCTTCAAGACTGTCTAACTCTTGGCATCCTCCTCCACCCGATTGGATCAAATTGAATGTGGATGCATATCTAAATTCTAATTATAGAGCTGGAATAGGAGGTGTCATACGTGATGATAGAGGAAGAATTTTGATGGAAAATGGGAAATCCGTTATTCATTGGGATATGTACCAACAGGAATTGCTTGCTATCAAATCCCTGAAAGAGTCAATTAAAGATTGGATGTTCAAATACAAAGGTCTTTTTATTGAAAGTGATAATTCAAATGTTATCACCTTTCTCCAACAAGCAGTAAACGACAACTTCAAAGGTGAAGAAAATTTAAATTTTCTCAATGATTTCAATTCTGTTCTATTCATATTTATAGATATAAACAACAACAAGTTAGCCGATATGTGTATTAGCTTTACTCTTATTTCTAACTTTGCTTGGGAAGACATTAGCTTTAATAAGACTCCTCTTTCATTTGTTAATCTTTTGGAGGAGGAATCTACTATGTAGTTTTGCTAGTTTCTATTGATTAATGTTTTTTGCTTTCTTTAAAAAAAAAAAAAACTTCCCTCAAGACAAACCTTGAATCCGATGGTACTGAGGTTCTAGCTTGCTGGAGCAACCATTTGGAATCCCCTCCAAGGATCTTCTCCCTCTCTCAAACTCAACCCTTTCCTCTCTCCCTTTCAAGTTCTCTCTTCATGTTTTCTCAAGGAAAAAGATACTTCAATGGATGCCAAGACTGTTATAAAGTCTTATAAGAAAGCTTAAATAGAGAGCTTAAAAAAACCCTAAAAAATCAATTTAGTCATACATATTTTAAATTATAATTGCAAGATCCTCCAGTATGATTTGAAGAATTTGACCTGTTAGTACTGTACAAATAGTTTAATTTGCCTATTTATACTGTACGATATGCAATTAAGACTGTAAGAACAGTTCAATAAAAAATACAGTTTGTCAAACAAGAAGCATAGGATGACAAAAATCATCTTTATTGATCATACAGAATGATCCAGTTCATACAATACGATCAAAATATCAAAAAGAGTCGATTCAATTGATTAATAAGAGGATTTTATTAGGTAATATTTTAAAAAACGTACAGTATGATCAGGTTTGTACAATAGATTAGAACAATTTTTTAAAATCAAAATTTTTCCTAATTAATGGACGACGGGCTTTCTAATTATAACATATTTTCTAGTATGATGTGGTGTTCGTACTGTATAATTAGTTACGTTTTAAAAATATTTTTCCTAGTAAAATAAAATATTTTAATTAATTTTTATAACATTATATCGTACAGTTGATCCAAATCGTACAGTTCAATGTACAAAAAAGTTAAAATATTTAAAATCATTTTTGCTCCCCCTGTGTGTGTGTATGGTCACCAAGCTAACATACATCATTATATAACTTGGCTCAAGAAATTAAAAATAAATAAATAAAAATTATAGACTCCTTAACATAACCTATTCTACCCAATCTTGGCCCTGAATCTTCAAATAACAGTGCGTGGTGTACCTAAAATATTAGTTAACACACAAAAACATATGCACTACAATAATAGGAGATATCAAGAGTTAATCAATAATATTTGTTATCATCAAAATCATAAACTTAGAAATTGAGTTGCAACCGCTTACATTTTTAGTTTTTTGGTTTTGTTTGCTCACTTCAGTTGGTGTATCAATTATATATATATATATATATATATATATATATATATATATATATATATATATATATATATATATATATATATATAATGTTAATGATATTCAGGATATGGATTATGTGTTTATCACTCTTGGTTTGAGGGTTGTTTCCAAATATGAGGTTTATGGTGGACTGCTTGATGTTGAGTTATTTTTCTTGGTACAATTTGTTGTTCTACTATAATCATTATTAAGATTTGAGGTATTCTAATTACTTAATTGTGAATGAGATTTTTCAAATTGCGATTAAAAGGTTTTTATATAATGTTAGTGAAGGGGTATCCTACACCTATATTTGGTATAACTTTAATTGGATTTATATATTAGTTTTAGTGTGTTTGTTTTATCTTTGTAGTCATTATTTCATGCAGGTTTGCTGGACGGATTATTGTGTGGCCAAGATGATTAATTTTTGTAGGAAGCCTGTGTGGAAAGTCTACTTTATGGCCTTCCTTTTTTGGGAGCTGTATGCTTACAACCCTAAAAAGTTATTAGGAACTTTTGTACTTCATAGTTTAGGGGACCTTTGGCTTTTAGTTTTTTCTTTGACTTTTTTTTAGCTCTGTTGAGCAGTAGTAAGCTGAAGGTCCCCTTTAAGGACTTTGTAAGCCTTTTTGTTTAATTAACGCATATGCCCCTTGTAGGTTTCGAAAAAAAATCATTAACAATTAAATAAAAATTAGAAAATGTAAATTAAATAGAATTAAACATTAATCTATTTCATTAAAAATTAATAGCCCCATTAGAAGACATCAAAAAAAAAAAAATAAAGGAAATTAAATAATTGAATGTAAAAAAAATGAAAAAATAAATAAAATTCTCAAAGTCTTTAAACTTTTGTAAAAGTCATTTTAGGCCACCCTTAACCTTGAGTGATGATTTTAAGGTTATTTGAGTTGATTTGGTTCAAAGATAAATAATGGTCAAATTATTTTAATTAGATAAACATTAATAAGAGCTACTTTTCAATAAAACATAACTAAATAAATAAAAAATATAAAAAGTATTAATTGAATTACATTAAACTCCAAATAAACCATGGATTAAATAAAAATAATAAACCTCTAAAATTTTGATTTAAAAAATGTCAAACTTGGGTCAGACTCCTTAAATAAATGAATAAAAAATAATAAAAGACTAAATAAATAAATGTAAATAAAAATAAAATAAAATCATGAAACATGAAAATAAATAATTAAAAAAATTAAAATATTAAATTTTAAATTAAGTAAATAAAAATAAATTTGTTAAATAAATTTAAAGATTAATTAAAAATAAAAAAATTTCAAATAAATTTAAATAAACTAATAAATTCAAAATAAAATAAAAAAAACCTAATAAAATAACCTTAAATAGAAAATAATTATTCAACTTAATTAAATTAAAGATATTAATTAAAAAATCAAATAAAGATAAAATAGAACTTAAAATTTTAAAAATAAATAAAAATTAAAATCACATAATATTTCATAAAAATTGAGTGATTTAAATTAAATAAACTAAAACAATACATTAAATACAATTTAATTCTGTTAAATATACTAATTTAAATGAACTTAATTAAATAAATGATCTTTAAATAAGTTATTATATAAATTAAAGGCCTTATGTGTTTGTATCCCTTTAGGGGTTACAATTGCATTTACTTCAAATGCGAGGACATATTGATTGATAACTTACAAGAACTTTAAAGCTATTATTATCATGGTTTTTAAAACCTAAATTAAGTAAATAATTAATGATTAAATTGGGTTATTTGTTTTCTTTATCTTTAGGTGTACAATAAATACATTTTTTTGCGACATATGACTTTTTAATTAATGACTTCAAAATATGTGAGGTTATTAATTAACATGATTATTTAAAACATAAAGTAAATAAACATAAATAATTAAAAATTCATTAATAAAAGATAAAACACTAAACATTAAATCTTAAAATTAAACTAAATCCTTTGGCCTAATAACAAATAAATTCGACATAAGTGCGAGAATTTTTTTTACAATCTCCTTGAAACACCAGTTTGCATACTTCTCATTATTCATTTGTTCTTATTTTTATTGCTATTATTTGGATCATTAAGGGCATTGGATTCCAATCTTCTAAATATAGAATTAAAAACCTATGCCGCATTTATAATGTTTATATTCTTATCTTGCTTGAGCCTCTTATCTCCTTTGATAAGTTACTTGGTACTACTAAACTTCTGGGTTTTGAATATGCTATCTCAAATATGGCCAATAAAATTTGGGTTTTTTGGAAAGATTTTGTTTGGGTTGACATTATTGGTGATTTTACTTAAGTTATCGATTGTAATACTGAAAAATCTATTTTTCAGTGTTGACCTTCCTTTGTTTATAATGCTTCCTCTCGTTATACTAGGAAAATTTTATGGGATCAAATTACTCAATTTCAGAGGATTTGCAACCTTCCCTGGGTTGTTGGGGGAGATTTTAATATTATAGCTAACCTGTCTGAACACATTGAGGGATCCCTTCCTATATATCATTCTATGGAGAATTTTAATAGTATGATTATGGATTGTAACTTAATGGATATTAGTTTTTCTGGAAATAACTTTAATTGGAATTGTGGGCATTTAGGGAAAATGACGAGTGGCATAACTCTTTTGAGTCTACCAATGTTGCACATTTGAGTAAGACACTCTCTGATCATTCTCCTTTCCTTATTAAAATTAAGCCTATAGTTAGAGGTGCTCCTCATTTTAGATTTCAAAATATGTAGTTTTTACATGATTCCCTTATGAATTTGGTTAAAAATAATTGGCTTGCACCCTTACACCTGGATAATGCCAATTTGGGTATGAAAAGGTTGTGGTTTAAGCTGAAAAGGCTTAAACTTGTTTTAAACTGGTTGAATCACAATGTTTTTAAGAATCTTTTTTCTAAAATTTTACTTGATGAAGATAAAGAGAATTCTTATGAGACATAATGTCAATTGGTGCCTTCTGAAGCTAATTTTTGTTTATTAAAAGAGGTTAAAGTTTGTCTTTCTAACTTACAATTTCAGGAGGAAATGTTTTGGAAGTAAAAAGTGGTTGTCAAACATCTGGTTTTTTTTTTAAGAAAATGCATGAAATTGCATTAAAAAGAAAAAAACCACAATACAATCTCACGTCACACCCAAAAACCTACTATCCTCCTTCAGACAATACAAGAAAGAAGGAGGAATAATATCCAAATGCAGACTATCCCAAAAAAATGACCCATTTAACGCCACATTAGCACAAATATCTGCTAACTTATTACCCTCTCTACCATAGCAAGAAAAACACACTTGCTTAAAATTCAGTAAAAAAGCTAACTCATCTTCTATAACTCTACAAACCTCCCAATTCTTCATAGATCTCTGAAGAACTTTGATGATATTGACATTGTCACCTTCTATGATAACTCCATGGGCTTCAAACATCCATTCTTGTTTGACGTTCTTCAGATACAACACCGCAAGCATTTCCAAATGAGATGAATCCCAATGCAAAAGTTGGTAACCAAAACTTAATAGAAATCTCCCATTACCGTCTCTAGCCATACCTCCAATACCAGCAACATTATTTTTTTTAATAGCAGCGTCAACGTTAATTTTTATCCATCCGGGGGGAGGGGTATGCCAATGTAAAGACAACAATTGCTGGTTAGCATTCCAGTTTCCTGGCTGAAAATTAACAAAATTGCTCCTTAAAGCAAATGAAATTGCATTAGCAGCTAAATATGTCTCCGCATCTTCTATTCCACCATGTATAAATTTGCATCTGCTCTTCCAAACCATCCAAACCACTGTACAAAAAATATTAGCCAATATAGCATTCCTTCCTTGCAACTTCTGAAGTTCCTCTAAACAATCATCCAGATTATAAAAAACAGGAACATTGAACCCCCATTTATTCAAAATCAATATAGTTTTCCTGAGTTTCGAGCAGCTACTCACAATGTGGCTCACATTCTCCTCCTCCTCACATCCTCTTGGACATTCAATTAAGGTACCCAATCTTCTTCTCAGAAGGAAAGAAAAAGTCGGTAATGAATTGTTACAAATTCTCCACCAAAACAGATCAATAGCTGGTTTAAGCTTTAACTTCCTCATCCAACTCCAATGATTACTAACCTCCTCATGTTTCATACTAGCTGATGAAGGCAATGCAGTGATAGATTTACCAGAAAACTTCTATAAAAGTTCCATCTGATCAACCTGTCTTCTGTTATCAATTGGAATATTTGAAATAATCTCAATTAGCAGATTCCCAAAGGTTTCTTTCAGCTTGTCAAAGTTCCACTGGCCATTAGAAATGAAAGTGCTGAGAGGTAGGTCTGCATATTCTTGAACTTTAACAAAGGTAGGCCACATAGCAATTTTTCTATCCAAAATCCACGTATCATACAACCAATTGATTGAATCACCATTAGAGATCTTCCATCTAATCATCATCATCTTTCTCAAAAATCTAGCACCCATAGCAACAATTTTCCAAGTTATTGAACACTCTGTCCTAACCGAAGAGGACCAAATGTCATCTCCATACTTAGCTTTCAAAATATGGTTCAAAATTGAGTCTGGGTTGTTAAAAAATTTCCAAGCAAATTTCGTCCTAAGAGGACCCACTTTTGATACCGCTGAGAAGAGACCTCTACCACCTTCACATTTTGGTTTACAAAGCAATTCCCAAGAAACATAGTGAATTCCAGCATTTCCATTCCCTTTACTCCAAAGAAAACTTATGCACATCTTATCAAAATCCTTCAAAACTCTTAAAGGAACAAGAGTAAGAGAAGACATGAATAGAGGTAAAGACAAGAAAAAAGACTTTACCAAGACTATTCTACCTTCAAGAGAGATGTTTTTTGAGCCCCAAGTATTAAGTCTACCAGCCGCAGCCTCCAAAAGACTCTGGAAGTCCGCTGTTTTCAACCTCCTCAAGGCCATTTTGATACCCAGATAGTAGATCTCCTTCACCTTTTTGAATTTGAGAATCTTTATCATTTTCTTCTGAACCCTTTTCTTTATTTTCTTTCCAAACAATATCATGGATTTATTTTGATTAACCATCTGGCCAGTCCAATCACAATAATTGTTTATAATTCTCCTCAACTCCTTAACCTCCTTCACCTTAGCCTCCGAGAAAATAAGAATATCATCCGCAAACAAAAGATGAGAGACTTTAGGAGCTAATCGAGCAACATAGATACCTTTATTATTCCTTAAGCAAAGAGCATCAGACAAAATCTGAGAACATAAAATGAAGAGAAAGGGAGATAAAGGGCAACCTTGCCTAAATCAACATTTCCCTTCAATCCAATCCATCTTTTTCCCATTAATCAAAATACAAAACTTTGGATCAAGCACACAACATAATAAGAGTTCCCTAAACTTAGGGGGAAAGTTAAAATGAATAAGAACTTGCCTCAAAGCATCCCAACCCATGCTATCATACGCCTGCTCCATATCCAGCTTGATTGCTAGCAGGCCACCTTTAGCTTTGGACCATCTGAATTTATTAAAAATCTCTTGAGCCACATACACATGATCAGATAAGGATCGACCTTTAATGAATGCTGCTTGATCTACCGAAATAAGTTTATGAATAATCTTCTCCAATCTGTTAAGAAGCATCTTTGCAATAACTTTATAGATAGTCATGCAAAGACTAATAGGCCGGAAATGAGAAGGATCTTGAGGACTCTTGATTTTCGGAATCAGCACAATCAAGGTTTCTTTCCAAGATTGATCCCTGTTACAAGAGGATAAGACATGAAACACTGCCGCCCACATATCATCCTTAATCACATTCCAAAAGTCTTTCATGAAAGAGAAGGTTATACCATCTAAACCAGGAGATATGTTTCTTTCAGAATCAGCCACCACCAATTGAAGTTCTTCTCTAGTAAAATCAGCCTCCAGCAGTCTTTGATCTTCACTGCTAATCAAATGAGAAGGATTCGACCATCCCTCCAAAGAGCAATTTCTATGCTGCTACTTTCTTCTGAAAAATTCTGTAAAAACATTCTGAATAACCGAAACCTCTTCTGATATACTACCATCACTACTCCTAATATGATGAATCCAATTTCTATTCCTTCTTGCACTAGCAAAGGCATGAAAAAAAGAGGAATTGCTATCACCTTCTTCCATCCTTTGACTTTAGCTCTTTGTTTCCACCAAGCATTAAGGCGAGCTAACGTGACATTCAATTCATTGATCTTGAATCTCAGCAATTGCATCTTATCATCTGAAATGCCATTCACCGATTCCTCCATCTGTAATTCCAGGATTTCTGTTTTTAAATTGTCTCTTAGCTCAGTTAAGTTACGGTGCTTCTCCTTGCTCCAGAAAAAAAGGCCTCTAAGAGCCTTTTTAAATTTCCAATTCAAAATCAAATCCGGTTCACCAATAGATTTTTTGTTCCAAATTTTCCTCACTAAAGCAGTGGCACCATGATACGAGGCCCACACCTCCTCATACCGTATATCCCTCTTGCTAAATTCCACTGATTTAAACATCTCAAAAAGAATCGGACAGTGGTCCGAGGCAATACGAGAGAGATGCTTAACAAGAATAACCTATAACAAATTCATAGCCAAGGATTTAATTAGACATCTGTCTAATTTTTCAAGAATACGAGCACTACCTGATTTATTATTGCACCATGTAAATTTTGGTCCTACAGCCTTAACCTCAAGTAGATCATTATTAATCAAGAATTGCTGAAAGTCCTTGGAACCTTGAGACATAATGAATTTCTTCCCACCTCTTTTTTTGTCTTGAGATAGAATACAGTTGAAGTCACCACCAATTACCAAAGGTAAGTCAGCCGAACAATGCTTCTCCAGACCTTCCCAAAGCAATTTCCTCTCTTGACCATCCGTGCTTCCATATACCGAAGTTACTATCAACCTTCCCCTACCTAACACCTCCAACTTACCCACCACTAGCTGGGAAGAAGCCTCCAAAACTGAGAAAACCGCCAAATCCTTCCTCCATAAGATCAAAAGACCTCCTGATAGACCACCAGCTGGAACCATGAAAAAATCCCAGTTGCTACCCAGAATCTTTAATATTTGGTTGTTGTCTAAAGAGCAAATCTTTATTTCCAGCAAACCCACAAAAAAAACTTTATAATCCTTCACCACTTCCTTAAGATATAGAGCAGCCTCTACCTTCCTGGCTCCTCTACAATTCCAGAATAAAAGAGAACTCATTTTCTAAAGATGGGGGACGGACCCCCATTCTTCTTAACTTTTCCACTTTCTCCCTTTCTATTATGAGTAATTATATTACCAGCACTAAGAGATTTGAGTTCCTTAGTCAGTTTAGTTTTTTTATCCAAGGAAAGGTTTCCCTCCAAACTCGAATCAAGAGAGATTCTTGGCTATAACAACTTCCTTAGCATTCATAGGACTAAGCTTCTCAACCTTATCTTCCTTTAAAACATCTCCTTCCAAAGTAGATTTAGGAATTTCTCCTTCCTCCAAAGTTCCTTTATCAATAGTTGCAACGGTCCCTTCTCTAACACCCTCCTCCAAATCAGATAATGCACCAAATTTATTGTTAATCTCCACTGCAATGTTTACTTCCTTATCAAACATCTGTTTGGTCTTGAGAGATAAATCCTCCACTGAAATACCAACCCCTTTAGTTGGTTCCATACTCTTCTCTTTCAAAAAAGACATATCCCTCACCTCATCCAGCTTATCACCAACATCTTTATCAACCGAAGAAATAAGATTAACATCAACAGAATTAATAGCTTTAGGAACAAAGATCTTTTTCATTAGAACAGGGTTTTTCCTGGGAGGGAATCTCTTCGAGTTCTGAAGATAAAATAAATTCTTCTTCCTGTTACTAGCAATAGTCCAATTTTCTTTCTCAACTGCCTTCTCCACACTATCATCGGTACCATTACTGTATGGAACTTTGTCAAATGGATTGCAGTTCTTTTCCAGCTCGGCCATCTTCTTTGGTTCATTACAGGCATTTAAATCATGTCCAATTCTACCGCAATAAGCACAAATTTTTGATATTCCTTCATACTCAATTTTTTAAAAAAACTTGCCTGATAGACCTTCCACCCAAACACCAAGAGCTAACTTCTTATCCAGGGAAATTTGAACACACACCCTGGAATATTCCCTCCTGCTCCATTGGAAGAAATTTCCGTCGAGAAGAAATGGTTTCCCAACTAGAGATGCAATCCTGCAAATATAGATCTCATCCCAGCATTGCAAGGAAAGATTCAGCAACCTAATCCAAATTGGAGACGAGATACCACTGAGAGACATAGGATTAAAATTTATAGACCACTTATCCAATCCTATCACTTGACCGCTAATCCACCACGGTCCTCCTGACAGGACTTGTTCAACAGCTGCAGAGTCTTCAAACGAACACAGCGTCCAGCCAAGACCCAGACCTGTGATATGGAATTTCCCATATTTATCTCATTGTCTTCTCAAATCAGAATATTATCATCAAAAGTTTTGACAACAACAGCCCTTTCCAGTCTTCTGGCATTTTCCAGTTCTTTATCTGTATGAAGAGAAACCACCTTCCCATCGTCTGATAGAAACGATCCCAGGTCCAGGTTATCAACTTTAACATACTGTTTTCTATTCCACGCCGACTGCACTCGCACTGTATTACCTACGGTCGCATCTGACTCCTTAGCATCAAGAGTAAACTTCCTAGCCTTCAGAAGCAAATCTTCAATCACAATATCTGCCTCCCGAGAATTGCTACTAACCAGATCATTGAAAGAGGGATCTCTTCTACTGGGAGAAGAAGGTAAGGATTTTGAGTCAAAATTCTTACATGAATAAACTCTCAGATCAGAAGAAACAGAACAATCCAAATCTGTTTCTTTAAAGTCCCCAACCGGAACAGAATTTCCTTTCAAGAAACCCACATCACCATCCTTGATAACATTTTTACCTTTGCCAGAAATCAAAACAGGTAATTCCATTCTTCCTAATAAACCCCCCTCATTGATAACAAGGGGTTTACCGTTAAAACCCTTAAAATTCTGGTTGAACCCATCTAGCACCTTAGAATTGCCATTAAACACCTCCGATGCCGGAATTGCCAAATTCTTCTTACAATTCTTCCAAACATCCGAAGGGAGAAGACGACGTTGCTCCATCGTCAAAGCTCCAGAATGTCAGTCAGCCGGCCAGTCGCCGGAAAGCTCCGCCACCGTCCGCACGAAACACACGAACCGCCAAATCCGAGAATTTGAAATCCCAGACTATCTCTCTCTAACTTTCTCTTTCTCTATCAAACATCTGATTGAAGGTGATAATAATACTAAATAATTTCATGCTTTGATTAAGATGAAATGTGCTATTAGCTATATCCTTAAAATTAATCATTATGATGGTTCTATCACTAAATATGGGGTGAATTTGCTAATTTAGCTATTCAACATTTTAATATTCACCGTAATAAAGTCTTTACTTAACTAAACATCCTTTTATGGAGGAGGTTAAAGAGATTTTTTTTGGTATGAATGGTGATTCGATTGCTAGGCCAGAGGGTTTCACTACAAAGTTTTTTCAAAAAAATATGGCAATTTAATAGTAATGATTTTTTTCTACTGTCAATGATTTTTTTGATGGTAATCATATACCTAAGTTTTTTACCTCCACTTCTATTATTCTTATTCCCAAAATTAACACTGTGAGTACTTGGAATGAATTTAGACTTATTAGTCTTTTTCACCTTTTTTTATAAATTGCTTTAAAAAATTTTGTTGAATCGTTTAATGTTATTTTTGCCTAAGATGTTTTCCCACTTTCAAATGGTTTTTATCGAAGGCCGTGCTATTACTGATAACATCTTTTTGGCTCAAGAATTTTGTCAAGTTTTGGATGTTAAGGTTAGAGATGGTAATATGATTCTGAAACTTAATATTTCCAAGGCTTATGATAATATTAATTGGAATTTTCTCTATGATATTATGAAGTTGTTTGGTTTTGATTTAAATTTTATGAATCTCATTAAACTTTAAATTAAAATCCTTATTTCTCTATCATTGTTAATGGTAAGAGAAATAGTTTTTTTAAAGCTTCTCATGGGCTGAGATAGGATGATCCCATTTCGCCGACCCTCTTTATTATTGTAGCTGAGTACCTTTTTAGAGGTCTTGTTGATCTTTTTGAGAAGCATCCTAGCCTTTATTTCATGACTTTAGGTGGTTTTCACCTATCCCACTTATGTTTTGCTGATGATTTCATCAATTTTATGAAAGTTTAGATTAATAGGATTCATAGACTTTTGAGGTTTTTTCACCATTTTGAATTGGTGAGTGTTCTAGCCCTTAATAAGCATAAATGTATCTTATCCTTGCTAAGAAAGTCCATTTTGAATGTATCATTAGTATTAAGAATTTAACTTGTTTCATTCATGGTATGTTTCCTTTAAAGTTTCTTGATGTCCCTCTCTATAAGGGTAGAAAGAAATCATTTCTTTTTGAGTATTTAATTTTGGTTGTGTAGAATAAACATTTGTATTGGGATTCTAACTTTTTAAGCTTTAGTGGTAGGTTAACTCTAATTAAGAGCATTTTTTATTCTATACATATTTATTATTTTCAAACGTTGTTTCCAACTCAGGCGGTTTGTAAAAAGATTGATAGAATTTTGAATTTTTTTTTTTGAAAGGGTCTAGTAGGACGTCTAAAATCCACTGGTCCATTTGGGATAAATGTTGTGGTAATTTGGATGAAGGTTCTCAGGGGTGTAAATCTTTGAAGGATTTGGTTTATGCTTTCTCTTTTAAGTTATAGTACAATTTTCATCCTAAGTTGAGCCTTTGGGCTAACATTATGGATGCCAAATATTCTTGAGGGAAGTATCCCATCAAGTGTTGTTTTAGTAAAGGCAACTCTAAAGTTTGGCAGCATCTTTGCTAAGTTAAATGGGATGTTGAGCCAATTGTTTTTTGGGGTCTTGGTAATGGTAATATTTTCTTTTGGCAAGATCGCTGGTTGGGGGGTAATTCTATCGATTCTATTACTATTACTTGCTCCAATGCAACTGTGAAGGTTAATTAATTTTTTATTGATAATGGTTGGGATTTTAATAAACTTTCTAGTTATCTTCCTGATTTTATTATTCAACAAATTTTGAAAATCCCTCTGAACACTAATTCTAATGATGTTTAATTATGTGCTTTGAATAAAGATGGTGTTTTTATACTTAAGGATGATTGGCACTCCATTAGGGTTAAAAAAGAGGCTTCCAATATTTTTCATATGATATGGCATAAAAGTATTCCTTTTACAATTTTTATTTTTTTCTAGAGAATTTTACACAAGTTTATTCCTACGGATGATAATTTGATTAAAAAAGGTTATATCCTTCCTTCTAAATGCCAATGTTGCTACCATATTGATAATATGCATCATGTTTTTATTTTTAGACCTTTAGCGGTCAAAGCATGGACTTATTTTGATTACATTTTCCATTTAAATTTTTTTAATGCCTCTACATCCATTAATACTTTATTGAACTATTGTTTTTTTAATTCCAAAGGTCATATTATAAATGTCATTCCTTCTCTTATCCTTTGGTATTTATGGTTCGAGAGGAACAATTCTCATTTTAATGGTGTGCTTATGAACTTCCATAATATAATTCAAAATGTTAGAGATAAGGTTGTGGCTCTTTACTCTACTAAGTTAATTTCTATTAAGACTTTCAAAAACTATCTCCCTTCTGTGGCTGAGTTGGGTATTAAGTTTGAGCTTGCTATTATTCATAAAGCTCCTAGGACTATTTCTTCATTGAAGCCTCCTTGCAACTTTATTAAATTAAATGTGGATGGTGTTTGCCTTAATATTATTGTGGGTTGTGGTGGTATCATTAGAGACTTTGAAGGTAACTGCAATTTAGATTTTACTAATACTTTATATAATTGTGATGTAATAATGCTATTACCTATGCTATTCTTCATGGTTTAAAGCTTTGATTTTTGCTTGATCTCATTAATCTTATTGTTGAGGATGGTTCAAATTACTGTTACCAATTTTTTAACTCTAGGGATGATATTGTTTGTACTTTTGATTTAATTTATCTTAGGAGGGAAATTAAAAATTTCTTGACACAGCTAAATTATTCTTTCTTATTCTTCTAGAGGGCAATGCTTATGGCCATTCAATTGCAAGATGGGTTTCTGGTTTGGATTCTATGGCTAACTTCATTGGTTCTAATCCCCCTCTTATTGTGCAAGACCTTTTAAGATTGGATAAGTTTGGTTTATGTTATGTTAATTCTTAATGTGGTGGTGGTTGTTGGTGTTCGGTTAGTGTCCTGGATGGGTTTTTTGTAGCTGCTCCATTTCTGATGACTGGCAGGTCTTGGGTGGCTGGGCTTTTTGCCTTTTTTCTGGGAGCATGTTGTGCCTATTTCATCAAAGCTAGATTTTTCTGTGTTTGGGTGTGTGTATTATTTCTGCTCGATTGTTGGTGTGTGTTTTTGGAACTCTGTTATTGTGGGTGGTTTTTGTTTGGGTCCATTTGGATCCTAATCTTAGTGTTTGTACTGGTTTTATGTGGAACATTTTTAGCTAGGTTGTTCATGAGTTCTAGTGTTTATGGAGTTTAGTTTTTCTGGTCTCTTTCAATTACCTTAATTATAGAAAGGCTTATCTGGTGCCTTTTTCTCCTCGGGGTGTTGGTTCGGGATGTTTGTTATTTATCTTCTTGGCATTGGAATAGTTATTTGACCCTCATGCAGTATTTAATGACATTAGGTTGGTGAAATATGGGGTGGTACCCCATTGGTAATGGCTGGATACATTATGGTGATTACTGGTTTGTGTATTGCTTTATTTATCATAATGACTTTTATTACTTTTTATATCTTTGTTTTTCTGTGTATTTTCTTATTTTGCAGAATATGATTGGTGTAGATGATCATGATAATGTTTTGCTGATGGGTAAGCTGAAGTAGATTGCTGACACTTATTATTCTTTTGGATTTTTTTGGTGCTCTCTCTTGTGCATGTTGAGTCTAGCGAATAGGTTGTTAAACCTAAGTTAATGTCCCAAGGCTACCAAGAGGGGGGGGGTGGTGAATTGGTAGTTTAAAACTTAACCCTCTTTTTAAATTTCAGTAGTACCAAAATTAAACTTTTAAAGAAATTTTTATATAAAAGTTTTTCAACCACAAATTTTTAAAACAAAAGAAAAATGCGGTAAATAAAAAACAGTAAAGTAAACGACACAAGATTTATAGTGGTTCAGTCTAAACCAGACCTACATCCACTCCCCAAAGGCACCCTCTGAGTATTGCACTAATACCAATAGTGTCTCTCCTTTTGCACGCACAGCAAGGCGGAGAAGCCTTTACAAACACTCTTTTCACCACTACCCGGTGCGGCAGAGAACCGTCATCCTTTTACACAATCCCCAGTGTTGGCAGAGAACTGTATGACCTTTCACACTCTCCTAGTGTGGGCAGAGAACCCTTCATCCTTTCACACTCTCCTAGTGTGGGCAGAGAACCCTTCGGCTGTTCACACTCTCCAAGTGTGGGCAGAGAACCCTTCGTCTGTTCACACTCTGCAAGTGTCAACAGAGAACTGAATCTCCTTGACAGATCTTCTCACAAGAAATCTAGAAAGAAGGAAGAAAAGTGTGAAGTAATCCCAATTCACAAGTAGAGATTCTTACCTTTAAACAACAAGTGAACCCTTCACGCTCCAGTGGTAGGAAACTTCCTTTGAATGCTCTCTCACACTCTATCCTTGACTTTTCTTTCAATAGGCACGAAGATCAAATGGCAAAAAGATTAGGTGGCAGTCTAATTTGGACTATTTATACAAAAGACAAGAAAAACCGCCCAAAACTGCAAGTTTTCAATTCTGTTCGCAGTGGATCATCCCGTACGATCGTGGATCGTCCTGGACGATTTTACTTAAAGTGCTAGAAACGAACCTAATGTAAATTGGTACGAACTGTGTTCAAACACGCTTATCGTCCCGTACGAACTATGTTCGCCTGGTACAAAACGGTTATTTCATAGGTCAGTTTCCAAAAATTCTTCAGGACGTAACCAACTGACTTAAGTAGATTCAGTTCATCCTGGGATGAATAGGTTTCATCCTGGGACAATTGTAAATAGAGAGTTTTGTCCAGGGAAGAAAATAAATTTCATCCTGTACGATCACATACAGAGAGTTTCGTCCTGGTAAAAAAATTAATTTCGTATGGTATGAACTCATACAGAGAGTTTCATCCCGGTACAAAAATTATTTTTGTACGGTACGAACTCATACAGAGAGTTTCATCCCGGTACGAACTACATTCTTCGTCTGAACGAACATTGTGAGTGAGAATCCAGAGAGTTTCATCCCGGGATGAATATTAAATTTGTCCTGGATGAATAGGACTTAGAAAATTTTCTCCTCGTATGTTCAGTCTGTTGCTCTTCTGAGGGGCTAATTGACATGATCGTCCCGTACGAACATGGTTCGTCCCATACGATCATGGTTCGTCCCGTATGATCAATTCACAAAAAATTGTCCCCTAAGAGTGTGTTGTGATTTTTTCACTCAATTACACTCACTCCCTTTCATGTAAAAAAAAATGTGATTTAGATATGAATAGTTTGAAGTCTTCATTGCTTGGAGTTGATTTTCCTGAAATATTAGTACACACTAGAGCAAAAAATAAAACTTCCAAAAAGTGTTAGGAGATATATAAAAACAATAATATTTTAAATCATCAAAATAATACAAGTTGCAAGAATATGAAACATGCAAATAGCAACTCTCTCTACAATCTCCCCCTTTTTTATGATGGTAAAATAATTATTATTTGTAGGGTTTCAAATTCTAAGTATCTCCTAAACTCCCCCTGAATTGATGAACTCATGAAAATGAGGAGGCATTTGAAAAAAAAAATTTGTTTTTCAAAAATTTTATAAAACTAAAAATAACATTGAAGACAAAATAAAGAAAACAATAAAAAATTACAAAAACAACACATACGAAAAAATCAAATAGTGCGAAAACATACGTAACAAACAAACAATTTCTCCCCCTTTTTGTCAACATCAAAAGGTGAAGAAGAAAAGAATGTTAGAAATATAAGCAGAAATATGAAAATCATTTGATATTTTAATCTTGAAAGTGATTGAAATAATGTATGCAAATAAAAATTGAAAAACATTAGAAAGACATGAAATTTCATATAATTTAAGAAGTTATATAACTTAACAAATAAAAAGAGTTTTTCAAGGGCATGTGCCTATTTAGACATGAAGATAAAGAGAATCATTGCACTAAGGATGAATAAAAAATTTTATATTTCAAATTTCAATATAAATTATGAATGAACATTAGATCAATTTGAATTAAGAGATTAAAAGAGTTTGAAAAGAAGTAATTACCACATGTGGCTCTTTGCGCATCTTTTTCTATTTTTATACCAGCACATTTTTGTGCATCTTTTTTATTTGGGCTTATTTTGTGCCTCTTTTTGTCATTACAAATTTTTTGCACGTTTCTTTCGATTTTTGTACATTTGTACAATTTTTTTTCAAGAGTATTTGAATTCTTTCCAAAATCAATAATCTAAAATTTCAAAATTTTCTAAGTGCATAAATACTAATTGAAAAGAGAAATACAAAATAAGAAAATATCTAAATTGCAATAATAATTCCAAGATAATGTAGTCTAAATAAGATACATAGAATTAAAAAATTCTAAGAATATTAAGTTATAAGCATGTCTTAAATTTTGAAAAATCATATTTCCTAGTGAAATTAATTTAAATTTACAAGTTAAATAAATAACTATTAAGATTAAAATAAAATAAATATCATAAAGTCTAACACACATTTCTAAAACATTTAACAGCAAAACATTGAAACTTATATTGATATCGGATAAAAACTATTACAATTTAAAATTTTGATATCAATATCAACATAACTAAAACATGGAAAGATAACACATAAAAGAAAATCACTAACACAAGAATAATACTGAAGTACAGAACAGACATAGAGCAAACACTGAATAAACACTGAACAAATCACTCAGATGGACCCTGATCTGGAGGAGGAGGTGGTGCTGCACCAAAAAAGCTGAAGTAACTACTGATCGTGAACATGTTGGTATTAATGGTATTTATTTGTTCATGCATATATCCCATATCTTGATTATGCTGGAAATCTTGCTGCTGTATATGAGTTTCAATTTCATCAAATCATTGATCAAAATGAGCCTCTAAATTTTCAAATCTTTGAACCAAATCCTCATAATTTGGTCCAGCAGCATGTGAAGGTCCGGCTTCTTCTTTTGTTTCACTTAGAACTACATGAGTTTTGCTGGGCTCATCCTTGATGAAGATAGCTCTAAAGGATGCATCGTTGTAGTAGAGCGGTTCTTCAAAGTCTTATTCAAGATGGGTTAAATCATACTTCTTCTCTAGAATATATGCAATCAGATGTCCTAAGGCCATGTTCTTCTTCCTTTTATGATCAACATGACCAATTTCAAAGAGACTATAAATGTAGTCAATTAAGAGTTGAGCCTCATCTATAGGTTGTCTAGTCATGATCAAGTAGGTAACAGTAGAAAGAAGAGGAGTAATGTTGATTCTATCACTAGCTTTAGGGATAATGGAAGTTCTAAGAACATGCTGGATGATACGGGCTTCTTGCAAAAAAGTTGAAACTTTGGGTTGATGATCCTTAACTCTTATTCCTCTAATCTCCCTATTGACTTCAGTCCAGTCAAAACTTGAGTTTGTTAAAGTGTGAGATCTTAAGCCTTCAGTCCTTAAGTTTAGAAAAATACCAAAGTTAGCTTTGGTGATTTCAACTTTCTTTTTGGAAACAAAAGAACTGATAACAGAGTGGTCGGAGTTGAATGACATGTTTGCCAAAAAATAGTGGAAGGTCTCATTATTGTAGAAGTGTTTTAAAGTGAGGATCAAACCAAATTGAGTATGGGCAAACAAGTGCATTACCTTGAAGATTAAATGATCCTGTAGGAGAACTCTAGATGGAGTGATTTTTGCAGAGACAAACCTAGGAAAAGATTCTTCATTGGCTCTAGAAAGGAAGTTTTCGGATGTATTCCTAGGAGGGCCCTTAGCCAAAGTCTTTTGGCGTATGCTAGAACTTTCCATTGAAGGATTTGAAAAGACGAAGTCTTTGAAAGAGATGTGTGAGAGTGACTGTTCAGTAAAAATTGCCGTAAATTTAAAGAAAAATAACTGTTCATCCCGTACAAATTCGATTCTTCCATGTACGAAAATATTTCGTATGGACAAACAAGCGAGTTAAAAATATAACGGCTTTTCATATTCACACATTTTACGAAGCATCCTTTCGTACAGACTTTTGACCAAGACGATCGTACAGACGAACACGTGTTCATACAAACGATCAAGATTTAATTCGTTTTAATGGCAGTTGAAAACCGTCCCCCGCTATGAACCGACATCTGTTCGTCTGGATGAACCAAAGGTTCGTACGGACGAAGTTCATAATACAAATTGTCTTATCCGTTCAACTTATTTTTTTTTTTTGCATTCAATCGTCCCGACGTTTGATAAAAAATATTTCATCCTAGACGACTTGAAGATCATATAGACGAACTACATTAAAAATTGCTATTAAGACGATTTGAAATCACGCAGATTGAAATTTCACACACATCGTCCAGTACGAAAAATTTTCGTCCCGGACAATTAACACAAATTTTTGGATTTTTGTATTTTTATCAACGAAATTCAAAATAAACACACAAAGCACAATAGAAAATGATAAATGTATAGACTCTAAATAAAAATCACTCAAAAACAAACAAAAATTACAAAAACAAAATCACAAAAACATAAACTACGAAAACAAAACATCAATGTTGCAAAAACATTTTTATTTAAGCATTTAAATCAATTACACCAAGCCTTGTTCTTAATGCACTGAAAGTATCAAAGGCTAAAGGTTTTGTAAAAATATTTGCAAGTTGATTTTCAGTTGAAACATGGATAAGTTCAATTTCTCCCTTGGATACATGATCCCTTATGAAATGATGCCTTATGTCAATGTGTTTGGTTCTTGAATGTTGAATAGGATTTTTGGAAATGCAAAGAGCACTAGTATTATAACAATAAATTGGAATAGTGCCTATAGTTAATCCTAAATCAATCAACTGTTGTTTTAACTAAAGCACTTGTGCCACACAACTTCCTAATGCAATGTATTTTGCTTCTGCAGTAGATAGGACCACTGAATTTTATTTTCTACTAGACCATGAAACTAATGAATTTCCAATGAATTGACATGTTCCATAAGTGCTTTTTCTATCCACCCTACAGCCTGTAAAGTCAGAATTTGAATAACCAATAATTTGAAATGAAGAGCTAAACTTAGGATACCAAATTCCTAAGTTCTGAGTTCCTAGTAAATATCTTAAAATCCTTTTCACTGCTGTCAAATGTGATTCTTTTGGATCTGATTGAAATCTAGCACATAAGCAAATACTGAATATAATATATGGTCGGCTAGCAGTCAAGTAAAGTAAAGATCCAATAATCCCTCAAAATTTCTTTTAATTAACAGATTTTCCCTTAAGGTCCTTATCCAACTGAACTGAGGAACTCATTGGTGTACAAACAGGTTTAGCATTGTCCATTTCAAATTTTTTGAGGATGTCCTTAACATATTTAGTTTGACTAAGAAATGTACCTTCCTCAAGTTGCTTAATGCTAAAACCTAGAAAGTAATTTAAATCTCACATTAGACTCAGTTCAAATTCACTACTCATTGTTGTAGAAAAATCATCACAAAGACTTTTATTTGAAGATCCAAAAATGATATCATCCACATAAATGTGAACAATGAGTATATCCTTTCCAAATTTCTTTAAAAAGAGAGTTGTATCCACACTTCCTTTTTCAAAAGATTTTTCAAGTAGAAAGGTGCTCAACCTCTCATACCAAGCCCTAAGTGCCTATTTCAATCCATATAATGCCTTTTTTAACTTGAAAACATGATTTGGGTATTTGGAATTTTCAATACCTGGTGGTTGTTCTACAAAAACATCTTCTTCAATTACCCCATTCAAAAAGGCACTTTTCACATCCATTTGAAATAATTTAAATCCTTTAAAATAGGCAAAGGCTAGTAAGACCCTAATTGCTTCAAGTCTAGCTACAGGGGTAAAAGTCTCCTCAAAATCAATTCCTTCAATTTGATTATACCCCTTAGCAACTAATATGGCATTATTTCTAATGACTACTCCTGATTCATTCATTTTATTTTTGAACACCCACTTGGTTCCAACAACACTTTGATCTTTTGGCCTTGTAGTTAATTCCCAAACTTTATTTCTTATAAATTGATTCAACTATTCTTGCATGTCCAATATCCAAAATTCAACAGAAAGTGCTTGATCAACATTAGTGGGTTCTATAGTTGAAATATAGGCTGAATGATTGACTTCTTTGTTTAATCCACGCCTAGTTCTAACACCTTCACTAGGTTCACCTATAATCAATTCCCTTGGGTGGTTTTCAGAAAATCTCAAATCTCTAGGCAAAGGGTTTTCTAATTCCAAATTTTCTTCCACATTTTCTTCCAAATTTATTCTCTCAATTTTTTGGGAGTTTTCCTCAATCTCATCTTCAATAACATTTGGCTCTTCCAAATTTCCAGATTCATCAAATACAACATGTGTGGTTTCTTCAATGACCAAAATTCTTTTGTTGAATACCCTATAAGATTTTCCAACACTTGAATATCCAACAAAAATTCCTTCATCTGATTTCGGATCAAAGTTTTCTAAGGCAGATTTTCCATTATTATGAATGAACACCTTGCAACCCAAAACATGCAAATGAGACAAATTAGGTGTTCTACATTTTAGCAACTCATTGGGTGTTTTATTTAAATTCAATCTCACATTCACCCTATTTAGAACATAACACGCAGTGCTAACCGCCTCAGCCCAAAAATATCTAGGAAGTGAGTATTCTGCCAATATTGCCCGGGCGGCTTCTATTAATGTTCTGTTTTTCCTTTCAACTACTCCATTTTGTTGAGGGGTTCTATGTGCAAAAAATTTGTGATCAATTCATTTTTCTTTACAAAAATTTTCAAATCTTTCATTTTCAAATTCTCCTCCATGATCACTTTGTATATAAATTATTTCACACCCTAATTTCCTTTGAATCCAAGTCGAAAAATTTCTAAATTCATCAAATGATTTACTCTTATGAAATAGAAATCTAACCCAAGTGAATCTTGAATAATCATCCACTATAACAAATCTGTATACCTTCCCTCCTAGACTTACAGTTCCTACTGGTCCAAAAAGATCCATGTGTAAAATTTCCAATGGTTTACTAGTCCTAAGATCCTTATTGGAGTTAAAATAGGACTTCACTTATTTTCCTAATTAACATGCATCACAAAGGTGATCCTTAGTAAAGTATAGTTTATGTATACCTCTCACTAAGTTCTTTTGGGTAATTCTCCTAAGATTTTTCATACTAGAATGACAAAATCTCCTATGCCAAAGCCATGATTCATCAGAAACAATTTTCAAACAAAAAATAGTAGGAGATTGAATACAATTTAAATCTAGCATGTAAACATTGTTTACCCTTTTTCCATTTAAAACATCTTTCCCCTTTAGGCTTAATATGCAACTAGTAGGTAAAAATTTCACACTATAGCCCTTATCACATAGCTGACTTATACTTAACAAATTATATTTTAAGCCTTTAACCAATAACATATTTTCAATAAAAAAAGTTTTTCAAATTTCCAATCATACCTGATCCAACCACGTTCTTTGTGGTATTATCTCCAAGTGTAACCTTGCCTCCACTCATGACTTCCAGCATTATGAATTGAGCAGTATCTCCAATCATATGCTTTGAACATCCGCTGTCAAGGTACCATATGCTCCCACAAGGTCTTGTGTGAGAGTAATCTTACAAAAATATCAAATGTTATAACCTAGGAACCCAAACAAGTTTGGGTTCACCTTTTAGCAATTTATAATCAGATGCATGTAGGATATGTCTAGGTTTATGCATCTTAGGCCTCCACACCAAATTAGATTTCATCTTCAAAGTACAAGTGTGAGTCATATGTCCAAACAATCCATAATTATTACATTTGACATTAGAAAAAGTATTTCTAAGTTTTCTACCATTTGTTTGTCTTCTAAGGGATTCCATATATTTAGGATAACATTTAGGATTTGTAAAATTTTCATGTTTGGGGGGAATCCTATTATCCTCAAGATCTCTTATTTTCAATTTATAAAATGAATTCATATCTTCCAAGATTCGATTTGTATAATTGATCGATATGTTTTACTCTCAGATTCATCCTTGAATATTTTAAAATCTTTTTCAAGATCAGCATAAGATGATTTTAAAATCTCATGATTTTTATTCAGATCATCATATTCATTAAGTAATTTCATGTGGTTGTCATCTATTAAAGCATGATCTTTCCTAATGATTTCATGTTCTTTCTAAAGTTCTTCCAATTCTATACTTACACTAGCATGCATCTTTTTCATTTTCCTATATGCATCATGCATGTGTTCAGAAACTTCAAATAATTCATCATAACTTAAGTCACATACCTCTTCTTGATCTGATTGATCTACGCTATCTGCCATCAAGTCAAGATTTGTGACTTCTTCTTCCTTTTCAGTCTCTGATGAATCTGAAGCTGAGTCCGCCCAAAAAGCTCTTTGAAACTTCTTCTTGCCCTTCTTTATAATTGGTTTCTCCTCTACCTTCTCCTTGCTAGGAGTGACTTTGAGTTTTGGGCAATCAGTCTTGATATGACCTGGTTTCCTGCATTCATAACAAATTACTTCATTAAAAACCTTACTATTTCTATTAAACTTACCTCTGTTCCATTGCTGGCATCTCTTCTGCTTCCTCTTTAGAAAGCTTCTAAATTGTCTAGTCATTAGTGCAATATCGTCTTTATCCTCAGGTTATGAGTGTTCACTCTCAGACTCTTCCACTTTTAGTGCTATATTCTTCTCCTTTCTTTGTTCATCTACATCAATCTTTCTTTGACTAACCTCTTGCTCGTAAGCAATGAGTGAACCAAGAAGATTATCAATAGAATAAATGTTTAGATCTTTAAACTCTGTAATTGCAGTAATTTTAGTATCATAAGTAGTAGGTAAACAATGAAGAATCTTATTAACCATTTCAACATTAGTTAATTCCCTACCAAGTTCATGCAAAGAAGTGACAATTTGTGTGAATCTTGTGTACATGTCAGAAATAAATTCATTTGGTTTCATGCGAAACAACTCATAATCATATAACAAGATATTAAGTCTTGATTACTTAACCTTATTTGTCCCCTCATAAGTTATACAAAGTCTATCCCATATGTCCTTTCCACTTTTTCAAGTGGAAACCCTCATGTTGTATTCAGATTTTAAAGCACAAAAGAAGCTATTTAAACATTTGGCATTTAGTTGAGCTAAGTCACATTCTTCTATAGTCCAATCTGCAAAAGGTGTTTCTACCGTAACTCCATCAACTAATCTAGTTGGTTTTATATAACCTTCCTGGACTAAGATCCACATACGATAATCAAGTGACTGTAAGAAAGTAGACATGAGTGTTTTCCAAAAATCAAAAGGTATATTGTCAAACATTGGAGGTCTAGTAATAAAGTAACCCTCAGGTGTATTTTGGTTTCCAAATGTAGCCATCTACGTTAATCAAAAAGTAGTTTAAACTTATGATTTTGAAACGAAGCTCTGATACCACTTGTTGAGTCTAGTGAATAGGTTGTTAAATCTAAGTTAATGTCCCAAGGCTACCAAGAGGGGGGGTGTGAATTAGTAGTTTAAAACTTAACCCTCTTTTTAAATTTTAGTAGTACCGAAATTAAACTTTTAAAGAAATTTTTATAGAAAAGTTTTTCAACCACAAATTTTTAAAACAAAAAAATAAATGCGGTAAATAAAATGCAGTAAAGTAAACGACACAAGATTTATAGTGGTTCGGTCTAAACCAGACCTACATCCACTCCCCAGAGTCACCCTCTGAGTATTGCACTAATACCAATAGTGTCTCTCCTTTTGCACCCACAGCAAGGCGGAAAAGCCTTTACAAACACTCTTTTCACCACTACCCGGTGCGGCAGAGAACCGTCATCCTTTTACACAATCCACAGTGTTGGCAGAGAACCGTCCGTCCTTTCACACTCTCCTAGTGTGGGAAGAGAACCCTTCGTCCTTTCAAACTCTCCTAGTGTGGCCAGAGAACCCTTCGGCTATTCACACTCTCCAAGTGTGGGTAAAAAACCCTTCGTCTGTTCACACTCTCCAAGTGTCGGCAGAGAATCGGATCTCCTTGACAGATCTTCTCACAAGAAATCTAGAAAGAAGGAAGAAAAGAGTGAAGTAATCCCAATTCACAAGTAGAGATTCTTACCTTTTAACGACAAGTGAACCCTTCACGCTCCAGTGGTAGGAATATTCCTTTGAATGCTCTCTCACACTCTCTCCTTGACTTTTCTTTCAATAGACACGAAGATCAATTGGCAAAAAGATTGGGTGGAAGTCTAATTTGAACTATTTATACAAAAGACAAGAAAAACCGCCCAAAACTGCAAGTTTTCAATTCTGTTCGCAGTGGATCATCCCGTACGATCGTGGATCATCCTGGATGATTTTACTTAAAGTTCTGGAAACGAACCTAAATGTAAATTGGTACGAACTGTGTTCGTACACGCTTATCATCCCGTACGAACTATGTTCGTCCAGTACAAAACGGTTATTTCATAGGTCAGTTTCCAAAAATTCTTCAGGACATAACCAACTGACTTAAGTCAATTCAGTTCATCCTAGGACAAATAGGTTTCGTCCTGGGACGATTGTAAACAGAGAGTTTGGTCTAGGGATGAAAATAAATTTTGTCCTGTACGATTTCATACAAAGAGTTTCGTCCTGGTATGAAAATTAATTTTGTATGGTACGAACTCATACAGAGAGTTTCATCCAGGTATGAAAATTAATTTCGTATGATACGAACTCATACAGAGAGTTTCATCCCGGTACGAACCATTTTCTTCGTCTGAACGAACATTGCGAGTGAGAATCCAAAGAGTTTCTTCCCGGGACGAATATTAAATTTGTCCTAGACGAATAGGACTTAGAAAATTTTCTCCTCGTATGTTCAGTCCGTTGCTCTTCTGAGGGGCTAATTGACATAATTGTCCCGTACGAACATGGTTCGTCCCGTACGATCAATTCACAAAAAAATTGTCCCTTAAAAGTGTGTTGTGATTTTTTCACTCAATTACAATCACTCCCTTTCATGTAAAAAAAATGTTATTTACATATGAATAGTTTGAAGTCTTTATTCCTTGGAGTTGATTTTCCTGAAATGTTAGTAAACACTAGAGCAAAAAATAAAACTTCCAAAAAGTGTTAGGAGATATATAAAAACAATAATATTTGAAATCATCAAAATAATACAAGTTGCAAGAATATGAAACATGCAAATAGCAACTCACTCTACAATGCAACGTAGAATTTACCTAGGTCTTTTTGTAATTTTGCATAGAGGGGAACTCGAGCTCATAGTATTTTTTTTGTTTTTATTTTTTGTTTCTCTTATGAGCAGCAACAAGCTTGAGTTCCCTTTAAATACTTTGTAATTGTTTCTTTAATGAATGCTTAGGCCCCGCCTTGGGTTTCCCCTAAATAAATAACAAATAAATTCAACATATAGATCTTTAAAACACTAATCTATGTAGGATATATTTTAACGACACAACGTTACACACACTTTATAATTGCTTAATAGGAATAAAAACTGTAGTCTATTCTTTGGTGGTTTGTTTACTTTCTAGAACTTTATTGTGGTTTGATATTATTCTGGTGGGTGTATGATGATGTGATTATTTTCTTTCATTGCACTCTGTGATGACTATATGGATGATTATAAAGACTATACACACCACATAAACATGTTTATGCTAACCTATGTAGGAAATTGAGTCATTTTTTAATATTAAATTTTAAATATAAATTGCAAAGTGTTATAAATTATAAAGAGTTTTAGATTTAAATGAGTGGTAAAGTCTAAATATAAATTGCTTATAAAGTGTAGAGGCCCAAAAGATAATTATCTTTCCTTGAAGATCACCTTTTTTTGAATTCTGGACTATCGAGTATAAATGATGGTGGCAAAGGGATTCAGTTTTTGTGTGGGAGAGTCCAAGTTCTCAATTCAGGTAAGTGTTTAGAGAAGGTCTTTGTTGGGTTATCGATTTGGATTAATTTTGGGTTTCATTTGGTTGACCCTTTCTACTCAAGGAGATTGTTTTTTTGGGGAAAGTCAAGTTGTTAGAAATTCTTTATATTTGTATTGCCTTTTACATGGGTTTATTTGAATTTTTTTTGGAAAATAAATGTGGTTTATCATTTGTTGATGAAGATTTTTTTCTTACTAAATCGGTTAACATTGTGTCTCTAATTTATGGCAGTGATTTCTATTTTGGGTTAAACAAAAATATTGTGGCTGGAGTTTTTCTGGGGTGGATTGGTTTGGTAGGTGGTGAAAGTTCGATGGGGATGTTAAGCCCTATGAACTTAGTCCCAAACTAACCAAGAGGGGGGTGAATTGGTATTTTAAAAACTTCTTTTTTAAAACAAGGAAATAAAATCATATAAACCAAATCACACCACGAAAATAATGCGGAATTTTAAACGTGCGGAAGCAAGAAAAAGAACACAGGAATTTATAGTGGTTCGGTCGACTCGACCTACATCCACTCCTTGGAGGCACCCTCCAAGTATTGCACTACACAAAAAGTGACTCTCCTTTAGCCCCCACGGCTAGGTGGAGAAACCCTCACAAGAACCTCCTTTTCGCCACCCCGGCAAGGCAGAGAACCTATCTCCTTTTGCTTCCTCCTGAAGCTAGCAGAGAACCATAACCAAAAGCAACACTCCTTACCTCTACCGACCCTTCCACGGACAAGAAACTCTAGACGAAGACGACGCAGAGAGATCCTTGAAGCAACCCTTGTGAAACCCCTCACAAGCTCCCCCTCACAAGATCCTCTCTCTCTCTTCTCTCTCTCTTTCTCTCTTCAAGGCCTTCTTAGGTCAAGGCAGCAGCCAAAGATCTTAAAAAACGTTGAACAAGAGCTCTTTAAATAGAAGAGCTTCAAAAGAGCTCATTAATTGCAAGTTGCCGACTTTATCGTCCAGGCCGATCTTGACATCGGCCTGGCCGATCAGTACAAAACAATGAAGATCGGCCAGAGTATAGCCCTGAATGGAAAACAGGACGATTGAAAAATAGCTTGATCGTCCAGGCCGATCTCACGATCGTCCTGGCCGATCAGTTCAAATCAGAGAAAAATCGTCCTGACAATAGCCCTGAATACGAGCTGGCCGATATTGATCGTCCTGAAGTAACTTAAGGTTTTTGACTAGATCGGCCTGGCCGATCCTGCGATCGTCCAGGACGATATGATCGTATCAATCATCCTTAATTACTTCCTTGATTTCCTGAACAATTATGGCATAATTTGTGAATATCGTCCAGGCCGATCCGAGGATCATCCTGGCTGATAATTTAAAGATATGGTATACCATACTTGTCTATGGCGGCTACTTCTTTCTGTTTTGAGCTTATCGTCCTGGCCGATACACGTATCGTCCAGGACGATCTGTTAACGTAGGCTGCCTTAATTAAGAATCCTTAATTAGACTTTCTGTTTTAAGCTGATCGGCCCGGCCGATAGAAGAAATCGTCCTGGCCGATATGAGTAAAAACAGAATTTCTAAGTCTCTCAAGTGTGTGTGTGAAGGGTTACAAAGCATCAGTCTTTTTGACTATTACAAGAGGACTCAAAAGGTAAAAAACACAAGTACAGACTGACTCAACCCTAAACCTACGCATTTCTGAACTTGGCTCCTTTTTGATTGTCCGATCGTCGATTCCTGAAAAGTTAGAAGGAACAAGCTGTCCAAGAAAAGCAGTGTTTGTCAATCATCAAAACATAAGACATGAAAAATAGATTTGCAACAATCTCCCCCTTTTTGATGATGACAAAACACAAGTAGAAAAATCAAAATAAAAAAAGATTCATTAGAAAAATATCGTTACAACATCAACTTTTTCTTACCACATCCTATCCTACTCCCCCTTTTTGTCATCACAAAAAGATAGTCCAGAAACAGTAAAAGAAAGAAGAAAAATAAACATCACGAAAGACTACTATAAAAAGACAAGAAACAATAACTCAAAGCACGAACTAAAAGAACGAGGGATCCTGATCATCAGATGGAGGAGGTGGAGGTGGCTGCTGAAAGTAACTGGCAAGGGTAGTAAACTGAGCATTGAACCAGGTGATGTCCTGGTCATGCTGCTGCTGCTGGTGAGTGAGAAAATTGTCAAATCGAGCTAAATCCTCAGCGCGGTGATGCTCGTAACGGGCAATGTCCTCAGAGTGTTGCTGCTCCTGGGCAGCAACATATGCATCAAATCGGGTCTCCCATCGATCAAATCTCTCAATCAACTGATCAACCGGTGAGTGTTGGTGGAGAGGGACCGGGTCAGGAAAGGGAGCTGGAGCGGGAGACTCCTCCTCTCTAGCCCTCCGTGGTTCATCAGGGTGGAGACGAGTACTGTGAAGGGTGCTGAAGGAATTGTTTGAGTAGAAGAGAGTTGGGAAATCTGGTGGATTGGGATATTGAATTTGGTATTTGGTTTCAAGAACATAGGCTATGATGTGTCCTAAGGCTAGATTTGGCTTTCTTCTGTGGCCTGGATCACGAATTGTTGTTAGGTGATCAATGTAACAAAAAAATAGGTCAGCAGTGTTGAATTCCCTATGAGCCATGATATAGAAGGTAGTGAGGGAAAGTAGAGGGGTAATGTGGACACGGTCGCCCGCTTTTGGAATGACGGAGGTGCGAAGGACATGTTGGATTGTCCTAGCATCTCTGACTAAAGAGCTAGTCTCTCCAACATGGTAACGGACATTGGTCTGGCGAAGAAAGTGATTTGCCGTGGACCAGTCAAGATCAGGGTCAAGGGAAATTAAGTGCAGCTTATCTCCGGTGGTGGATAGCTGTAAGAGATCAACACAGTCCTGATATGTGATTTCGACAGGGCGTCGATTCACATAGGAGGACAGGGCTGTGAAGGTGGAGTTGATGCGCAGGTTTGCAAAAAATTCTAGAAGGAACTCAGAATTGAAGGGGAAAACAAGAGACAGAATGAAGCAAAGGGAAGTGTGAGCGAAGAGATCCATTACCGGGTAAGAGATGTGGACTGGATTGATAATCCTGGAAACAGTAATTCCACATTCTTTATAGCGGTGATATGCAGCTTCATCTTCTGCTTCACGGAAACGAGGGTCAACCCTTGCCCTCGAGGAACTTCCAGAGGTCTGACGGACGCGCTTCCCACCAGCCATTTGAGAGATCTTAAGCAAAAACACAAAGGAGAAGGGATGAGGAGTGAAAAACATGGCTGGATCAGCCTGAATTTAAAGAAACGTCCATATCGTCCTGGCCGATCGCGGCATCGTACAGGCCGATATGTGTCAATAATTACGTACAGGCCGATTGGTCAAAAAGGCGGTCCAATCGTCCAGGCCGATCAGATATCGGCCAGGCTGATTAGACACAGGCTATCGGCCCGAGGAGTCAGTCCGGATGACCGTTGAAAAAGCAGATCGTCCGGGCCGATTAGGTGTATCGTCCAGGATGATGCACAATAATTGATCGTACCGGCCGAAGTTAAAACGTTTTAAATGCTTGCCACGTGTATCGTCCAGGACGAACAGTGGATCGGACCGGCCGATGGTCCAATAATGGATCGTCTGGGGCTGAATTTAAAGATAAAAACGTACTGACACGTGGATCGTCCGGGACGGTCCAGTGTATCGGCCAGGACGATGCACATAGAATGCATCAGCCAGATAAATATACTATCGGCCAGGACTATCATCATGAGTTTTGATCAAATCGTCCAGGACGATAATGTATCGTCCAGGACGATGATTTTCAGTAAGCACAGAAAAAGATCAGCAGATGGATTTTGGAAAGAATTTGTCCTATCGGCCAGGACGATAGAAATATCGGCCAGGCCGATGTGACTTGAAATTGAAATCAAGAAAGGAATGGTGATGATCAAGATCCTCAAAAATAAAACAAAAGAAAAGACAGTCAAAGACACAAATAGAAAAAAAATAAAAAAAAACAATAAAACAAACACCGAATATTTTTGGATTTTAATTTTTCTATTTTTTTTTTGTTTTATGGAGACATCATATGAGGATTCTTTTCATGAATTTAAACTTTTAAAGTTTTAGGAGATCAAGAAGTTTAACAAAATCCAATTAGAAGAAGGTAGAAAAACTGATTTCATTTACCCTAGATCAGACATCCTTCAGGGTACAAAATTCTCTTAAAAACAACAGAGTCCTGACTCGGAATAACAAAAGGATAAGAAGATCCAATCAAGACATGTTAGCAACTAAAATATCTTATAAATAATAAACCAAAATATTTTTTCTCAATCATGGAATTTGAAATCAAATCGTTGAACGTATCACATAATCAATGAGTTTTCTAAGTTTTAAGAGTTTTACCAAAGAGATGATAGCTTGCATTTAGTGGGCTAATTTTATGTTTCTTTTCTCTTTTATTGGCTCTTTGAGCATCTTTTGATTTTTTTGATACACTTTTGTGTATATAGTTTTCTTTTCAATTTGGCTTCATTGGCCTCTTTCCTTTTTGACTTTTGCAAGCTAAAAAATTCTTTAATATACCCTTAAAAAAAAACTTAGTTGTGAGTATATCCTCCAAATATTAGAGAATAGGAGCTCTCTCTCTAACATAGGGAAGAACAATCCACAACCCAAAATCAAAATCACGCGATAACTGTAATGGTAAGATTTCAAAAGCTTGAATGATATCAAAGAATTTTGATTATTATGCATAAGATGATTTAATGTAACAAGATTAGAAAGAGATCATAAAAAGCCATTTGTTAAACTAAGTTTAGTCTTTTGTTTTATAAAAGAAAATCATGCCACTAAACAAAGTCAGAAGAAGGGAAAAAAAACATCAACAGTTTACTTCCTTTAACCAATTTTAAAAAGCTACCTTATCTCCAAAAACTCCAATATTTAAAAGCTTGAGAAGTTTCATCATATTGAATGCCAAAAAATAAAGTCCAAAGTGAACAAAGCAAAAGCAAAAAAATAAGCAAACTAAAGACAACAAAAACTAAAAATAAAAGTCACACAAAAACTAAAGATTTCAAGCAAGTGATAAAACAACGGATTTTAGCAATTGAGCTGCAAGCCTCCTTATGTTCAGGTATCTTATGCTCCCACGAGGTCTTTGGTGAGAGCACACCGGCAAAACTCAACAACAGTCAGTTTTAGGAACCCAAACAGATTTGGGCTCCTTCTTAGGAAATGTAGAGTGCAATGCAGATGTGGTATGTATTGAATCATGCATCTTAGGTCTCCACACCCAATGTGTACTGCGGTGAACTGTGCAAGTGTGTGAGATGTGTCCTAACATGCCACAAGAAAAACATTGAACTCCAGGAAAAGCTTTTCTTAAATGGTTTGAGTAAAAATGCCTCTTCCTAGGTTCTGGCCTTTGATTAAAAATTGGTGTCATCCTAGCTTTCTTACATGTTTCCAAATCATTTTGAATTCTCAAGTTAGTTCTTTTTAATGCATCATTCTCAATCCTCAAATTTTTCTCAATCTCTTTAGATTTCTTAAGATCATTGTTAAGTGAGGTGTGTGAAGCTTTTAATGCATTACTTTTATCAACTAATTCCAAATGCTTCTTGTTTAATTCATCAAATTCATCAAGGAGAGCCATGTGATTTGAATCAATCGTTGCATGATCTTTGAGAAAAACTTCATGCTCTTTTTGTAGATTTGAATGTTCTAATTTTAGGCTAGCATGAGTTTTCTTAAGTTTTTTGTATGATGTATGGATTTTTTCACAAATTTCAAACAATTCATCATAGGTTGGTTTACATACCTCTTCCTCATCACTTTGATTTTCTCCCATGAAACACAAGTTTGTAGTCTCTTCCTCTGGTTCAGTCTCAGAGGAATCAGTACCAGATTCTGCCCAGAAGCCTCTTTGGATTTTCTTATTCTCCTTCCTAGACTTAGCTTTCTCCTCACCTTTTTCCTTTTCTTTGCTTGAATGATCTTGAAGTGTAGGACAATCGGCTCTTACATGTCCCGGTTTCCTGCATTCAAAACAAACAACATCAGAAGATCCTTTAATATGTTTATGATCCTTACCTTTTCTCCAATTTTGATGATGCTTTTGTTTCTTCCTTAGAAAGCTTTTGAATTGCCTTGTGATGAAGGCAACTCCATCGCTTTCAGACCCGGAAGATTCAGAATCCGATTTGTGTGCCTTCAATGAAATGGTTTTCTCCTTTTTCTTCTCACCTGCATCAAGATTTCTTTGATTCACCCCTTGCTCGTAAGCAATGAGTGAGCCAAGCAAGTTATCAATAGAATAGGTGTTTAAATCTTTAGATTCAGTGATTGCAGTAATTTTTGCATCATAAGAAGAAGGCAAGCATCTCAAAATCTTGTTAACTTTTTCATAGTTCGAAAGTTCTTTTCCTAGTGCATGCAATGAAGTAGCAATCTGAGTAAACTTAGTGTACATGTCAGAAATCGATTCATGAGGTTTCATACGAAAAAGTTCGTAGTCATGCAAGAGAATGTTTAAACGGGATTGTTTAACTTCATTAGTGCCTTCATAAGTAATGCACAATTTATCCCAAATTTCTTTACCAGTCTTGCAAGTTGAAACACGCATGTAATCCTCATATTTTAAAGCACAGAAAAAACAATTCAAACATTTTGCATTTAGTTGAGCTAAATCTCGTTCATCAAAAGTCCATTCGGTAAAAGCAACTTCAGTTTTAAAACCGTTAATTTCGCGAGAAGGTGGAGAATAACCTTCTTGAATAAGCATCCACATGCGATAATCAGTAGATTGTAGAAAAGTTGACATGCGAGTTTTCCAAAAATCAAAAGGTAGGTTATCGAACAGAGGAGGTCGGGTAATAGAATACCCTTCCGTAGTGTTGCGATTCCCAAAGTTAGACATGGATCAAATTCAAAAAGTTTTCAAACTTTAATTTTCGAATCGAGCTCTGATACCACTTGAAAGTTCGATGGGGATGTTAAGCCCTATGAACTTAGTCCCAAACTAACCAAGAGGGGGGGTGAATTGGTATTTTAAAAACTTCTTTTTTAAAACAAGGAAATAAAATCATATAAACCAAATCACACCACGAAAATAATGCGGAATTTTAAACGTGCGGAAGCAAGAAAAAGAACACATGAATTTATAGTGGTTCGGTCGACTCGACCTACGTCCACTCCTTGGAGGCACCCTCCAAGTATTGCACTACACAAAAAGTGACTCTCCTTTAGCCCCCACGGCTAGGTAGAGAAACCCTCACAAGAACCTCCTTTTTGCCACCCCGCAAGGCAGAGAACCTGTCTCCTTTTGCTTCCTCCTGAAGCTGGCAGAGAACCAGAACCAAAAGCAACACTCCTTACCTCTACCGACCCTTCCACGGACGAGAAACTCTAGACGAAGACGACGCAGAGAGATCCTTGAAGCAACCCTTGTGAAACCCCTCACAAGCTCCCCCTCACAAGATCCTCTCTCTCTCTTCTCTCTCTCTTTCTCTCCTCAAGGCCTTCTTAGGTCAAGGCAGCAGCAAAAGATCTTAAAAAACGTTGAACAAGAGCTCTTTAAATAGAAGAGCTTCAAAAGAGCTCATTAATTGCAAGTTGCCGACTTTATCGTCCAGGCCGATCTGGACATCGGTCTGGCCGATCAGTACAAAACAATGAAGATCGGCCAGAGTATAGCCCTGAATGGAAAACAGGACAATTGAAAAATAGCTTGATCGTCCAGGCCGATCTCACGATCGTCCTGGCCGATCAGTTCAAATCAGAGAAAAATCGTCCTGACAATAGCCCTGAATACGAGCTGGCCGATATTGATCGTCCTGAAGTAACTTAAGGTTTTTGACTAGATCGGCCTGGCCGATCCTGCGATCGTCCAGGACGATATGATCGTATCAATCATCCTTAATTACTTCCTTGATTTCCTGAACAATTATGGCATAATTTGTGAATATCGTCCAGGCCGATCCGAGGATCGTCCTGGCCGATAATTTAAAGATATGGTATACCATACTTGTCTATGGCGGCTACTTCTTTCTGTTTTGAGCTTATCGTCCTGGCCGATACACGTATCGTCCAGGACGATCTGTTAACGTAGGCTGCCTTAATTAAGAATCCTTAATTAGACTTTCTGTTTTAAGCTGATCGGCCCGGCCGATAGAAGAAATCGTCCTGGCCGATATGAGTAAAAACAGAATTTCTAAGTCTCTCAAGTGTGTGTGTGAAGGGTTACAAAGCATCAGTCTTTTTGTTTATTACAAGAGGACTCAAAAGGTAAAAAACACAAGTACAGACTGACTCAACCCTAAACCTACGCATTTCTGAACTTGGCTCCTTTTTGATTGTCCGATCGTCGATTCCTGAAAAGTTAGAAGCAACAAGCTGTCCAAGAAAAGCAGTGTTTGTCAATCATCAAAACATAAGACATGAAAAATAGATTTGCAACAGGTGGTTGGGAAGTTGTGGAGCGTTGGCCTTTTGAATTTATTGTTGAATGAGTTGAGTTTAGATATCATGGTGGTCGAGAAGTTATGGAGTTTTGCTTTGGTTAGGGGATCAAGCTCATGTTAGGAAGAAATTTCTTAAGAGTTTTTTATCAGATGATTTGATTGGTCAATAAAGTACCTTTAGGGTCTTCTCATCGAGTTGTGAATTATATTAAGGGATACCTATTTGAAAATCCTACTTACCCTATTATTAACATATTTGAGGCTACTTCTCTTTTTATTTTTAAATATAATTTTGTGGATCAGTATGATTCTATATTAAAATTATTTATGGGGATTCAAATTTTTTTGGATCCTATTTTTTTGGAGTCAATAAAGTACCTTTGTCAAATTTCCCTTTTGCATGTTGGATGGCAAAGATATGTTGTCGTGTTGGGTTTGGTGGGGAAGATTGCTATGGTTGTAGTTGATGTAGCTTGTGTTAAAAAGGGGATGTATTTCTATGATAAAGGTAAAGAGGTTCAATTCGTAGGTGGTTTTCTCGTTGTGTGGATACTACAAGACTGCTTTCGATTGGAATTTCATAGACTGTCTATGTTGGGTTTACTAAAATTTATTTAATTACTTTAATTATATTTGATTTTTTAAAGAAGTTTATTTATTTTAAATCTTTTTATTTTTACTTGTTATTTTTATTTTAATTTTATTTATTTAATTTAAGTTTGTAAACTATCTTTTATCTTTTATTTTAAGATTTAGTTATAATTTAAGTTGAATTATTTAATTTATTTTGAATTTTTTATTTTTAATTTCTAAATTATAATTTATTTATTTATTTTTAATTTATTTAACTATTGTTTAAAGTTTATTTTATTTATTTAACTTTGATTTATTTAACTTATTTATGTTTATTTATTTAATTTAAATATAATTAATTTATATTTGTTTACTTTTATATTTATTTTTTTATTTATATTTAATGAATTCCTTTTCATTTTATTTAGAATTTATTTACTTTTATCTTATTTTTTGTTAATTTTTTTTATTGGTGTTTAATTAATTATCTTTCATTTTTATTATTAATCATTTTTTTATTAATTTAATTATTTTTATTTTTATTTATTATATTTATTTTTCTTAATTTGTTTGCAGTTTTCATTTATCGTTATTAAGTACATTGACCAAAGTTTGACCTTCTACTTATTTAAAAATTTGGAAATTTATTATTTTTATTAAATTATACTTATTATTTGATGTTGAATGCAATTTAATTTAATTTTAAAATTATTTTCTTTTAAATTTAATTTTAAAGGAATGCACTATTAGGGATTCTAATGGTTTAGTGATTCTTGCTTTTACGGGTGCTTCTTCTACTAATAATGATATTAAAGTTGAAATTGGGAGTCTTCTTTATTGTATTCAACTTTGCATTTCATTAGGCACACTAATATTTGGATTGAAGTGGATGCAATGCTCTAGTTCATTATCTTAAAGGTAACAATTCTGTCAATCTTGAAATTTTTTATATGTTAAGAGATATTAAACATTGGATTTCTATTATTATTTATGATATTACTCATATTTTGTGAAGGTAATATTGATGTTGATTCCCTTGATAAAATGGGTTGTTCTTTATCGGGTTTTATTTAATTCTCTAAGGCATCTTTACCTAGGGAGATTAGAGGGTTGTCTAGATTAGAACGTTGTGGCCTCCCTTATTTTCATTTCAACTAGTTTTGTTTTTCCTTAGGGTAATGTTTTTTTTACTCCCTGACTCCTCTTGTTTATTAGTGGGTTTTTTGGGCGTCTTTTTTACTACTTAGTAGCATTTGTTGAGTGGATTACACTTGATTTATATTATCCATAATATCATTTTTTGCAATACTCTTTGTTTGCACTATTGCATTATGTTTTTAATTGGTTATGGTTGGAAGGGTATATGTTTGATTGATCTGGTCTTTATTGTTATTCATTGGGTTGGCTATTTTTTCCTTATTATAGAAAAGTGTTATTTATTGATTTATCTATATTAATAAGAATTGGTTGATTATGGTAAAAAAAAAGAAAATAAATGGTTGATTATGGTTAGGTGTGATTTATGTTCTTGTTTTTATTTTGCTACTGACTAATTATTTCTTTATATTAATGTTTCATATTTCAGAGGTGCTATCAAAAATAATGATTTGGGTTTGAGCCATGATTGAATCTGTTGGTATTATGATTTGAACCTTATGTGTTGCTCTTTTTCTACCTGGGTTTATTGTTCTTGTATGAGTTGTTATATCAATATATATGAGTTAATTTTTTCTTTCTCTATGTATGGTACTACTAGTTGGCATTGTAATTGGTGCTGGAGTGTTTGGTTTGGTTGGAATTTCTTGTTGGTTAGCGATATCTCGACTATTACTATTGGATTTTCTTTGATTTTGGGAGGGTGGCATGGAATGTATTTAATTGCAATTGATATATGGGATTTTCCCATCTATCATCGATATGCTATTTCTACTTCTAACTTTTTTTCTTAGTATGCAAGCATGCATTTGGGAGGAGAATGGAGTGGCATTTGGGTTCTAATCATGACAACAATATAGTTACTACATTCCTGAGCTCTATCGATCCTTTTGCTTATGAAAGTATGAGATCTGCCAAGAGGGGGGTGAATTAGATATTTAAAAACTTCTTTAATGAAAAAAAAAATCTTTTTATAGCTTGATGCGAAAGCGAATTACATCCATGATAAAAAGATAAGTTATTAACTTCAGCCACCTAATTAATCGCAATAAAAATAAATACAAAAATAAAGTGGAAAAATAATAAAGGAAAGAACACACCAGATTTATAGTAGTTCGGTCAAATCTTGACCTACGTTCACTCCCCAGAGGCACCCTTCGAGTATTGTACTAACCCTTTTAGGACTCTCCTTTATCCCCCACAGATAATTGGAGAAGCCCATACAAAATCACTTTAACCTTCCCCGGTGTGGCGGAGGATCCGGTTCCATTAACACCAAAGAGATATTTTTCTTTCCAAAACTTTTAATTTCCTTACTAGGAGAAAGTTGCATAACTCTGCTATCTGTCCAAGATGTGGTGCTGATGTGGAAGACGTAGAGCACATTACTATCAAATGTATCAAAGTAAGAGATATCCTCTCTTTATTAAACAAATGGGGATTCAATATTCCTCTATTTGAAAAGTTGGAAAGCTGCTGTGCATGGATGGAAATCATTGCTCATAAAATTGGATTTCTCAGTAATCTATTTTGCAATGTCATTTTTCTTTCTTGGAAAGCAAGGAATAAATTTATTTATGACAAGCTAGAAGAATGTTCAACAACCATTGCAGCAAATGCAGTTAGCTACTCTTCTTTCTCGAAATTGGTTTGCAGTTCAAGCTCGGAAAGGTGCGGTGCGCATCAGCCTTCAAGACTGTCTAACTCTTGGCATTCTCCTCCACCCGATTGGATCAAACTGAATGTGGATGCATATCTAAATTCTAATTATAGAGCTGGAATAAGAGGTGTCATACGTGATGATAGAGGAAGATTTTTTATGGCATATGGGAAATCCGTTATTCATTAGGATATGTACCAACAGGAATTGCTTGCTATCAAATCCCTGAAAGAGTCAATTAAAGATTGGATGTTCAAATACAAAGGTCTTATTATTGAAAGTGATAATTCAAATGTTATCACCTTTATCCAACAAGCAATAAACGACAAATTCAAAGGAGAAGAAAATTTACATTTTCTCAAAGATTTCAATTTTGTTCTATTCATATGTATAGATATAAACAACAACAAGTTAGCCGATATGTGTGCTAGCTTTGCTCTTATTTCTAACTTTGCTTGGGAAGACATTAGCTTTAATAAGATTCCTCTTTCATTTGTTAATCTTTTGAAGGAGGAATCTACTATGTAGTTTTGCTATTTTTTTTGATTAATGCTTTTTTGCTTTCTTAAAAAAAAAAAAAAAAAACTTCCCTCAAGACAAACGTTGAATCCGATGGTACTGAGGTTCTAGCTTGCTGGAGCAACCATGTGGAATCCCCTCCACACTCCCTAGAAATCCCCTCCAAGGATCTTCTCCCTCTCTCAAACTCAACCCTTTCCTCTCTCCCTTTCAAGTTCTCACTTCATGTTTTCTCAAGGAAAAAGAAGCTTCAATGGATGCCAAAGACTGTTATAAAGTCTTATGAGAAAGCTTAAATAGAGAGCTTAAAAAAACCCTAAAAAATCATTTTAGTCATACATATTTTAAATTATAATTGCAGGATCCTCCCGTATGATTTAAAGAATTTGACCTGTTAGTACTGTACAAATAGTTTAATTTGCCTTTTTATACTGTACGATATGCAATTAGTATTGTAAGAACAGTTCAATAAAAAATGCAGTTTGTCAAAGAAGAAGCATAGGACGACCAAAATCATCTTTATTGATCATACAGAATGATCCAGTTCATACAATACGATCAAAATATCTAAAAGAAGTCGATTCAATTGATTAATCAGAGGATTTTATTAGGTAATATTTTAAAAAATGTACAGTATGATCAGGTTTGTACAATACGATTAGAACAATTTTTTAAATTCAAAATTTTTCCAAATTTAATGGACGACAGGCTTTCTAATTATAACATATTGTCTAGTTTGATGTGGTGTTCGTACTGTACAATTAGTTATGTTTTAAAAATATTTTTCCTAGTAAAACAAAATATTTTAATTAATTTTTGTAAAATTAGATTGTACAGTTGATCCAAATCGTACAATACAATGTACAAAAAAGTTAAAATATTTAAAATCATTTTTGCTCCCCCTGTGTGTGTATGGTCACCAAGCTAACATACATCATTATAGAACTTGGCTCAAGAAATTAAAAATAAATAAATAAAAATTACAAACTCCTTAACATAACCTATTCTACCCAATCTTGTCCATGAATCTTCAAATAACAGTGCGTGGTGTACCTAAAATATTAGTTAACACACAAAAAAATATGCACTACAATAATAGGAGAAATCAAGAGTTAATCAAGAATATTTGTTATCATCAAAATCATAAACTTAGAAATTGAGTTGCAACCGCTTACATTTATAATTTTTTGGTTTGGTTTGCTCACTTCAGTTGGTGTATCAATTATATATATATAATGTTAATGATATTCAGGATATGGATTATGCGTTTATCAAACTTGGTTTGAGGGTTGTTTCCAAATATGAGGTTTATGGTGGGTTGCTTGTTGTTGAGTTATTTTTCTTGGTACAATTTGTTGTTCTATTATAATCATTATTAAGATTTGTGGTATTCTAATTACTTAATTGTGAATGAGATTTTTCAAATTGCGATTAAAAGGTTTTTATATAATGTTAGTGAAGGGGTATCCTACACCTATATTTTGTTTAACTTTAATTGGATTTATATATTAGTTTTAGTGTGTTTGTTTTGTCTTTGTAGTCATTATTTCTTGCAGGTTTGCTGGAGGGATTATTGTGTGGCCAACATGATTAATTTTTGTAGGAAGCCTATGCAAAAAGTCTACTTTATGGCCTTCCTTTTTTGGGATTTGTATGCTTACAACCCTAAATTGTTATTAGGAATTTTTGTACTTCATAGTTTAGGGGACCTTCAGATTTTAGTTTTTTCTTTTACTTTTTTTTTAGCTCTGTTGAGTAGTAGTAAGCTGAAGGTCCCCTTTAAGGACTTTGTAAGCCTTTTTGTTTAATTAACGCATATGCCCCTTGCAGGTTTCCAAAAAAGAAATCATTAACAATTAATTAAAAATAAGAAAATGTAAATTAAATAGAATTAAACATTAATCTATTTTATTAAAAATTAATAGCCCCATTAGAAGACATCAAAATAAAAAAAATAAAAAAATTAAAGGAAATTAAATAATTTAATGTAAAATAAATAAATAAATAAATAAAATTCTAAAAGTCTTTAAACTTTTGTAAAAGTCATTTTAGGCCACCCTTAACCTCGAGTGATGATTTTAAGGTTATTTGAGTTGATTTGGTTCAAAGATAAATAATGGTCAAATTATTTTAATTAAATAAACATTAATAAGAGCTACTTTTCAATAAAACATAACTAAATAAATAAAAAATCTAAAAATTATTAATTGAATTACATTAAACTCCAAATAAACCATGCATTAAATAAAAATAATAAACCTCTAAAATTTTGATTTAAAAAATGTCAAACTTGGGTCAGACTCCTTTAATAAATGAATAAAAAATATTAAACGACTAATTAAATAAATAAATAAAAGTAAAATCACATAATATTTCATAAATATTGAGTGATTTAAATTAAACAAACTAAAAAAATACATTAATTACAATTTAATTCTGTTAAATATACTAATTTAAATGAACTTAATTAAATAAACGATCTTTAAATAAGTTATTATATAAATTAAAGGCCTTATGTGTTTGTATCCCTTTGGGGGTTACAATTGCATTTACTTGAAATGCTAGGACATATTGATTGATAACTTACAAGAACTTTAAAGATATAATTATCATGGTTTTTAAAACCTAAATTAAGTAAATAATTAATGATTAAATTGGGTTATTTATTTTCTTTATCTTTAGGTGTACAATAAATACATTTTATTTGCGACCCATGACTTTTTAATTAATGACTTCAAAATATGTGAGGTTATTAATTAACATGATTATTTAAAACATAAAGTAAATAAACTTAAATAATTGAAAATTCATTAATAAAAGATAAAACACTAAACATTAAATCTTAAAATTAAACCAAATCCTTTGGCCTAATAACAAATAAATTCGACATAAGTGGGAGAATTTTTTTTTCAATCTCCTAGAAACACCCGTTTGCATACTTCTCATTATTCATTTGTTCTTATGTTTATTGTTATTATTTGGATCATTAAGGGCATTGGATTCCAATCTTCTAAATATAGAATTAAAAACCTATGCCGCATTTATAATGTTTATATTCTTATCTTGCTTGAGCCTCTTATCTCCTTTGATAAGTTACTTGGTACTACTAAACTTCTGGGTTCTGAATATGCTATCTCGAATATGGCCAATAAAATTTGGGTTTTTTAGAAAGATTTTGTTTGGGTTGACATTATTGGTGATTTTACATAAGTTATAGATTGTAATATTGAAAAATATAATTTTCATTATTGTCCTTCCTTTGTTTATAATGCTTCCTCTCGTTATACTAGGAAAATTTTTATGGGATCAAATTACTCAATTTCAGAGGATTTGCAACCTTACCTGGGTTGTTGGGGGAGATTTTAATACTATAGCTAACTCGTCTGAACACATTGAGTGATCCCTTCCTATATATCATTCTATGGAGAATTTTAATAGTATGATTATGGATTGTAACTTAATTGATATTAGTTTTTATGGAAATAACTTTACTTGGAATTATGGGCATTTAGGGCAAAGGCTTGATCAGGTATTTTTTAATGACGAGTGGCTTAACTCTTTTGAGTCTACCAAAGTTGCACATTTGAGTAGGACACTCTCTAATCATTCTCCTCTCCTTATTAAAATTAAGCCTATAGTTAGGGGTGCTCCTCATTTTAGATTTCAAAATATGTAGTTTTTACATGATTTTCATATGAATTTGGTTAAAGATAATTGGCTTGCACCCTTACACCTGGATAATGCCAATTTGGGTATGAAAAGGTTATGGTTTAAGCTGAAAAGGCTTAAACTTGTTTTAAACTGGTTGAATCACAATGTTTTTAAGAATATTTTTTCTAAAATTTTACTTGATGAAGATAAAGCAAATTCTTAAGAAACTTAATGTCAATTGGTGCCTTCTGAAGCTAATTTTTGTTTATTAAAAGAGGCTAAAGTTTGTCTTTCTAACTTACAATCTCTGGAGGAAATGTTTTGGAAGTAAAAAGCGGCTGTCAAATATCTGGTTGAAGGTGATAATAATACTAAATAATTTCATGCTTTGATTAAGATGAAACATGCTATTAGCTATATCCTTAAAATTAATCATTATGATGGTTCTATCACTAAATATGGGGGTAAAATTGCTAATTTAGCTATTCAACATTTTAATAATCACCTTAATAAAGTCTTTAACCCTTCTATTACTTATAATCCTTTTATCATACCTCCTCTTATTTCTCATGATGATAATGCTTACTTAACTAAACATCCTTCTATGGAGGAGGTTGAAGATATTTGTTTTTGGTATGAAAGGTGATTCGATTGCTAGGCCAGAGGGTTTCACTACAAAGTTTTTTCAAAAAATATGGCAATTTATTAGTAAAGATTTTTTTCTACTTTCAATGATTTTTTTGATGGTAATCATATACCTAAGTTTTTTACATCCACTTCTATTATTCTTATTCCCAAAATTAAAACTGTGAGTACTTAGAGTGAATTTAGACTTATTAGTCTTTTTCACCTTTTTTTATAAATTGCTTTAAAAAATTTTGATGAATCATTTAATGGTATTTTTGCCTAAGATTTTTTTCCCCCTTTCAAATGGGCTTTATCGAAGGCCTTGCTATTACTAATAACATCCTTTTGGCTCAAGAATTTTGTCAAGTTTTGGATGTTAAGGTTAGAGATGGTAATATGATTCTGAAACTTAATATTTCAAAGGCTTATGATAATATTAATTGGAATTTTCTCTATGATATTATGAAGTTGTTTGGTTTTGATTTAAATTTTATGAATCTCATTAAACTTTAAATTAAAACCCTTATTTCTCTATCATTTTTAATGGTAAGAGAAATGTTTTTTTTAAAGCTTCTCATGGGCTGAGATAGGATGATCCCATTTCACTGGCCCTCTTTATTATTGTAGCTTAGTACTTTTTTAGAGGTCTTGTTGATCTTTTTGAGAAGCATCCTAGCCTTTAATTCATGACTTTAGGTGGTTTTCACCAATCCCACTTATGTTTTGCTGATGATTTCATCAATTTTATGAAAGTTTAGATTAATAGGATTCATAGACTTTTGAGGTTTTTTCACCATTTTGAATTGGTGAGTGTTCTAGCCCTTAATAAGCATTAATGTTTCTTTATCCTTGCTAAGAAAGTCCATTTTGATTGTATCATTTGTATTAAGAATTTAACTTGTTTCATTCATGGTATTTTGCCTTTAAAGTATCTTGGTGTCCCTCTCTATAAGGATATAAAGAAATCATTTATTTTTAAGGATTTAATTTTTGTTGTGCAGAATAAACTTTTGTATTGGGATTCTAACTTTTTAAGCTTTAGTGGTTGGTTAACACTAATTAAGAGCATTTTTTATTCTATACATATTTATTATTTTCAAATGTTGTTTCCAACTCAGGCGGTTTGTAAAAAGATTGATAGAATTTTGAATTTTTTTTTTTGAAAGGGTCTAGTAGCACGTCTAAAATCCACTAGTCCATTTGGGATAAATGTTGTGGTACTTTGGATGAAGGTTCTCAGGGGTGTAAATCTTTGAAGGATTTGGTTTATGCTTTCTCTTTTAAGATTATAATACAATTTTCATCCTAAGTTGAGCCTTTGGGCTAACTTTATGGATGCCAAATAATGTTGGGGGAAGTATCCCATCAAGTGTTGTTTTAGTAAAGGTAACTCTAAAGTTTGGCAGCATCTTTGCTAAGTTAAATGGGATGTTGAGCCAATTTTTTTTTTTTGGGTCTTGGTAATGGTAATATTTTCTTTTGGCAAGATTGCTGGTTGGGGGGTCATTCTATCGATTCTATTACTATTACTTGCTCCAATGCGACTGTGAAGGTTAATTAATTTTTTACTGATAATGGTTGGGATTTTAATAAACTTTCTAGTTATCTTCCTGATTTTATTATTCAACAAATTTTGAAGATCCCTCTAAACACTAATTCTAATGATGTTTAATTATGTGCTTTGAATAAAGATGGTGTTTTTTTACTTAAGGATGATTGGCACTCCATTAGGGTTAAAAAAGAGGCTTCCAATATTTTTCATATGATATGGCATCAAAGTATTCCTTTACAATTTTTATTTTTTTATGGAGAATTTTACACAAGTTTATTCCTACGGATGATAATTTGATTAAAAGAGGTTATATCCTTCCTTCTAAATGCCAATGTTGCTACCATATTGATAATATGCATCATGTTTTTATTTTGGACCTTTAGCGGTCAAAGCATGGACTTAGTTTGATTACATTTTCCATTTAAATTTTTTTAATGCCTCTGCTTCCATTAATACTTTATTGAACTATTGGTTTGTTAATTCCAAAGGTCATATTAGAAATGTCATTCCTTCTCTTATCCTTTGGTATTTATGGTTCGAGAGGAACAATTCTCATTTTAATGGTGTGGTTATGAACTTCCATAGTATAATTCAAAATGTTAGAGATAAGGTTGTGGCTCTTTACTCTACTAAGTTAGTTTTTATTAAAGCTTTCAAAAACTATCTCCCTTCTGCGACTGAGTTGGGTATTAATTTTGAGCTTGATATTATTCATAAAGCTCCTAAGACTATTTCTTGGTTGAAGCCTCCTTGCAACTTTATTAAATTAAATGTGGATGGTGTTTGCATTAATATTATTGTGGGTTGTGGTGGTATCATTAGAGACTTTGAAGGTAACTGCATTTTAGATTTTACTAATACTTTATATAATTGTGATGTAATAATGCTACTACCTATGCTATTCTTCATGGTTTAAAGCTTTGATTTTTGCTTGATCTCATTAATCTTGTTGTTGAGGATGGTTCAAATTACTGTTATCAATTTTTTAACTCTGGGGATGATACTGTTTGTACTTTTTATTTATTTTATATTAGGAGGGAAATTAAAAATTTCTTGACACAGTTAAATTATTCTTTCTTATTCTTTAAGAGGGCAATGCTTGTGGGCATTCAATTGCAAGATGGGTTTCTGGTTTGGATTCTATGGCTGACTACATGGGTTCTAATCTCCCTCTTATTGTGCTAGACCTTTTAAGATTGGATAAGTTTGGTTTATCTTATGTTAATTCTAAATGTGGTGGTGGTTGTTGGTGTTCGGTTAGTGTCCTGGCTGGGTTGCAAACCTAGTTTCATGACTTATGTTTTAATGATTGACAAACACTATTGATTCTCTTGGACTGCATGTTATTTCTAACTTTTCAGGAATCGAAGATCGGAGGAACAAACGAAGCCAGTTCAAGATTGCGTAGGTCTAGGGTTGAGTCAGTTTATACTTTGTCTTTTCTCTTCTTGAGTCTATTTGTAATGGTCAAAGAGACTGATGCTAAGTAACCCTACACACACACACTTAAGAGACTTAGAATTTCTATTTTTACTCATATCGGCCAGGACGATATTTACATCGTCTTGGACGATCAGGCTTAATATAGAAAGACTAAATAAGGATTTTTAATTAAGGCATCCGTCATTAATAGATCGACCTGGATGATACGTGTAACGGCCAGGATGATAAGCTCAAAATAGAAAGAGGTTGTCGCCATAGACAATTAAGGTATACTACATTTTTTAAATAATCGACCAGGATGATATTCACAAATTATGCCTTAATTGATCAGGAAATCAAGAGAGTAATTAAGGATGATTGATACGATCATATCGTCCTGGAAGATCGCAGGATCGGCCATGATGATCTATTTAAAAACTTTAGTTACTTCATGATGATAAATATTGGCCAGCTCAAATTTAGGGTGATGCTCTGGACGATTTTCCTCTGATTTGAACTGATCGGCCGGGACGATTGTGAGATCGGCCTGGACGATTAAGCCAATTTTAAATCATCCAGTTTGCATTCAGGGCAATGCTCTGGCCGATCTTCTGAGATTTGTATTGATCGACCAGGCTGATGTCCATATCGACCTGGACGATATTGTCGGCAACTTGTAATTAATGAGCTCCTTTGATGCTTTTATTTTTAAGAGCTTTTGTTCAACGTTTTGAATAACCTTTTTGCTGCTGCCTTGACCTGAGAAGGCCTTGAGGAGAGAAAGAGAGAGAGGGAGAGAGAGAAAATCTTGTGAGGGGGAGCTTGTGAGGGGATTCATAAGGGTTGCTTCAAGTATCGCTCTGCTTCTTCTTCGCCAAGAGTTTCTCGTCGGTGGAAGGGTCGGTAGAGGTAAGGAGTCAGCTTCTGGTTGTGGTTCTCTGCCAGCTTCAGGAGGAAGCAAAAGGAGATAGGTTCTCTGCCTTGCCGGGGTGGCAAAAAGAGGTTCTTTGTGAGGGCTTCTCCTCCTAGCCGTGGGGGCTAAAGGAGAGTCGCATTTGTAGTGCAATACTTGGAGGGTGCCTCCAAGGAGTGGACGTAGGTCAAGTAGACCGAACCACTATAAATCTCTGTGTTATTATTTTCTTTCTTCCACACTTTTTATTTCCGCATTTATTTTTCTCGTAGCGTGATTTTGGTTTATGTGATTTTTGTTGTTTGAGAAAAGAAATTTTTAAAAATACCAATTCACCCCCCCTCTTGGTTAGCTTAGGCCAGTTCTATAGGGTTTAACATCCCTAACTAACTTTCAAGTGGTATCAGAGCGGGATTCATAAAAACTGAGTTTGAAAACTTTTTGAATTTTGATCCATGGCTAACCTTGGGAATCGTAACACTACGGAAGGTTATTCAATTACACGACCTCCCTTATTTGACAACTTACCTTTTGATTTATGGAAAACCCGCATGTCAACGTTTTTACAATCTACTGATTATCGCATGTGGATGCTTATCAAAGAAGGTTATTCTCCACCTTCTCGTGAAATTAATGGTGTTAAAATTGAAATTGCTTTTACAGAATGGACTTTCGATGAACGACATTTAGCTCAATTGAATGCAAAATGTTTGAACTATTTTTTCTGTGCTTTAAAATCTGAGGATTACATGCATGTCTTCACTTGCAAAATTGGTATAGAAATTTGGAAAAAATTGTGTATCACCTATGAAGGCACTAATGAGGTTAAACAATCCCGTTTGAACATTCTCTTACATGACTTCAAACTTTTTCGTATGAAACCTCATGAATCGATTTCTGACATGTATACTAGGTTTACTCAGATAATCACTTCACTGCATGCACTAGGAAAAGAACTTTCAAACTATGAAAAAGTAAAGAAAATTTTAAGAAGCTTGCCTTCATCATATGATGCTAAAATCACTGCAGTCACTGAATCTAAGGATTTGAACACTTATTCTATTGATAACTTACTTGGCTCACTCATTGCTTACGAGCAAGGGGTGAATGAAAGAAATCTTGATGCAGGTGAGAAGAAGAAGGAGAAAATAGTTACACTGAAGGCGCACAAATCAGATTCTAAATCTTCTGGGTCTGAAAGCGATGAAGTTGCCTTCATCACAAGGCAAATAAAAAGCTTTATAAGGAAGAAGGAAAAGCATCAATGGAGAAAAGATAGGGATCATAAAAATTCTAAAGGATCTTCTGATGTTGTTTATTATGAATGCAAAAAACCAGGACACATGAGAACTGATTGCCCTACACTTAAAGATCACTCAAGCAAAGGAAAGGGTGAGGAGAAATCTAAGCTAAGGAAGGATAAGATGAGAGTACAAAAAGCATTTTGGGCGGATTCGGCATCAGACTCATCGGATACGGAACCAGAAGATGAGACATCAAAATTGTGCTTGATGGTATACGATAATCCTAGTCAAGAAGAGGTATGTGAACTTTCCTACGATCAACTTCTTGAAGTTTCAGAAAAGATTCATGCATCATATAGGAAATTAAAGAAAACACATGCTAGCTTGAAATTAGAATTTTTAAATCTACAAAAAGAGCATGAAATTTTTATTAAATACCATCAAATGATTGATTCAAATCATATGACTTTACTTGATGAATTTGATGAGTTAAATAAAAATCATTATGAATTAGTTGAAAAGTATGATGCATTAAAAGTTTCACACACATCACTTGAATCTGATTTTAAGAAGTCTAAGGAGATGGAGAAAAATTTGAGGATTGAAAATGAAGTCTTAAAGAGCACTAGTTTGAAGAGTCAAAATGAATTAGAAGCATGTAAGAAAAATTAGGATGACACCCACTTTCGATCAATTGCCAAAACCTAGGAAGAGGCATTATAACTCAAACCACTTAAGAAATCCCTTTCCTGGAGTTAGATGTTTTTCATGTGGCATGCTATGAAACATCTCACACACTTGCATAATTCACCGTAGTACACATTGGGTGTGGAGACCTAAGGTGCATGATCCACAACATATCACACATGCATTGCATTCTACTCTTCATAAGAAGAAACCCAAACCTGCTTGGGTTCCTAAATCTAACATTTAGTAATTTTGCAGGAGGGCTCTCACAGAAGGCTTCGTGAGAGTATGTGGTACCTGAACAATGGTTGCTCTCGATATATGACTGGTGATGTCAATCAGTTTATGGTACTAGAGTCTAGGACTGGAGGCAAGGTTACTCTTGGAGACAACACCACCAAGAAGGTGGTAGGCGCAGGAATAATTGGTAATTCCAAGAACCTTATGATCGAAAATGTTTTGCTTGTAGATGGATTGAAGCCCAACTTGCTCAGCATCAGTCAATTCTATGACAAAGGTTTCATCGTGCAATTCTTTGCAAATTCATGCATTATAAGTTTAAGTAACAACACTATTTGGCAGGGAAAGAGGATCAACAACGTCTACATGCTTGATTTATATAACATTGAATGTGCTGCTTCATTTTGCTTAAAAATTGAATTGATGATTCTTGGTTGTGGCACCGGAGACTTTGTCATGCAAGTATGAAAACCCTTAGGAAAGTGACCCAAAAAGACCTAGTTAGAGGTGTCCCCAAACTCAAGTTTTCAAAAGACCACCTTTGTGATGCCTGTCAACTATGAAAGCAAGTCCACTCCACCTTTCACCCCATTAAGAACATTAGCACCTCTAGACCTTTAGAAGTCCTTCTCATGGATTTGTTTGGACCCATTAGCACTGTCAGCCTGGGAGGGAAAGTCTATGAATTTGTGATTGTTGATGACTACTCGAGGTTCACTTGGACTAGATTTCTTTCACATAAAAATGAGTCTTTTGAGGAGTTTAAAACATTTTCTACTTGGATTCAGAAAAAACTTCATTGTGAGATTTTGACCATCCATAGTGATCATGGGGGAGAGTTTGAGAATGAAAGATTTAGAGATTTTTGTGAGGACAATGGGATTAGCCACAATTTTTTTGCTCCTAGGACCCCTCAGCAGAACGGTGTAGCTAAAAGGAAGAACTGGACCTTGGTGGAAGCCGCTAGAGCCCTGCTTGCTGAGTATTCACTTCCAAAATACTTTTGGACTGAAGCGGTTAACACAGCTTATTATGTGTTGAATAGGGTGAATGTTAGAGCCAAATTAGAAAAGACACCCTATGAGATCCTTAAGGGTAGGACACCCAATCTTTCCCACCTTCATGTCTTTGGTTGTAAGGTTTTTATTCACAATAATGGGAAGTCTCACTTGGGAAAATTTGATCCTAAATCTGATGAAGGAGTATTCTTGGGATATTCTAGTGTTGGAAAGTCTTTTAGAGTGTTTAACAAGAGAACTTTAATGGTGGAAGAGACAACCCATGTAGTATTTGATGAGTCTGATCCTAAGAAACATGGAGTAGAAGATGATGATGTTGGAGAGATTACAAGTGGATTAGAAAATTTGGGGAAGGGGATAGAACTCCAAAATAATAAAGAAGTAGGAGAATTCACCCAAGGAGTAGAAAATTTTGATTTGGATGAAAGGGTTGGACCTTCACACACTTTGCCTAGAGATTGGAGATACTCTACAAGTCACCCCAAGGATTTGATCTTAGGAGACCCTTCTAGTGGAGTTAAGACTAGACATGGACTTAGGAAGGAGGTGAACCACTCTGCCTTTATCTCAATGACTGAACCCACCACCATTAACCAAGCCCTTACTGATGAGTTTTGGATTCTAGCAATGCAAGAAGAATTGAATCAATTTGTTAGGAATGATGTTTGGGAGCTTGTAGAAAGACCTAAGGGACAAAGTATAGTTGGGACAAAGTGGGTCTTTAAGAACAATGTGAATGATTCAGGAGTGGTGGTTAGGAATAAATCAAGATTAGTGGCTAAGGGAATTAAACAAATAGAAGAGATAGATTTTGAGGAGACTTTTGCCCCTGTAGCTAGATTGGAAGCCATTAGAGTGCTATTAGCCTTTGCCTGTTATAAAGGATTCAAGCTTTTTCAAATGGATGTCAAGAGTACCTTTTTAAATGGGGAAATAAAAGAAGATGTGTTTGTAGAAAAACCCCCAGGCTTTGAGAGTTCTAAATTTCCAAATCATGTTTTTAAATTAAAAAAGGCTTTGTATGGTTTAAAGCAGGCACCAAGAGCTTGGTATGAGAGGCTTAGCACATTCTTACTAGAGAGGGAGTTTGTCAAGGGGAGCGTAGACACCACCATTTTTCTTAAGAGAGTTGGAGATGATTTACTCATTGTTCAGATTTATGTGGATGATATTCTCTTTGGATCTTCTAATAAGAAATTGTGTGATAATTTTTCTAAAATAATGAGTAGAGAATTTGAGATGAGTTTGATGGGAGAGTTGTCCTACTTTTGGGATTTAACATAAAACAATTGGAGGATGGAACCTTTTTAAATCAAACAAAATACATAAATGACATTTTGAAGAAATATAAGATGGACAAAGCCAAGCCAATTAACACTCCTATGACTTCTAGTGCTTTATTGGATAAGGACCCAAGTGGTAAATCTGTTGATCAGAAGAAGAATAGAGGCATGATTGGATCTTTACTTTACTTGACTGCGAGCCGACCTGATATTATGTTTAGTGTTTGCCTTTGTGCTAGATTTTAAGCTGACCCTAAGGAGTCCCACATGACTGCTGTTAAGAGAATTTTTAGATACCTTTTGGGGACACAATGCTTAGAGATTAGGTACCGTAGGCACAACACTTCTTTTGAGATTATTGGATTTTCTGACTCTGATTTTGCAGGATGCAAGGTGGATAGAAAAAGCACTTCAGGAACTTGTCAATTCATTGGACAATCTTTGGTCTCTTGGTCTAGTAGGAAGAAAAACTCTGTTGCACTTTCCACTGCTGAAGCTGAATACATCGCTCTTGGAAGTTGTGTGGCCCAAGTCCTTTGGTTAAAACAAGAGGTATTGGATTTAGGATTACCGGTAGGCACCATCTCAATCTTTTGTGATAACAATAGTGCCATATGCATCTCTAAGAATCTTATCCAACATTCAAGGACTAAGCACATTGACATTAGGCATCACTTCATTAGAGATCATGTGACTAAGTGAGACATTGAGTTATAGCATGTGACAACTCAAAATCAATTGGCTGACATCTTTACTAAACCACTGGCCTTCGACACTTTCAGTTCTTTAAGGACCAGATTGGGTGTGATTGACATAAATGCATGAAACTTGATCTTTTAGTTACTTTCTTTTGCTTTTGTTTTTATGTTTAGTTTTTTTTTTTGTGTTTTACTTTCTTTCTTTTTCTATCTTTTTCTTAGTTTTCAAAATCATCGTTGAAATGATAACATATTCCATGCCCTTATTTTTGAAAATTTGTAGTCAATGTATTTTTCATCTCTCAATCTCTTAGATGGTAAAAATATTTTGTGATTGTGTCTCTTTCTCTAACCTATTTAGTGACATAGTTTTCTTTTCTAATCAAAAATCTATTTCAAATTAAAGATTGTGCATGAAATTAAGATCTTTTCTTAAGCTTGCTTAAGCAAATCTATCTTATATTTGTAATGTTTAAAGTCTTTTTGTCACACCAAGACCCTTCATTATCCTCATCTTTGATTATTGATTCTATTTGTGGTAATTCTTCTTTATGTTAGAGAGAGAGCTCCTATTCTGTAATATCTGAGAAGATATATTCACAACTAAGATTTTTTAAGAGGTTATAAAAGAAAATGTAGCTTGCAAAAAAAAAATATTGGCCAATGATGCCAACAAAAGAAGCGCAATGACGTCAAATTAAAAAATATACACAAAAGTGTATAGAAAATAAAAAAAATGCGCAAAGCGCCACTCAAATTGATAAGAGGCATAAAATGAGCCCACTCAAAAGCAAGCTATTCTCTCTTTTTAAATCTTTTAGAACTTAGAAGTTTTAGTTCTCAAAGACTTGATTTCGATTGTTTTGCGATCGTGACAAATTTACTTTGGTTCATTATTTTATAAAGATAGTTTTTTCTTAAACCAAGATCGTGATAAATCCTTTTTCTCATATTCAATTAATTCCTTGAGTTAGGTCATTGATTTCAAAAGACGATTCTACCCTAAGAAAACGTCTGAGCTAAGGGTAACCATGACCTGATATTCTACTATTCTATGGATTGTTGAGATTGTTAAATCATTAACCTACAAGTTTTTAAATCAATCACATGGAATACTACATCATCTTCATTCCTTGGTTAAAAAAAAAATTGTGATGTGCAATTGTTCTTTTACGTTCCCTCTTCCTTTTTGATATGTCAAAAGGGGGAGACGTTTATGAGGCTTTTACACTTGCCAAACCTAAACTTTTACTGCTAATTATCTTTATAGTGTTTTGCCATCATCAAAAAGGGGGATATTGTTGCAAACCTAGTTTCATGACTTATGTTTTGATGATTGACAAACACTATTGATTCTCATGGACTGCATGTTATTTCTAACTTTTCAGGAATCGAAGATCGGACGAACAAACGAAGCCAGTTCAAGATTGCGTAGGTCTAGGGTTGAGTCAGTCTGTACTTTGTGTTTTCTCTTCTTGAGTCTATTTGTAATGGTCAAAGAGACAGATGTTAAGTAACCCTACACACACACACTTGATAAACTTAGAATTTCTATTTTTACTCATATCGGCCAGGACAATATTTACATCGACCTGAAAAATCAGGCTTAAAACAGAAAGACTAAATAAGGATTCTTAATTAAGGTAGCTGTCATTAATAGATCGGCTTGGACGATACGTGTATCAGCTAGGATGATAAGCTCAAAACAGAAAGAAGTTGCCGCCATAGACAATTAAGGTATACTGTATTTTTTAAATAATCAGTCAGGACGATCATTGATCAGCCTGGAAGATATTCACAAATTATGCCTTAATTGATCAGGAAATCAAGGGAGTAATTAAGGATGATTGATATGATCATATCATCCTGGACGATTGCAGGATTCGCCAGGACGATCTATTCAAAAACCTTAGTTACTTCAGGATGATAAATATCGGCCAACTCGAATTTAGGGCGATGCTCTGGACGATTTTCCTCTGATTTGAAGTGATTGGCCGGGATGATCATGAGATCGGCCTGGACGATAAAGCCAATTTTAAATCATCCAGTTTGAATTCAGGGCGATGCTCTGGCTGATCTTTTGAGATTTGTACTGATCGGCCAGACCGATGTCCATATCGGCCTGGATGATATTGTCGGCAACTTGCAATTAATGAGCTCCTTTGAAGCTCTTCTATTTAAGAGCTCTTATTCAACATTTTGAACAACTTTTGTGCTTCTGCCTTGACCTGAGAAGGCCTTGAGGAGAGAAAGAGAAAGAGGGAGAGTGAGAGGATCTTGTGAAGGGATTCACAAGGGTTGCTTCAAGGATCGCTCTGCTTCTTCTTTGTCTAAAGTTTCTCATTCGTGGAAGGGTCGCTAGAGGTAAGGAGTTAGCATCTGGTTGTGGTTCTCTGCCAGCTTCAGAAGGAAGCAAAACGAGATAGGTTCTCCGCCTTGCTGGGGTGGCAAAAAGAGGTTCTTTGTGAGGGCTTCTCCGCCTAGCCATGGGGGCTAAAGGAGAGTCACGTTTGTAGTGCAATACTTAGAGGGTGCCTCCAAGGAGTGGACATAGGTCAAGTTGACCGAACCACTATAAATCTTTGTGTCATTATTTTTTTTGCTTCCGCACTTTTTATTTCCACATTTATTTTTCTTGTAGCGTGATTTTGGTTTATGTGATTTTTGTTCTTGGAGAAAAGAAATTTTTTAAAATACTAATTCACCCCCCCTCTTGGTTAGCTTGGGCCAGTTCTATAGGGCTTAACATCCCTAACGAACTTTCAGCTGGGTTTTTTGTAGCTGCTCCATTTCTGATGACTGGCAGGTCTTGGGTGGCTGGCTTTTTGCCTTTTTTCTGGGAGCATGTTGTGCCTATTTCATCCAAGCTAGATTTTTCTATGTTTGGGTGTGTGTATTATGTCTGCTCAGTTGTTGGTATGTGTTATTGGAACTCTCTTATTGTGGGGGGTTTTTATTTAGGTCCATTTGGATCCTAATCTTAGTGTTTGTACTAGTTTTATGTGGAACATTTTTAGCTAGGTTGTTCATGAGTTCTAGTGTTTATGGAGTTTAGTTTTTCTGGTCTCTTTCAATTACCTTAATTATGGAAAGGCTTATCTGGTTCCTTTTTCTCCTCGGGGTGTTGGTTCGGGATGTCTATTATTTATCTTCTTGGCATTGGAATAGTTATTTGACTCTCATACAGTATTTAATGACATTAGGTTGGTGAAATATGGGGTGGTACCCCATAGGTAATGGTTGGATACATTATGGTGATTACTGGTTTTGGTATTGCTTTTTTTATCATAATGACTTTTATTACTTTTTATTTCTTTATTTTCCTATGTATTTTCTTATTTTGCAGAATATGATTGGTGTAGATGATCATGTTAATGTTTTTCTTATGGTTAAGCTGAAGTAGATTGCTGACACTTGTTGTTCTTTTGGATTTTTGGGTGCTCTCTCTTATGCACTGTAGAATGTACCTAGGTCTTTTTGTAATTTTGCGTAGAGGGTAACTCGAGCTCATAGTATTTTTTTGGTTTTTATTTTTTGTTGCTCTTATGAGCAACAACAAGCTTGAGTTCCCTTTAAGGACTTTTTAGTTGTTTCTTTTATGAACTCTTAGGCCCCGCCATGGGTTTCCCCTAAATAAATAACAAATAAATTCAACATATAGATCATTAAAACACTAATCTATGTAGGATATATTTGAACCACACAACATTACACACACTTTAGAATTGCTTAATAGGAACAAATACTCTAGTCTATTCTTGGATGGTTTGTTTACTTTCTAGAACTTTATTGTGGTTTGATATTATTCTGGTGGCTGTATGATGATGTGACTATTTTCTTTCATTTCACTCTGTGATGACTATATGGATGATTATAAAGACTATACACACTGCATAAACATGTTTATGCTAACCTATGTAGGAAATTGAGTCATTTTTTAATATTAAATGTAAAATATAAATTGCAAAGTGTTATAAGTTATAAAGAGTTTTAGATTAAAATGAGTGGTAAAGTCTAAATATAAATTTCTTATAAAGTGTAGAGGCCCAAAAGATAATTATCTTTCCTTGAAGATCACCTTTTTTTGAATTCTATATCTTGTATATACATTGAGCTAGAAGACTTTAAAACATTGAATACATTAAATAAGCAATTTAAGTTTATAAAAACTTGCTTCATTATATTTGTATAGAAATTGAAGCTTCTTATTGGTGGAGCTTGATCACATTTAATTTTTAGCAAACCATGATTTGTATCATATGGCACTTGCCACAAACTTTGTTGTACACTATTTTGTTTAGACCTACTACACATACATGCATTGATTGATTATATATGTTTGTGATTAGAAATTACATGCTTTTCCTAGGTTTCTCGCTATTGCAAGTGATTTTTTTCTAGAAAAAAACATTAGGCTCCTAGTACACTATGTTCTTTATAGTTTAAAACACCAACATTTAAATTTCTATGAGCATAACATACATTTTAGTTTTCTTCTATGTACATTATACCCACACATGTTATTAGTTTTGAACTACTATGTACACTATGCCCACACATGCTCATGCCTATGAAGGGGTGGCCTAATTGAAGGTGCTTCTAACCTACTTTTGTTTTCAAAGATTTTGATTTCTACCATTTAATTACTTCCTAATTGATTTTATTATATTTTCTATAGATTTAGTTCACTTCACCACAAAACTTTTGGTATATCGTAGTATTGATTATTCTAGTCATTTTAATTTATTTGTTTTAGATTTTTACTAATTAAAAGTATACTTATCAGACTTTGTATGATTGAAATAAAAAAAGAGATTTTAACATTATGATATAGTTATACTATCAATGCAACATTGTGAATGAATACAGGTATGTGAAAAAATAATAATCCGTTATTATTACTTATGATAATGTGTGCATAATTTTACTAATGTGTATGTAAACAAGGAAAATCTAATTATTATTGAAGTTGGTTGGAGACTAATTTATAACTGTACACGATGGTGGAACGATAGATTTTCCATTAAATATTATGAGTTATGGAGTTATCCACTATCTATTCAATTGAATCATTAATTGGGAGTTATAAGGAGTTAATTATTAAGGCAATAAGCAACAATGATGACCCTATTTACTGAAAGCCAATTATTACTGATACCAAAAAAATACCAAATAAGCATGAAATTCTTACTTATATAGTATTTCTGTTTGGACATGCACATAAGATATTAATTTAATTTAACTGATTTACTGCTATTAAATTATTATTACTTATTATATATGCTACTAATTTACTATTACTAAGAATTTGTTTAAGATACTGATGTAATATTTCTACATAATAACTAAACATCATGTGTACACTCCGATAAAAGTATATGTTAAACTTTTTGTATTATTATATATTTCAACCAAATTTCATATATTATTTTACTACACCTACTTATAAGGTTTCCTTACTATTTGGATAATACTACAATGATGTTTGGTTTAAGATAGATTATTTATAACTTTACAATTTTGACATCCATAATGTACTATTTTACAAGTTTTATTATTATAGCATGGGTTTTTTTTTTTTTTTTTTACTTCTACACAGATTCGTGAACATATTGTCTGCTATTGTTATAAATTGAATGATTATATGCATACAACCTTTTTTTGCTTTTGCATAATTCTTACAATTCATTCCCTAGGAGGGTTATCTGATCATCTAATAAATTTTTTAAACATAAACTCAATCAAGATCTAAATTGGTAAATCCTAATCTTAAAATATGTTAGAGTTTTTTTGAGGTTTTTTCCAAGAATCTCAAGCACTCTCTACCTTTAATCCATTGAGTTTGTGAAGAGTGTTCAAGCTTTAAGCCTTTCTTATTTGGTAGGTAAATTTTCAAATCCTTCATCTAAATTATTACAAATCTAAAGAAATTGTGTCACCACTATAAGGGAGGGTTTTTTTAAGATTTATGTCATATGTAATTAACTATAGATAAAGTTTTATACTTATATATAAAACCTAGAGCTCAATAAAAAATAAACCAATTTTAGTTTGCTAGAGTAAGAGAAAAATCTATGAATATAGATAAAGTTTTATCCTTAGTTATTTTCATTTTTTTAAATTATAGTTGAATGTCATTTTTTCTTTCAGGATGAATAATATATTTTATATATTGTGTTTGATTATGAAAGTAGATTTTTTTTTTTTTGAAATTAACTGAAGCACCAATCTATCTTTTGAGATAATATGTTGTTAACTATATAGATTTAATTATAGATGCATAAAGAAAATATGGTGGTATGATTTCTTTGTCCATAGATTTTTCTAACAACTCTATTGGGGATAAATATATCACTCTATATCTAGTGTTGACTAGATTTTTTAAATTAGTACATTGGCTCTTATAATAGGTTTAATCACCTTTCCTTTTATTAGTTCCATCATTTATTTGACACTTGAGTGTAACTGATCAACATTAAATCATTGAACAACTTGAAATTGAATATAGCCTTTATTAAACTTTCATTTTTAAAACTCAGGTTTAATCATGTCCTAATTCTAAATAATGCATCTTAGTTACATTTTCTTATGTAGCTTGATGCGGTTATTTAGATTAGGTTAGATCAATAATTTCCAATATTAAATCTAAAATATAGATTAATCAACTTTGAATATTAAGTCTAAAACCTTATTTCGATCATTCTCCTTATCATGAGTAATGCATTATATTACATTCCTCTATATAGTTCAATGTGGTTACTTAAACAGGTTCCATATTCAATAATTGCAAATTCTAAATCTAAAGCCCAGCTTCATTTTTAAAGTTCGCTTTAGGGATTCAAAAAATTCAATTTAGTGTTTTCTCTAAACCTAAATATCTTTTCTAAAGATAGTGTGTTCAGAAAATGATATAGAGTTTTAGTTTTGTTTAAAAAATGGTCAAAAAAATAATCTTCAATTTTTATTATAATATGAACATCTCATTTAACCAAATCTAGTTTTGAAGATCTCTAGATGATAGTTTATGCTCCTAAGGGAAGTCTCATTAAATTCAAATCTAGTTTTGAAGATCTCTAGATGATAGTTTATGCTCCTTAGCTCACTATTCTTAAGAATGCTAGAGTGTCTAATAAGAAACTTGTTGTAGAGTTCACTGTTAAGGGTGGGTCTTTGGTTGCTCCCATACATTAAACCCTCAATGTTCTTCGATCTTACATTCCCTAAATATGTTGTTAAATAGGTATTAAAGTTATTTATTCTTTTTAAATTCTTAGTGTTCAATACTTTTTAAATTAGGTTATCTTCTACTATAATGGAGATGACTAAATCACAACATATAAATAAGAAATGTTGCATAAGGAAAAGATCCAAGAATGTAAAATTAGTAGAATAGAAACTTTTGTTGACTGCGATAATTGAATCTACAACAGGAGAAATCTGTATCACATCACCACTACTAGATGGAAGGGATTTTCATCCCTTATATGATATAGCAAGAGAAGAGAGTGTCATAAGAAATACTAATTCTCCTCCAACTTTATTTTTTGTTAAACATTCTATCCCTTCCCTCTCTATGAGGAAGAAAATAAATTAAATCAATGTTGAAAGGACTTGTCCAAGATTATGCATCTAATTTTGGACAGTGTAAAGAAGAATTCTTAAAAAAGAAGGTTTGGTAGCCTAAACTTATAGCCACTTAATCTACATTTATCATAACTAAAGAGCATTTAGTGGAGGGATTAAGAAGAGTTAAAGGTAAAGCTTCGATGGAGTCTACATTGAACCACACTATACATCAAGTCTAGGGGTATAAGTGAGTCAAAATGACTCGTGAGCCTGCTCAATCTTGGCCTGATAAATAGCTTGGGTGAGCTTGATGAGCTAACAAGCTAAGCTTTAGCTAGCTCCAACTGAAGTTGTTAGCTCATGATCTATCTAATTTAAAAAATATTAATATAAAATATACATAAAAAATTTATTATGATTCAAGATTTTTAAGTATAAAGTTCTTAAGAGTATAAAGTTGTTAAGAATGTTTAAAATTTATATCTCACTTTCTTATATAGTGTGCATTTTTATTATTTTTCTTATGAATTTTTATTCTTATCTATCAATTCATTATAATAACGCCTAAATCATAAACATATTTATCTTTTATAATAAATAAGCTAGCTCTTGAGCAAGCTCATGAGCTAGCTTAAACTTGTAGAATAAAGTAAGAGCTCAAACTTAATTAATTAATCAAGCTCAAACTCAAATCGGAGGTAAATATAGCTTGGTTTAACTCATTTACACCATTAGTCTGGTGGTTCCATAGAAGAAATGATGATCAAGCTAAAAAATAACATGAGAAATATAAATGAAGAAGAGGATGTTAAAATAGCCACTATGAGATATCATGATGAAGAGTTGTCAAGTCAAGTATGGATGGTAGATAGTAAGGCATCCACTAATAGGGATAAAGATAAAGCTAAAGTAAATCTTTTAGATATGGAAGTTGAGGAAGGTTATGCATCAAACTTAACCCAACATCTATTAGATCAATAAACTAATAATGATGAACATACTTCTTGGATGGAAAGGAAGATGTAAAAGATGATGGCCGCCTTAGCATCATTATAGAACAAAGAGTCTCCTTCATCTAGAGCACATTTTTAATCACCTTTGAATAAGCTTGTTCAAATAAATAATAGAAATAAAGTAGTCAGTAAAGACATAAAATCAAGTAGTAAAGTTAGATAGTGAATTTTTTTACTTTGAAAATTTAAAATAAATAGTAGAATGGTAGGTAACATAAGTGTTAGCTCAATCTCAGGGTATATAGGTTCTAAGGGGAAAGACATACCTTGAAAAATATGACTTAGTCTGGTATTTGAAAGGATATGTTTCACCTTTTTTCAAGAATTTTGATGGCATGGGCTACCCTAAACAACATCTAGCACATTTTAGATCTAGTTGTTATGACACTTAAGGAAGTGATGTCTTGTTATTTTAATAATTTGTTAGTGGTTTATTAGGGATTGTATTACATTAGTACAAAAAATTCCCTAATGAGCATGCCCATACCAATATAGGGTTAGCAAGCCTCTTTATCAAAAGATTTTTCAAAGTAAAATATCACGTCATCATTAGGGATCTAGTTGCTGAAAAATAAAAACTCAGAAACATTCTAATAGGTTATATCTATAGACAGAGGAATCTTAGCATGAAGTGTGAGCCTCAATAATAAGAGCAGCATGCCATAAAGATTCTCCATAAAATATACATTATTTAAAAGCCTCTTTGCTTAAAGGATTCACGACTAAAATATTTGAGTAAAGCCTCTAATCTCTAGGAGGATTCTTCTTAACCCTCTTTCTTAGAAGGTTAAACATTGCCAAATTATAATAAGTTGAAATGTCAAAAGGTCTTGAAAAAGATATCTAGGTCAATTTCAATTGTTTGTAATGGTAAACAAGTAATGAGAGTGCAAGTAGAAAATCTAGCTCATGCTTCCCAATATCATCATAATAAAGCTCAATATGTTCAGTCATTCATACCCAAATCCAAACACTCTAAAAGAGAGAAGAGAGATGTTGGAGTCACTTATACATAAAACATACTTATTTAAAAACTGAAGAACTTAAAAGATTTTTTATGAACCTCATGAAGAAGTATGAGTTTAAATTACCTGACCCTAAGAGGTCAAATGCAGTAGGTAAATCATGAAAACCCAATTACAATCTATATCACTTGATGTTGGGTAATGAACTTAAAATTTCATCACATTTCAATGAGTGTCTTAAGAAATATATAAAGTTTTTGGCAATTATGATTCCCAATGAGTATTTATATGATTCAAGCTTGGAATCTACTAAATGGGTGATTGTTGAGCCTTATGCACCCTTTCCAACTTTAAAGCCTCATGACGGATGTGATATTTCTTAATCATATTTTTAAAGTTCATGTAGATTGTTAAACCTTTATGAACAAGCCTGAGGCTAACCAAGAGGGGGGGGGGGGTGAATTGGTTATTTTGAAAATTATTTAAATAGAAAATAAATGTCTTTTAATATTTTTAAATAAATAAGATTATCCCACAATGTTGAAGAAGATTAAGTTTACAATAAGTAGAAATTTCAACCATACTAAAATAAAAAATGAGTGTAGAAATTAAAATGCAAAAAGTAAAAGAACAAACACACCAGATATTATAGTGGTTCATTCAAATCTAACCTACGCCCACTCCCCGTAGGCCATTTCTGAGCATTGTACTAATTCTTTTAATGTTTCCCCTTTAACTCCCATAGTTAGGTGGAGAAGCCCTTATAAAAATCTCTTTCACCAACCTAGTGAGGCAGAGTACCTCGAATCATTATTGCTCTCTTGGTGAAGGTAGAGAACCCTAAATCCTTTTACTCCCTCTTGGAATTATTAGAGAATCAGAATCTTTTTTTCCTCCTAGAGTAGGAAGAGAACCTGAATCTTATGCTGAAGAATATCTCCCAGAGCCACAAAAGAATCAATAAAGCAGCTTGAAGAAGATAATGGATTCCTTTGAGTAATATTTGTGAATCCCTCACAACACTCCCTTACAAGAATCTCACCTTTTCTTTTTTCCCAAAGCTCTCCTTCTCTTCTATTAAGCTCCCTCTCAAAACAAGAAAACAATAAAAGATACTCAATAAAATAATAAGAGAGCTTAAATAGAGAGCCTCCCAAACTACCCTAAATTTTAATATTGTGCTTTTGATAGTCTAGTACGATCATGAATTGTCCTGCACAATTAGTTCAAAACAACACTTTCACACAGTATGAATAGCATTGTCCTGTACAATCAATTTAAGTATTTGTATTGATCATCCAGTCTGATTTTGAGATCATAATACAATTTATTTAAGATAATGTACTGATCATCTAGTACAAAAGCCAATGATGGGTAATAATTTAAATATGATCCCACATATCTCTCAGGTTGTCCTATACAATTGATCTATATAATTAAAAGAAAAATCATGGTTTCGTTGTCTTGGACGATACAAGACAATCAAGTATCATCCTATGTATCTCTCGAGTCATCCAATATGATCTTATCAACCTTTATGTATGATTTTATCAAATAATTCTACCATAATTAGTCTCCTAATGATAGGATCAATTTAGGCATGATTGCATAAATTATCCATTATGATGTATATCATACAATACAATTCAAACAAAATTTGAATATTAAGATACTGCTTAAATTGTAATTGGTGGCTATTTTTCATAATCATAACTAATCATCTTGTACAATATGGATCAAACATTATGATATACTTATCATCCCGTATGATATACATCGTATTGTACGATTAGTTGAAATACTAGAAATCTCTCTAACTCACCAACTCACTCCCTTTAGTATGGGTGTGTAAGGTTACTCAATCAAGTGTCCACAAGTTATATGATTTGAATTAAGAAAGGAAAAAAGTACATTAAAATTGAAAATATAGATAGACTCAACCCTAGTCTAACTAATCTTGAGCTGATTGTCATTGCCAGTGGACTTGTGGACCTTAAATCTTAGTGAGTAGGGTAACAAAATAGATATGCACTAATAATAGTGATAATGAAACAATAATGTTTGTTATCATCAAAATCACAATACTTAGGCCGAGATTTGTAATAATCCCACCCTTTTTTATGATGGCAAACATTATTGTTTAAAAATAATGAAGGCTATTGACATTCTCTGAAATCCCCCATTAGAATTTCTAAGGAAAATTTAAAATAATTTCTTCTTCTTTTTTTAAATTATTTTTAAGGAATTATGAGACATAAGTAAAAATAGAAGAAAATTAAGCTGAAAACTAGTTTCACTAAAACATATGATGCAAACAACATACTACTTTCCCTTTTGACATCATAAAAAGGAGGAAAAAGGAAACACTAACTAGTACAAAGTCAATACATCATAAGAATAGACAACAACAGAAATAAAACAAACTAGAACCCATAGGGATCCTAATAAGGAGTAGGTGATGGTGATGACTGAAAGAAGCGGTTAAGAAAGGCAAACTTATCTCCAAACCAAGGCATATCCTAGTCATGCTATTGCTGCTATTGTACTACATAGACAAAAGTGAGCTAGGTATTGGTCATACTGCTGCTAGTTTATGTAGGAGTCTAAATGAGCCTCCCACTGATCAAACATCTAAATCAACTTATCAAACTAAGACTGCTAGCAGATAGGTATAGGTGCAAGAATATGTCCTTCCTCCTCTTCCATAAGATCTTCATGCATATTATGATTATAAGTACTATGAAGGATGTGGAAGGAGCTATTGGAATAGAATTTAGGGAGGTGATCAGGTAGAGCTAGAAATTAGAATTGAATTCTGACTCTAGGATAAAGGCAGTGAGATGTCCTAAGGGTAGGTTAGGCTTTTTTTGTGTGGCCAGGATCTCTGATGCTTATTAGATGTTCAATATAGTGAATAATAAGATTACATGCAATAAAGTCAATGCTAGACATGATGTAGTAGGTGGTAAGTGAAAGAATAGGTGTAATGTGAATTTTATTCCCAACTTTAAGAATAATTGAGTTTCGAAGGATATTCTAGATGGTTTGGGCATCCTTGACAAAGGTGTTGACTTGGGCTACATGGAAGTTAACATTGGTTTCACTAAGAATGGTGTTAGCAAGAGCCCAATTATAATCAGGATATAAAGCTAAGATGTGGATTTTATCTTCATAAGTATAAAGGTGAAGGAATTCATTGAAATCTTAGTAGGTTATTTCTACAGGCCTTCTATTAACATATGATTATAGGGTAGTAAATTCATTGTTAAAAAATTCAAACATGAGTTCAGAGTTGAATGGAAAGGCTAGTGTGGGAAGAAATCTAAGAGTTATTTGAGCAAACATACTGAGTACCTAAAAATTTAGAATATTTTAGTTGATAATCTTGGAGGGGGTCATTCCAATAATTGTATAGCTGTTGTAGGCCGCTTCATCAGCTTCCTTAGTGAATCATGGATTTTTAGCATGCCTAGAAGAGCCATTTATTAGATCTTGTGACCTTTTTCCACCAACCATTGCATGAAAAAGAGTATAAGAGGGTAGTAAGGGTTTAGAGGAGTTAAAAGGTGTGAAGAAGATGAAGAACCAACGAAGATGAAGAACCAACTGCTATTTATATAAGAATTAACAAATCATACATTACAATCATGAGATTGTATTGTATGATATAGTGTAATCAATTTATTTAGATGATTGGTCAAAAAGGTTGTAGTATAATTCAATATCATTATATATTGTATTGGATGATTAGAGATAGGGTGATTGTCTCGTGGTGTCAGCCTGTATGATCTTTGACTGACTTGATCATATAGTTTGAATATGCGGATCATATAGGATAAGTTTTGATAAATGATCATACTAACTACATTTGAATCATCCAATGGCTTCTATAACAGTAATCATATAGTATGAAGTATGAATCGTATGGAATGATCACCAATAATTGATTGATATCAGCCATTGGATGTGATTTGATCAAAGAAGTAATGTTTTATTAAGATCATATAACATGATGTGAATCATATTGGATGATTTGAGCAAACATTGAAGAACTTAGAGAAAGGAACGTGACGATCAGAAAGGGCTAAAATATGAAATCATGCAAAAATAATAGAAAATATATCAAAAAATATAGCAAAAATAGCCATAAGGCAAAATAATTTTTTTTTAAAATTGATTTTCTCCAATAAATGATAAATTTACCTCATTATTAGATTTAAAAATTAGTAAGAAGATAATTTAGAACACTAAAATTTAGAAAGGTTAGAAAATCAATCTTGTTAACCCTAGCCCGAACTCCTTACAGGTCAAAATCCTGTTTAAATAAAAATCTAATTCAGAAAATAAACTAGATAGAAAAGGTGATATTTTCAAACTTCTTTTAAAAACAATATCTGATAGAATATATTGCAAAGTAATCAATCTGAAATCATAATTTTCAAATTCATGTGTAGGATATATCAATTTACACATATAATCTTCTAAGATTTTAAGGATTTAAACAAAATGCAAGCTAACTCATAGTTGTCTCATTTTGTGCCTCCTTATCATCTTTTGGTGCACATTGCACATCTTTTAATTTTTGATTCTTTTCGTGCATCATGAAGTTATTTGGAAATAAATGCACATCTCTTCAATTTTGGGCTCATTTTGTGCCTCTTTTTTTTTTTTTTTTGCATACTTTCTTCCTTTCTAAATCCTTAAAAGAATTTCTCAATTGTGAAACTATCTTCTAAATATGCGAGAAGATAAATTCACTCTCTTATATAAGGAAGGGAAAATCACAAAATTGAATCCTATTCATATGATAAATGAAAAGAACACGATTACGAAAACTTGAAAGATATTCATTGACTTGGAACATTATTTATATGAGATAGATTACTGTAGGAAGATAAAAAATATCTCCATTTAAAACTCTAACTTTTAATTTGAAATAGATTTGGATTCAAAAAGAAAATAAACTAATAAAGGAGTTAGAGGAATAGAAACAATCATTAATGTTTTATCCTTTAACAATTTTAGAGGAGTAAAACACTCCTTACATGCATCTAAATAAAAATAAGGCGAAAAAATGTCATTTAAAAAACAACTTCAACATTAAAAGTGTGTTGTGATCTGATTCTTAAAATATTGAAGGAAACAACAAAAATCAAAAGCATTAAAAAAAACATAAATAGAAACAAACATATAAATAAAATAAGAGAAAAAATAGAAATATAAAGCATCAATTTCAAGCATGAATATCTATCACACCTAATCTAGTTCTTAAGGTGTTGGTGGTTTCCAAGGCCAGTAGTTTTGTAAAGATGTCAAAAAGTTAATTTTCAGTGGCTATATGGTGTAGCTCTATGACTCTTTTGGTAACATGGTCCCCAATGAAATGGTTCCTTATGTTAATATTTTTGGTCCTCGAGTGTTCTATTTGATTTCTTAAAATATAGATGACACAATTGATATCACATAAGATCAAAATGGTTCCTACAGATAATCCTAAATCTTGTATTTATTGTTTTTTATTGTTTTAACCAAAAGACTTGCACCACACAACTTCCTAAGGCTATGCATTCAACTTCATAAGTGGACAAGGCATGAGTTATATTTTTTAATGGACTAGGAGACTAAGGACTATCCTATGAATTAGCATATTCTAGAAGTGCTTTTCCTATCTACTTTGTATCTTATAAATTTTAAATTAGAATATCCTATGATTTCAAAGGAAGTTCTATGCCTAGGATAGCATATTACAAGTCTTAGGTTCCTACGAGATATCAAAGGATTTTCTTCATAGCAGTTAAGTGGGACTCTTTTGGATCATCATAAAATCTAGCACAAAGAAAAATAATAAGCAGAATATCAGGTCTGCTAGAAGTTAGGTGAAGAAGTGATCCAATTATCATTTATGTTTCTTTTGATTAATTGATTTTCTATTTGCGTCCTTATCTAATTGAACTATAGAACTCATGGGAGCATTTATTGGTTTGGCCTTCTCCATTTCATATTTCTTAAGGATGTCCTCAATGTACTTTTTTTGAATAGAAAAATTCCATCATCCTTTTGTCTTATACTAAATCCAAGAAAGTAGATTAATTTTCTCATCATACTCATCTCAAACTCCATACTCATTATTTTGAAAATTCATCACATAGATTTTTATCAAAAGATGAAAATAGAATATTATTAACATAAATTTGGACAATGAGTAATTAATCTCCTAACTTTTCTCAGAAATAGGGTGGTGTCTATGCTCCACTTAATATAGGTTCTCTCTAGTAGGAATGTGCTTAGTCTTTTATACCATGCTTTGGGTGCTTGTTTTAGTCCATGTAATGCCTTTTTTAATTTGAACACCTAATTAGGAAATTATGAATTTTCATGGCCCAGGGGATTGTTTAACATACACATCATCATTTATTACCCCATTTAGAAAGGAAATTTTGACATCTGTTTGGTTTAGTTTGAGTCCCTTGAAGTAGGCAGAGTCTAATATCACTCTTATAGCTTCTAGTTTAGCTATAGGGGCAAAGGTTTGTTCAAAATCAATTACTTATATCTGGTTGTAGCCCTTAGCCACTAATCTTTCTTTGTTTCTAACTATCACACTAGAATTATTCATTTTGTTTTTGAAAACCCATTTAGTTCTAACAAAACTTTGGTCCTTAGGTCTTTAAAATAGTTCCCAAAAATCATTCCTCGCAAATTGATTTAACTCTTTTTGCATGGCTAGGATCCAGAATTCATTAGATAGTGCTTGATTTATGTTTGTGGATTCAGTCATTGAGATGAAGGTTGAGTGGTTTACTTCTTTTTTAAATCCATGCTTAGTTCTAATACCTTTATATGGGTCTCTTGAGATCAGTTTTTTAGGATGACTTGAAGAATATCTCTATTCTCTAAGCAGTGAAATTTTAAGTTCCACCCCTTCATCCAAATTTGTAGATTCTACTCCTTGGGTGATTTTGACAACTTTTTCTTCTTCTACCTTAGACCCTTCAAAATTATCAGATTCATCAAATATAATATGGGTGATTTACTAGCTACTAGTGTCCTTTTATTGAAAAATATATAAGATTTTTTAACATTTGAGTACCCTAAGAACACTCTTTTATCATATTTTGGGTCAAACTTACCTACTAAAGATTTCTCGTTATTCAGAGTAAACACTTTACATCTAAAGACATAAAGGTAAGAGAGGTTGGGTGTCCTACCTTAAATGGATTTCATAGGGTGTCTTATTTATTTTTGATCTAGTATTAACTCTATTCAAAACATAACGTGCTTTATTCATTGCTTCTACCTAGAAGTATTTAGCAAGTGAGTATTCAATTAACATGTCTCTCACAGCTTCTACCCAAGTCTTGTTTTTTTTTTTTTGCAATCCCATTCTGCTGAGTGGTTTTAGGAGCTAAAATATTGTGATATATCCCTTGCTCCTTATGGTAGGCTTCAAATATTTCATTATCAAATTCTCCATCATGATCACTGTGAATTGTTAGCTTTTCATAACCTAGCATCCATTGAATCTAAGTGGAGAATTTCCTAAATTCCTCAAATGATTTACTTATATGAGAAGGATACCTAACCTAGGTAAATCTTAAGTAATAATCAACAGTCACATACTCCAAGACTTTCCCTCCTAGGCTTGCAGTGCTAACATGTCTAAAGAGTTCCATATGATGGACTTCTAAAGGTTTGCTAGTGTTAATATCCTTGATTTAGTGGAAGGAGAAGTTGACTTAGTTTCCTAACTAACACGCATCACACAGCTAGTTCTTAATGTACTCTAGTTTTGGAATTCCTCTAAGTTTTTTTTGGGTGTTTTTCTAAGATTTTACATACTTGCATGACACTCTCCTATACCATAACCAGGATTCACCAACAATAGTTTTTAGTCAAAGAGAAGCAACAAGTTTAACATTGTTTAAATTAAGCATGTAAATATTAATTATTCTTTTTCCATACAACACAATATCTCCATTTAAGCTTATCATACAGGTAGTAAAAAAAAATCAAATGCTGAAGCCTTTATCATAGAGTTGGCTTATGTTGAGCAGATTATGTTTTAAGCCATCTATTAGTAAAATGTTTTTAATGAAGAACTTTTTTGAGTTTCTAATTATACCTACGCCCACCACTCTCCTGGTGATAATATCTCCAAGTGTTGTCTTGCCTCCTACCCTAGCCTACTATGAAATAAATTGATTTGCATCTCTAGTTATATGACTTGAACATTCGCTGTCTAGGTACCACATGCTCTCATGAGGCATTCTATGAGAACATCTCTACAAAATCATAAAAAGTTAGATTTAGGAACCTAAATAAGTTTTGGTTCCACCTTATTAACTAAAAATGAGATACTTGCATGCTATGCTATGTTTTATATAATTTTGATCTCCACGCTAAATGTGTTCAAAGGTGGATAGTGCAAGTATGGGATATATGTCCTAGCATGCCACAAAAAAATCTAACTCCAGGAAAAGGGTTTACTATTATATGTGGGTTATGATACCTCTTCCTAGGTTTAAATGCGTGTTGTGATGGTATCTTTTGAAGCTGTGTAAGTGTTGGAGGTGTTTTGTTTTATTTGAAAGCTTTTAGTTGAATTTGTAAAGATTTATTTGGACTTTCAAGAATTAATTTTTTTAATTTTTAATGGATGCTCACCACCATGTATTTTACATGCAAGAGTTTATAATTCTTTGAATGCATTTTTTAATTTAATATGTGATATTTTCAAGGAATCATGTTTTGTAGTTAAATCAAGATGCTTTTTATTTAAAGAGTCAAATTCATCTAATAAGGCCATGTGATTACTATCCAAAGTAGAATGATATTTCCTAAGGCATTCAAGCTCTTTTTGCACTTTTTAAAAGTCAAAATTCAAGCTTGCATACATTTTCTTGAGCTTCCTATATGCATTATGAATTTTTAAGAAACATCAAATAGTTCATCATAAAAAAGCTCACATAACCTCTCTTGATCAGAATGATCAAGTTGATTATATGCCATTAAGCACAAGTTGGTTTCCTCCTCTTCTACTTCTATTTCAGATGAGTCTGAAGCAGAATCTACCCAGAAATCCTTATGAGTCCTTTACTTGCCCTTTTTGCACTTAGGTTTTTCTTCACCCTTCTCCTTGATTGGGTGAATTTTTAGACTTGGGTAATTAGTTTTCATGTGCTTTGACTTCCTGCATTCAAAATAGATGACATCAGACGAAGTTTTATAATTTTTATTTTATTTACCTTTTTTCCATTGAAGATGACATCGTTTCTTTTTCTTGATAAAGCTCTTAAATTTCCTTGTCATTAGTGTAATGTCAACAACATCATGAGGTGTAAAATTGTCACTATCATAATTGTTATTTTTTAAGGCTACAATTTTCTCCTTTCTCTTTTTACTTGCATCAAGCTGTCTTTGACTCACTCCTTACTCCTAAGCAATGTGTGCTCCAAGTAAGTTATTAATGGAGTAAATATTCAAATCCTTAGATTAAGTTATAGTAGTAATTTTTACATTATAGGAAGTAGGTTGATAATGCAAGATATAGTTAACTTTTTCATAGTTAGTAAGTTCTCTTCCTAGAAGCATGCAGGAAAGTATCAATCTATGTGAACCTAATATACATTTCAAAAATTATTTCACTAGGTTTCATGCAAAAAAGTTCATAATCATGGAAAAAAATATTTAACTTAGATTGTTTCACTTCACTTATTCCTCATAGGTTACGCATAATTTATCCAAATTTTTTTTCAGTTGTCCAAGTAGATACACACATGTAATCTAAAGCTTTTAATGCATAAAAAATTAGTCTAAACATTTAGTATTTAGTTGGATAAATCTCTATCTTCTATGCTCCATTCAGAATAAGAAAATTTAGTTTTCATGCCATTAACTAAACGTGAAGTGCAGAATGTCCTTCCTGAACTAACATCCACATGAGATTGTCTATAGATTGTAAAAAAATTAAACTTGGAAATTTTCAAAAGTAAAAAAAAAAAATATTATCAAATAATGGTGGTTATGTGATTGAAATCCTTCAACAAAATTACAATTTCCAAAGCTAGACATTGATCATTTTTCAGAAGTTATTTAAAACTTAATTTTTTAAACCCTCTTTGATACCACTTAAAAGTTTGTGTAGGTTGTTAAACCTTTAAGAACAAGCCTGAGGCTAACCAAGAGGGGGTTATGTAGTTATTTTAAAAATTAATTAAAGCAAAAAAGAGAGTCTTTTTATCTTTTTAAATATTTTAAAATAAACATGATTATCCCACAATGCACAAGCAAATTAAGTTCATAATATTAAAATTTTTAACCACACTAAAATTAGAAAAGAGTGTGAAAATTAAAATTTTGAAAGTAATAGAACAAACAAAAAAGATTTTATAGTGGTTCAATCTAATCTTACCTACGTCCACTCTCTGGAGGCCTCCTTCGAGTATTACACTAAGCCTTTTTGTTTCTCTCTTTTAGCACCCACAATTAGGTAGAGAAGCTCTTAAAAAAATTTCTTCCATCGACGCGATGAGGTAGAGTATCTTGAATCTTTTTCACCCTCTCGGTGAAGTTAGAGAACCTGAATCCATTTACTCCCTCCTTAAGTAGAAAGATAACTAAAATCCTTTTACTCCTTTCTCGATTAGGCAAAGAACCTGAATCTGATGATAAAGTATGCCTCCCTAGAACCAGCAAGAAATTAAAAAACAAGCTTAAACAAGATAATAGAAACCTTACTTATAATAACATTTATGAATCCCTCACAACTCCCCCTCAAAAAAATCTTACCCTTTCTTCTCTCCTAAAGCTCTGCTTCTCTTCCTTTAGGCTCCCTCTCAAAATAAGATTATAGTGAAATATACTCAATAAGATAATAAAGAGTGTTTAAATATAGAGCCTCCAAAGAAGCCCTAAATTTTAATATGGCACTTATGATCATCCAATATGGTCGTGAGATAATTTTATATGATTAGTTCAAAATAGTACTTTTAGATAGCACAAATAACATTATCCTATACGAACAATTCAAATATTTGTATTGATCATCCAATCAGATTATGATATTATATGATATGATTTGTTCAAGATATAATATTGATCATCTAGTATAGAAGACGATGATGGGTGACGATTTAAATATCATCCCATACATCTTCTATACTATCCTCTACGATCGATCAATATGATTAGAAGAAAAATAATGGTTTTTCATCATGGGTGATGCAGGACGATCAAGTATCGTAGCATGTATCTCTCCGATCATCCTGTATGAATTAATCAAGAAATTCTACCATAATTAGTACCTTAATCATATGATAAATTTAGGCATGAATGTCATAAATTTCTAGTATGATTTATATAAAACTATACAATTAGAACAAAATTTCAATATTAAGATATAACAAAATTGTGATTGGTTGTTATTTTTTATAATTATAATTAACTATTCTGTAGGATATGGATCATACAATATAATTAATTTAATCACACTTAATTAATAAAGGTCCCCTAATAAGGTTTTTCTATTTAACTGATCATCCAGTATGATTTATTCAAAAACTAAAAATTTCTCTAACTTACTAGCTCACTCTCTTGAGTGTATTCAAGGATACTGAGCCTAGCATCCACTAGATAAATGATTTTACTAAGGAAAGGAAAAAGTACATTTAAATTGAAATTACAGACATACTCAAGCCTAGTCTATCCAATCTTGAGCTGATTGACATTTCTAATTGACTTGTGGACCTAAAATGTTAGTGAGCAAGGAAACAAAATAGACATGCAATAATAAAAGTGATAAGGAAATAATAATATTTGTTACCATCAAAATCATAGTGCTTAGTCACATATTAGCAACATATTCCTCTTAAAAGTTTTAAATAAAGTTTATATATATATATATATATATATATATATATATATATATATATATATATATATATATATATATATATATATATATATATATATATATATATATATATATATATCAATTTGTTGCAAACCTATTTTCTTGAATTGTGATTTTGATGATAGCAAACAATCATGTTTCTCTACGACTGCCTTGCCTACTGACATTTCAGGACGACATGATTAGACGACAATCGGAACCAGCTCAAGATTGGGTAGACTAAGTCTGAGTCAGTTTGTAATATACTTTTTCCCTTTCTTGAGATAATTCTAACCTTTGAGGTGTTTGATGCTATGTAACCCTACATAGACACACTTGAGTGATTTTTTCTATTTTAATTAGAGCTTTCTGATTTTTACTCACATCAGCCTGGATGATATTTATATCGGCCTGGATGATCTGCTAAAAATAGAAACCCTAATTAGGGCATCTAATCAATACAGCCGTCATTAAGCTAATCTGTCTGGATGATAATTTTATCGGATAGGATGATAGGACCAAATCAGAAAGAATCAGCCTCCATGATCTATTTAGGTATTCTTTATTTTTGGAAATTAGCCAGGATGGTATCATATCGATCAAGACAATGATATACAATTATGCTTAAATTAATCAAGTGATTAAGGAAAGAAATTAAGGCTGATTGCACGATCACATCGGCCGGGCCGAATGTAGGATCGGCCGGGATGATGGCGTGGACAATTGACATCGGCCAACCTCTATTTAGGGTGATGTTCAGGACAAATTGGCTCGGATTTGAACTAATCGGCCAGGTCGATATACTATCGGCTTGGACGATATGACCAAAAATGACTCTAATCATCCTGAACTGACCGGGCTGATTGAGCAAAATTTGTGCTCACTGGCCAGGCCGATACCCCTATCATCCTGGATGATAAAGTTGATTTGGATAAAATAATATCTATTCTAAAGCTCTTTTATTTAAGATCTTTTTCTCTACCCTTTGGGGCATCTTTTGCTGCTGTCTTGACCTGAGAGAGCCTCTTGTGAGGGGGATTCATAAGGGTTACTCCAAGCATTATTCTACTTCTTCTTCCACTAGAATCTCTTGTCCTTGGAAGGGTTGAGAGAGGTGAGCTTCAGCAATCGATCAAGGTTTTCTACCTGCTTCAGGAGGAAGCAAAAGGAGTTGGGTTCTCTACATTGCTAGGCTTTTTATGACTTCTCCATGTTGTGCCACTTTTGTAGTGCAATACTGGAGGGTGCCTCCATGGAGTGGACGTAAGTCGGGTTGACCAAACCACTATAAATCCTTCTATTCTTTTTCTTCGGCTACCACATTTAATTTTTCGCACTTTGATTTCATTGTGATGAATCTTGGTTTGAGTTTTATGCTTTAATTGTGAAAGATTTTCTTAATTACAAATTCACCCCCCCCCCCCTCTTGGTTAGCCTTAGGCTAGCTCATGTGGGCTTAACATCCCTAACAAACTTTCAAGTGGTATCAGTGCGGGATTCATAAAAATTAAGTTTAAAACGTTTTGAATTTCAATCCATGGCTAACTTTGGGAATTATAATATAATGGAAGGATATTCTATTACCCGACCACCTTTGTTTGATAATATTCTTTTTGATTTTTTTGGAAAACTCCATGCCTACTTTTTTATAATCGATTGATTATCGCATGTGGATGCTTATTAAAGAAGGATATTCTCCACCTTCTCATGAACTTAATGGAATTAAAACTAAAGTATCATTTGCTGAATGGACTTTTGATGAAAGAGATTTAGCACAACTTAATGCAAAGTGTTTGAACTATTTTTAGCTTTAAAATCTGAAGATTACATGCGTATTTCAATTTGTGCTTCTGGTAAAGAGATTTGGGATAGATTTACATTAGTTATGAAGGAACTAATGAAGTTAAGATACCTTATTTGAATATTTTGTTGCATGATTACGAACTTTTTTGTATGAAACCTCATGAATTTATTTCTGAAATGTATACAAGGTTTACTTAGATTATAACTTCTTTGCATGATTTAGGAAGAGGACTCACTAACTATGAAAAGGTTAATATAATTTTGAGATGTTTACCTTCCACTTTTGATGCTAAAATCATTGCAATTACTGAATCCAAATATTTAAATACTTATTCATTTGATAACTTACTTGGCTTGCTCATTACTTACGAGTAAGGAGTGAATCAAAGAAATATGGATGCAAGTGAGAAAAAGAAGGAGAAAACTATGGCACTAAAAGCTAAAAACTCATATACTAATTCTTCTTGGTCTGAAAGTGATGAAGTTTCCTTCATCACTAGGAAATTCAAAAACTTTCTAAGGAAGAGTCACAAGCATGATCAAAATTGGAGAAAAGGTAAAGTTAACAAAAATTTTAAAGTCTCTTCTAATGTTGTTTGTTTTGAATGCAGGAAGCCTGGACATGTAAAAGGTTATTATACTACACTTCAGGATCACTCATGCAAAAAAAAGAATGAGAAGAAACCTAAGTTCAAGAAGGATAAGAAGCGAATCCAAAAGGCATTCTAGGCAGAATCTGCATCTAACTCCTCTGAGACTGAGGCTATGGAAGAGATAACAAACTTGTGCTTAACAGAAGAAGATCATCTTAATCAAACTGATGAATAAGAGGTATGTAAACCAACCTATGACCAATTGCTTAAAATATGTGAGAAAATTCATTCATCATATAGAAAACTTAAGAAAACTCATGCTAGTTTGAAACTGAAGTTTTTGAATTTACAAAAAGAGTATGAAATTTTAATTAAAGAACACTTCCAAAATCATAACAATCACATGTCTCTACCTGATGAATTTGATGATTTATATAAAAACGCATTCTGAATTAATTGTTGAGCATGATTCTTTAAAAATGTCCCTTGTTGAGCTAGAAAAAGAATTAGTAAATTTCAAAGCTTCTAAAAAACCATTACATGCTTCACATAATTTTAAAAGGAAACATCACCACATGAGTAGAGTAGTACATCCTTTTCCTGGTATTGGATGTTTTTTATGTGGCATGGTAAGACACATAGCACACACTTGCACTATCCATCATAGTTCACATTGGGTTTGGAAATCCAAATTGTATGATTCATAGCATACACTACATTTCACTTTTTATAAGAAGGGACACAAACCTATTTGAGTTCCTAAATCTGTCATTTGATAATTTTTGTCAGTAAACTCTCACAAAAGGCCTCATGAGAGCATGTGGTAGTTGGACAACATATGCTCTCGACATATGACTGGTGATGCCAATCAATTCATTTTGCTGGAAAGCAGGACAGGATGCAAGGTTACTCTTGGAGACAACACTACTTGGAAGGTGGTAGGCTCAGATATAATGAGAAATTCAAAGAACCATCTAATTGAAAATGTTTTACTTGTAGATGGACTAAAGAAAAACTTGCTCAGAATCAATCAGCTATGGGATAAAGGTTTCATCATAAAATTTCTGGCAAACACTTGCATCATAAGCTTAAATAATAACACTATTTTGCAAGGAAAGTGGATCAACAATGTTTATATACTTGATTTAAACAATTCTGAAAGTGTTGCTTCATTTTGTTTAAAAACTACTATTGATGATTCATGGTTGTGGCTTAGGAGATTATGTTATGCTAATATGAAAACCCTTAGAAAATTGACTCAAAAAGACTTAGTTAGAGGTTTCCCCAAGCTTAAGTTTTCAAAAGACCACCTTTGTGATGCCTGCCAATTAGGAAAGCATGTCCACTCCACTTTTCACTCCATTAAGAACATTAGTACCTCTAGTCCTTTAGAAGTCCTTCACATGGATTTGTTTGGACCCATTAGCACTTCCAGCTTAGGATGGAAAGTATATGGTTTTGTAATTATCGATGCCTACTCGAGGTTTACTTGGACTAAATTTCTATCACATAAAACTGAGTATTTTGATGAATTTAGATCCTTCTTCACTTGGATTCTGAAAAAGATAGGTTGTGAGATTTTGACCATCCATAGTGACCATGGGGGGGGGGGTGAGTTTGAGAATGAGAGATTTGGAGACTTTTGTAAGGATAAGGGGATTATCCAAAACTTCTTAGCTCCTAGGACCCCTCAGTAGAATGGGGTAGCTGAAAGGAAGAACCAGACCTTAGTGGAAGCCGCTAGAGCTATGTTTGCTAAGTATTCACTTCCAAAATACTTTTAGACTGAAGCGATTAACATAACTTGTTATGTGTTGAATAGGGTGAATGTTTGAGCCAAACTTGATAAGACACTCTATGAGATTCTTAAGGGTAGGACACCCAATCTTTCCCACCTCCATATCTTTGGTTGTAAGGTTTTCATCCATAATAATGAGAAGTCTCACTTAGGAAAATTTGACCCAAAATTTGATGAAGGAGTGTTCTTAGGATATTCTAGTGTTAGGAAGTCTTTTAGGGTGTTTAATAAAAGGACTTTGGTGGTGGAGGAAACTACTCATGTAGTGTTTGATGAATCTGATCCTAGGAAGCCTAAAGTTGATGATAATGATGATGTTGGACAAATTACCACTGGAGTAGAAAATTTAGAGAATAGGGAAGAGCACCAAAACACTAAAGGAGTAGGAGAGATTACCCAAGCAGTATAAAATATTGATCTGGAAGAAAGGATTGAACCTACACACACTTTGCCTAGAGATTGGAGATATTCTTTAAATCACCCAAAGGAATTGATCATAGGAGACCCTTTTGAAGTAGTAATGACTAGGCATGTACTTAGGAAGGAAGTGAACCACTCTGACTTTATCTAAATGATTGAACCCATCAACATCAATCAAGCCCTTTCTAATGAGTTTTGGATCTTAGCCATGCAGGAGGAGTTGAAGCAATTTGATAGGAATGATGTTTGGGAGCTTGTAGAAAGACCAAAGGGATAAAGTGTAGTTGAAACTAAGTGGGGCTTTAAGAATAAGATGAATGATTCTTGTGTGGTGGTTAGGAATAAGACAAGATTGGTGGCTAAGGGGTACCACCAAATAGAAGGGATATATTTTGAGGAGACCTTTGCCCCTATAGCTAGATTGGAAGCCATTAGAGCACTATTAGCCTTTGCCTAGGGATTTAAGCTTTTTCAAATGAACATTAAGAGTGCCTTTTCAAATGGAATAATAATAGATGATGTGTTTGTAGAATAACCACCAGGTTTTGAGAGTTTCCAACTTTGAAATCATGCTTTCAAATTAAAAAAGGCCTTATATGGATTAAAGCAGGCACCTAGAGCTTCTTGGTATGAGAGGCTTAGCACATTCTTACTAGAGAGGGAGTTTATAAAGGGGAGCGTAGACACCACCCTTTTTCTAAGGAAAGTAGGAGATGAGTTACTCATTGTTCAGATCTATATTGATGATATACTTTTTAGATCTTTTAATAAAAATCTATGTGATGATTTTTTCAAAATAATGGGTAAGGTGTTTGAGATGAGTATGATGGGAGAGTTGTCCTACTTTTTAGGATTTATCATAAAATAATTAGATGATGGAACCTTTATAAGTCAATCAAAGCACATTAAAGAAATCCTAAAGAAATATGAAATGGAGAAAGCCAATGTTGTAAATTCAGGTCTATGAACTATGTTTTGATGATTGGAAAACACTCTTACTTGTCTTGGACTGTCTTTTACTACTGACTTTTTAGGAATCAAAGATTCGATGGAAAAACGGAGCCAGCTCAAGATGGGGTAGATTAGGGTTAAGTCAGTCTGTAATTTTATTTTTCCCTTCTTGAGCCAATTGTAATCTTTGGTGTGACTGATGCAAAGTAACCCTATCCACACACTTGAGAGACTTAGAATTTCTATTTTTACTCAAATCAGCCAGGACGATATTTACATCATCCTGGACGATCGAGCTTAAAATAAAAAATCTAATCAGTGGTTCTTAATTAAGGCAGCCGTCATTAGCCAATCGGCTAGGTCGATACTTGTATCGGCCTGGATGATAGGCTCAAAATAGAAAGAAATTGGTGCCATAAATAATTAAAGTATTCTGTATATTTGGCAATCGGCCAAGAAGATCTTGAATCGTCCTGGACGATATTCATAATTATGCCTTAATTGATCAGACAATCAAGGAAGTAATTAACGATGATTGATACGATCACATCATCCTAAATGATCACAGGATCAGCCAGGATGATCTATTCTAAAATCATTAGTTGCTCCTAGATGATAAATATCCGCCAGTATAAATTTAGGGCGATGTGCTGGACGATCTGGTTCAGACAGCTTGTATTCAAGGCGATGCTCTGGACGATTTTCCTCTGATTTGAACTGATCGGTCGGGATGATCATGAGATCATCCTTGATGATCAAGCCAATTTTCAATCATCCAGTTTGCATTCAGGGCGATGCTCTGTCCGATCTCATCGAATTTGTACTGATCGGCCAGGACGATTTACATATCGTCTGGGACGATATAGTCGACACTTACAATTGATGAGCTCCTTTGAAGCTTTTCTATTTCAGAGCTCTTTTTCAATGTTTTTGAACATCTTTGGCTGATGTCTTGACCTGAAAAAACCTAAAGGAGAGAGAGAGAGAGAGAGAGAGAGAGAGAGAGAGAGAGAGAGAGAGAGAGAGAGAGAGAGAGAGAGAGAGAGAGAGAGAGGATCTTGTGAGGGGGAGCTTGTAAGGGGATTCACAAGGGTTGCTCCAAGCATTATTCCACTTCTTTTTTCCTAGAGTCTCTTGTCCTTGGAAGGGTTGGGAGAGGTAAGTTCCAGCAAGCGATCGAGATTCTCTGCCTGCTTTAGGAGGAAGCAAAAGGTGGAAGGTTCACTGTCTTGCCGGGTATGACAAAAAGAGGTGTTTGTAAAGGCTTCTCTGCCTAGCTGTAGGGGCTAAAGGAGAGTCATGATTGTAGTGCAATACTCAGAGAGTGCCTCCGGAGAGTGGACGTAGGTCAAGTAGACCGAACCACTATAAACCCTTGTGTTCTTGTTTTTTACTGCTTTCATATTTATTATCTTCCACACTTATTTTATGTGGTGATTTGGTTTGTATTTGTGCTTTGCTTAGAGAAATTTTTAAATACCAATTCACACCCCTCTTGGTTAGCCTTGGGCCAGTTCTATTGGGCTTAACATCCCTAACAAACTTTCAGCCAAGCCACTAAATACTCTCATGATTTATAATATTCAATTGGATAAGGACATTAGTGGAAAATATTTTGATCGAAAAAAGTTTAGATGGATGATTAGATATTTACTTTACCTGATTGCTAGTCGACCTAATATAATGTTTAATGTTTGTCTTTGTGCTAGATTTCAAGCTGATCCTAAAGAATCCCACCTGAATTCAATTAAGAAAATTCTTAGATATCTTTTAGGGACCCAAAACTTAGGAATCTGGTATCCTAGGCACTACACTTCTTTTGAGGTTATTGGATATTTTGATTTATATTTTATAGGATGTTGGGTGGTGTTGGTGGAATTTTGAAAATATGTTTTGAAAAGTATTGGTTTTCTTTGGGAGTTAAAGTTAAATTCTAATTCTAAAATTGAATCATCCTGTTAGAAAGAATATATCACCTCGAAAGATGAAAATAAAATTTCATAACGGCGTTCAGATTTAGAATTATGAAATTCATCTTGAATATTGTAGCGGATGCTAAAGAGAAATTCATATGACCCCGAAGGGTCAAAATGAGGTTCAATTAAATATCCAGCTACAATATTCAAGAAGTGTGATCGTTAGGTTCACATCCAAAGCCTTATCAAAGAAAGATACATCTCTCCGAAGGGAGAAAATATCGTTCGATGATAATTCTTTAGATATGAAAATAATAATGATCACTAATATTTTAAATTCTCCCAAGGGAATCCAATTGAGTTTTGAAAAATCAATTTTTAAAATCAGGTGTGTGTGGTTCTAAATCTCCTACGAGCGCAAGCCCTCGTAGTTAATTACATCGTAGGGAGGTAAAATCCCCTACGAAAACTCTCGATTAAAATAACGGCAAAATTTTATTAGATTTTTTAGGAGTGATATCAAAGTATGAATAGAATTATTGGAAAATCAAAAGGGAATGGATCAAAATTGAACAGTTATTAACGGAGTTAAAGGATGAGAGGTAGGGGACACTTTGAGATTCCAGAACCATCCGGAAATGTCCCAACTTAATCTAAGTGTTGGGCTTTATGTTTTGGATTTGAAATGATATTTAATTAGAGTTGAGCATTTTATTAGAAATTTGGGACTATATTCCCGAAATTTGGGGTCTTATAATCAAAGATCTGCCCCGGAACCTAAATCTATTTTGGACACTGGACCACAGTCGTCCAATCCTAACTAATGCAGTGCAAGATCTGGACTTACCCCGGCCTGGATTGGGGAGCCAACTAACCACCTAATCGATTTAAAATACATGAATCCGGTCTTTTATGGAAGACTGGTAGGGACGTTATAATTAAAGTTTTGGGGAGGCGGGGCCGACATCTAGAGATTTTCCTAATTGGCCCCTTTGACTTATGTTGGGTGCTAAAAATGCTAAGGACTATGATTTTAAAATTTTGACTCTTTAATTTGTATCTAATGCAATGCGTGCTGGTTAACAACCTCAAATCAAATATGCTTGAAATTTTTAAAAACAGGCTTATAAAATAATTTTTTAGAAGACTGGACTTCCCCAGGTCCGGCACCTCGTCCTCATAGGTCAGACTATCCGGACTCTACCCGCAGGCGGGGAAGGGTCTAAAGCAAGGAAAGAGTAATGCAAAAATATGCATGCGACCCCGGGGTCGAACCCCGGCTAATTCCCTAGATTCGTTATCTTTCTATGTTATTTAGACTCACTAAAATTTTAGACTTTTAAAATTATGAGTAGAAAAATTTCACACCCTCACGAGTCTCACGTATCCAGGCGAAAACAAAGAGCGGCATGCAATCGCCAAAAAACTAGTAAAAATAAGTAATCCTAAAGGCAATCAAATCATTACATCAAATACAAATTAATTAATAAATGTCCGTAGGCAGAGTTGCCTTGCTTATTACAAACCAGAATATTACAGAAAGTAAAGTGGCCGGGCACCACTGACAACAACCCGGATTCTAAGCCTAGCAATGACGCAAGTTATTTTGAGTGGGATACTCTCAATCTTCAAGTCTTCAAATCTTCAATTTCATTCTTCTTTGGACTCCTTTTCTTCAATCTTCTTGGAATCTTTGTAGTAGATTATCCAAATGGACAAGAGGGCACTTCCCTCTAAAGGGGAAGGCCACTCTTTCCTCTTTGGGTAAGGAAGAGATATGATCCAAATTTGGATTTCCAAATGGAAAAGGAGTGTTCCCCAAAGGGGTATCCTTTCCTCTTTGGAATCCAAGCTTTGGATCTATGTATCCCAACTCAAAATAAACTTTCACAACACTTGACACTTGCACAAATTACATTGATATCAAAATAAAAATCTAGACTCACCTGCAGGGTTATCCTAAGCAATTAATATATATAAAAAAAGTAGTTATTCCCAAGCAGTTGTATATGAGCAGAAAAGAAAGTAAACACACTGGCCACGCTCTTTTTATGATTTGGGGGCTTTAGCAGCTGAAGCACATGTGCAAAGAGTTTATAATATTTATGCATTTTTGATTTGCCCCATTTTTATATTGCCCTGCATGAGCGTGGCCACCTGCAGAAAACTATGTCAACATCCAGATCGTACCTAACCTAAGGGTAATCTAGTCGCCAAACACATCAATCCATCCACAGAGTACGGGAAAAGTAAGCAGACACAGCAAAGCGATTTCATCCACAACATGCAGTGAAAACTACGAAAAATCCGGCACACAGCAGTAAAGTAAACACCGGCCTAACCTAGATCTAGAGTTGGTTGTCCTAGCACATCATCTAAAGTATGTGATAAAGGTCGTGTGGCTGGGATAGATCCTAATGTAGGTGATTAACTAATGTTGTCTAAAAGTTTGGATTTGTTAAGGCTTAGAAAGGGGGGGTTTAGATTAAAATTTAAGTATTAATGAATTAAGAATTTTAATTAGAAATATTTTAAAAGTTAATTGATTACTACCTTTGTTTCACACCGAGGCCGTGAAGTTTATTTCACCTTCCTTGGGGCTAAGCTAATAGCCTCGTAGGCCTGGGTTACCCAGTAGCAATCGGGGTTAATTAAGTTATTTAAGTTGGTTGGAATAAAAAGAGTGGATTAATATAAAGAAATGAGTTAATTACTGATTTTAAAAGCTTGATTAATTTAAGTTTGCCATTAATTGATTCGTGGCGTTGTGCCACCAGGCTCGAGGAACCAGCCTCCTTAGGACACTTAGCCCCGCAGCCCGGAGTAGTCCAGCCGATAAACCAAATTAATGTAATTGAATTAGAGGTTTTAAAAGGTTACATAATTAATGATTAATCTATTTTAAGGTTTAACACCCCTTAGAATCCATTCGTGGCGTTGTGCCACCAGGCTCGAGGAACCAGCCTCCTTAGGACACTTAGCCCCGCAGCCCGGAGTAGTCCAGCCAATAAACTTCATCTTTAGGGTGGTTGTTGTGTTTTAAAGGATTTGTTAAGTGTTTTAAGCATTAAACCAATATTCTCTGAGTTTTAGAATGATTTGAGCTTTTATGAATTTTTTTAAAATATTTTAATGAATTGATTAAAGGGTTGAAAATTGACTTTTTGATTAAGCTCAAATTCTGGAATGTTTGTATTTTATTAAAATACTATACCTTTCTACGATCAGTTAGAAGGTAAGTACGTTGAAATTGGATTTTTCTACATTTTATTACGAAGGTTTGAAGTTTTGAACTAGTTTTGACTTAAAATTGACCGATTTGTTGACTTTTTAAAAAAATTGCAAATTTCTGGATTTTAATATTTTTTATAAATATTATACCTTATTAGGAATTGAATGCAAGGGAGTTTGGGTGATTTGGATTTTTTTAGAATTAGTTATGAAGGTTTGAAATTTTGACTATTTAATGAATTTTCTAAATTTCTTAATTAGAGGGCTTCTTTTGTGATTTTGCTTCAAACAAGTTTCCAATCCTTGAAAACACCTCCAAAGGTCAGAAATGACCTAAGGAGGGATCCCCAAGTGTTTGGGAAATTTTGGGATTTTTTAATTATTATTAATTAATTATCTTAATTAAACATTGATTTTCATTTAAAATTAAATTAGGGTTTAAAATGCTGTCAAATCAAGGGGCTTTTAATTATAATAGATTAAGGACTGAATTCTGGTCAGTTTGAGGGTTTATATGTAATTTTTGGATTTAAATTGAATTTATTACAATTTTAGAAGTTTTAAAGGCTTAGTTAAGGGTTCAAGACTTAGAAAATTAATTAGGGGACCTAATGACCTCAAAAATCAGTGAAAAAATTTCTCTAGGGGCTGAGGGTGTCACTAAGTTCAAATGTTCAAAATTTCAACTCAAGGGGAAGTGAATCCTAATTATTGAAATTTTTCTAAGTTTTCTATACATGAGTCCTTAATTATTGTCCTTAATTATGTCACTAATCTTGATGGACTTGAATCAATGTTTGAACTAACCCTCATACTCAATACACAAGGCATGCATGAACCACATAAACACATTCAATACCTAAATCTAGGAGAGCCTTAGACTAAGTGGTGTGTGCACCTTAAGCATGCAATTAACTAATTAACATAATTAAGACAAAATTAGTGAATAATCAAAGAATGATTATCCACTAATCATCCCCTTTATTTCTATTCAAATATGCTCAATCAACATTTAAGATCTCAAGTGACTTCTTAAATACTTAAAGATTTACATATATATAGTTTCAAAATATATTTTAAAACATATAAATATAAATGGATATATATATATATATATATATATATATATATATATATATATATATATATATATATATATATATATATATATATATATATATATATATATATATAAATATATATTATAAAATAATTAAAAATATTATTAAAATACATGTTGATGAGTTGAAAGATCCACTGATCTCTAGGGAAGTTTGAAAATAATAAAAGATTTTCCTTGTATTTTTCAAAATACTTAATATTTAATTAAATATAAAAAAGGTTAATAAGCTCCAATAATTCAAAATACCATCAAAATCTATTCAAATAATATTGAAAATTTTTTTGGAGACCAGCCATGCACTCAACAACATGCATGCCAAATTTCAGATAAAAATAATTTATACATAATTAATTAAAAATAAAATACATATTTCTGTATTTCTTAAATTACTAATAAAATAATAACCAAAAGGGTTTGATTTTATTTTTAAAATAAACTAGATGAAAAACTGAAGAAAATGATATATTATACTCATTTTTTGGTTATGTATTTAATTTACTATAATTTTCCAAAGTTTCTGTAATTAAAATCAATTAAAACACATTTTTCCTTAATTAAACGGCGGCGGTCAGACACGCGGCGCGCTCGGATTGGCGGGATCGAAACCGCGTGACGGCGGGGACACGCGTCGGCCGCAGGCCGCTTCACGCGGTTTCCACTTAACCACGTCAGCGGCTCTTGACAGCCGTTGGATTAACCGCGGGTTCGATCTAACGGCTGAGATCAGATCCCGTGGTTTGATCTCACCATGAGAAGATCAAACGGCAGAGATTCGATCCCGCTGTTCCGAATGGACGGCCCTGATCTCGCCGGACGGCTGATCGAACGACAGATCGAAGGCGCAGTCAGATCAGGCCGCGGGAGGGCTCGATCTGGACCGTTGATCGAACGATCAACGGTCCAGAAAACGTACACTCACCGGAAACCGTGAGTGACGCCCTAGAAAACGTCTTTTGCCTCGTTCTTTCGATCGGATCGATCATTTCACTTGAAATTTTAAACACAAAGAGTAGGCATGAACAGAAATAATGGGGAATAGTTTGTTTTAGCTAAAACCCTAAAAGCATAAAGCTATTTAGATCTAACTAATGTGAACTAGATCTAGGGTTTTAGGGAGTTATACCGTTAGATCTTTGAAATTTCTGGATGGATGAGCTTGTAGATTGTCCAAGTGAAGATCCCCAGCAGAAATCCAAGCTCGAACACGTCTGGATCGACTGCTATAGGCTTGGGACGGTCTAGGTGGTGGGCTCGCCGGAGAACTCGCTGCCGGTGACGTACAACCACTTGGATTTTATAGTGGGGAGGTAGAGGAAGCTCTGGAGATTCAAAACAAACTGAGAGTTTGATCTGGGAGGCTAGGGTTAGTGAGAGAAGCTGCTTTGATCAATAATGCTCAAAAGTTGCCTTTCTCCCTATTCAAACAAGCTGGGCTAGATTGGATGGCTAGGATTGATGCAGGGGCTCTCCAGATGATGCCACCTGTCCCTGGGAAAGCTGGAAGGCTGCGGAAAGGGCTGGACAAGCCTTGCTCCTATTGGGTGGACTTGGGATGAGTGAGAGGAGACATTGCCACTTATGGCTAAACAAGGGATGGAGCTTGGTTAGAGGGCCTATTAGAGGGCTTTAGGTCACTAATAGGTCAGCCTTGGGGAGTTAAATCAGGGAAAAAGGCTTAAAAGGCTGATTAGGACCTTTTAAAAGGGTCTAAACCCTAGGTTTGACCAAATTGACCAGTCAACTGGTCAATGGGGCTGATGTGGCATCCAAGCAGGTCATAGAGTCTTTCCAAGTGGCTGGATGGGTGTGGCTTGAGCTAGGTTCAATGGGTTGAAAGGTTTGACCATACAAATGGTCCCTTAAGCCTTGAGTTGACTGGTTGACCAGTCAACTCCATCAAGGGTTATGAAATTTTCATTTAGGTAATTCAAATGAGTTGATTAGGTGGATTGGAGGGTGGTTCCAAGAGCCATGCATGTCAAATGGATTAAGAAGGCTTAATGGGCCTTTAATGGGCTTCTAGGCCAAAAATGGTTGACTTGGTCAACCAGTTGGGTTCAAGGGCTAGAAATGGATTCAACAAATTCAGAATGTCATCCTGAGTCTATTGGATGTGATCCCAGGGTTTGGAGGGGTCGATTTAGTCAAAATCACCATTTGAACCCTTAAGGGCTTGTTTGGTCAACCTAGGTTGACTTGGTCAACCAGGTTGACCCAGGGTCTGGGTTTGGGCTCAACAGGTTTGAAAAGGCATTTGGAGACCATTGAGGTTAGTTCCTGGGTCTGGGGAGGTCAAATTGATCAAAATCCCTATTTGAGTCCCTAAGGGCCTGTTTGGTCAACCTGGGTGGACTTGGTCAACCAGGTTGACCCAGGGTCTGGGTTTGGGCTCAACAGGTTTGAAATGATATTTTAAGAACAATGGAGGTGGTTGGTTGGCCTAAAGAGGTCATTTGGGTCAAAACACATGTTTGGACCCTTAGAGGGCCTCTTGGGTCAAACCAGTTGACTTGGTCAACCAGGTTGACTCAAAGGTTGGAAATGGGTTCAAAAGATTTGAAATGACATTTGAAATTTGTCAAAGGTGGTTGCATCCCATTTGGAGCTCATTTGGTTTGAAATCCCTATTTGAGCCCCATAGGGGTATTTTGGTCAATTTTGACCTATTGGTCAACTATGGTCAAAAATGGGTCTAAAAAATGCAGTTTACTGCTCAATGGGTTAAAATCAAGGGTCTGGAAGTGATTGGAAGCTTGGACAAGGGTTCCAAGGTCAAGATCTCAAAGGGGTTAGGCTCAGTGGCATAGGCTGTAAATATTTGAAGGTTTTACACCCTTTGAGTTTTAATTCAGATTCTGGGGTTAGAGACCTCAGAATGAGCTCAAAGTTGGGGGGTAACCTCTAGAGACATGTCTTATCACTTTGCAAGTGATAGACCCTGAATCAGAGGTCATTTGACTTGGTTTTGAAATGTTTGAAAAATCTCTGAAAAGGGTGTTTAGGACAGGGCCTCTAGAGTTTGGATTTGAGTCTGAATTCTGGGTTTGGATTTGATTTGAAGTTTAAATTAATTTGGACTTGAATTGGATGGAGTTTGAGATTCAAATTGGTCACAGGTAGGAATCAAATTGAAATTGGAGTAGATTAAATATAGGAATTGATTTAAAATTGAGGTTGATCAAAGGTGGAGGTTGATTTGAAGTTGGAGTGATCCTAAGATCTAGAAAAATTCTAAGATCTAGGATTTAAGGGAATCCTAGGCTCTAGAATAGGCTCTAAGGTCTAGTTCTAGGAAAGATCCTAAGGTCTAGAGTGGATCCTAGGGTTTAGGATTAAATCTGGCTTCTGGAAGGGTCTTAGTGACCTCATACAAAAATGAGGTCAACAGGTGGATAGAAAGAGAACTTCTGGAACATGCCAATTCATAGGACAATCTTTAGTCTCTGGTCTAGTAGAAAACAAAACTCTATTACACTTTCTACTGTTGAAGCTGAGTACATTGCCTTAGGAAGTTGTGCGGCCCAAGTCCTTTGGTTGAAGCAACAAATTGTAGATTTAAGATTACCTATAGGCACAATTTTAAACCTTTGTGACAACACTAGTGCCATCTGCATCTCTAAAAATCCTATACAACATTCATAGACTAAGCACATTGACATAAGGCATCACTTTATTAGAGACCATGTGATCAAGGGAGACATTGAGTTAAACCATGTGACAATTGAGAATCAACTGGCTGACATCTTTACTAAACCACTGGTCTTTGACACATTCAGCTCTTTTGTTGCAAATCTATTTTTCATGTCTTATGTTTTGATGATTGACAAACACTGCTTTTCTTGGATAGCTTGTTGCTTCTAACTTTTCAGGAATCGACGATCGGACAATCAAAAAGGAGCCAAGTTCAGGAATGCGTAGGTTTAGGGTTGAGTCAGTCTGTACTTTTATTTTTACCTTTTGAGTCCATTTGTAATAGCCAAAAAGACTGATACTTTGTAACCCTTCACACACACACTTGAGAGAATTAGAAATTCTGTTTTTACTCATATCGGCCAGGCCGATATCTTTGATCGGCCTGGACGATCAGCTTAAAACAGAAAGTCTAATTAAGGATTCTTGATTAAGGCAGCCAACGTTAACCGATCGGCCTGGACGATACGTGTATCGGCCAGGACGATAAGCTCAAAAAAGAAAGAAGTAGCCGCCATAGACAAGTATGGTATAGCATATCTTTAAATTATCGGCCAGGACGATCCTCGGATCGGCCTGGACGATATTAACAGATTATGCCATAATTGTTCAGGAAATCAAGGAAGTAATTAAGGATGATTGATACGATCATATCGTCCTGGACGATCGCAAGATCGGCCAGGCCGATCTAGTCAAAACCTTAAGTTACTTCAGGACGATCAATATCGGCCAGCCCATATTCAGGGCTATTGTCAGGACGATTTTCGTCTGATTTGAACTGATCGGCCAGGACGATCGTAAGATCGGCCTGGACGATCAAGCTAATTTTCAATCGTCCAATCTGGCATCCAGGGCTATGCTCTGGCCGATCTTCATTGATTTGTACTGATCGGCCAGGCCGATGTCCAGATCGGCCTGGACGATAAAGTCGGCAACTTGCAATTAATGAGCTCTTGTGAAGCTCTTCTATTTAAAGAGCTCTTGTTCAACGTTTTTCAAGACCTTTGGCTGCTGCCTTGACCTGAGAAGACCTTGAGGAGAGAAAGAGAGAGAGAAGAGAGAGAGAGGATCTTGTGAGGGGGAGCTTGTGAGGGGTTTCACAAGGGTTGCTTCAAGGATCTCTCTGCGTCGTCTTCGTCTAGACTTTCTCGTCCGTGGAAGGGTCGGTAGAGGTAAGGAGTTGTGCCGTTGGTTCTGGTTCTCTGCCCGCTTCAGGAGGAAGCAAAAGGAGATAGGTTCTCTGCCTTGCCGGGGTGGCAAAAAGGAGGTTCTTGTGAGGGTTTCTCCACCTAGCCGTGGGGGGCTAAAGGAGAGTCACTTTTTGTGTAGTGCAATACTTGGAGGGTGCCTCCAAGGAGTGGACGTAGGTCGAGTCGACCGAACCACTATAAATCTCTGTGTTTCTTTTCTTGCTTCCGCACGTTTAATTCCGCATTATTTTCGTGGTGTGATTTGGTTTTATGTTACTTTATTTCTTTGTTTAAAAACGAAGTTTTAAAATACCAATTCACCCCCCCTCTTGGTTAGTTTGGGACTAAGTTCATAGGGCTTAACATCCCCATCGAACTTTCAAGTGGTATCAGAGCCTGTTTCGAAAATTAAAGTTTAAAAACTTTTTGAATTTGATCCATGTCTAACTTTGGGAATCGCAACACTACGGAAGGGTATTCTATTACCCGACCTCCTCTGTTCGATAACCTACCTTTTGATTTCTGGAAAACTCGCATGTCAACTTTTTTACAATCTACTGATTATCGCATGTGGATGCTTATTCAAGAAGGTTATTCTCCACCTTCTCGTGAAATTAACGGTTTTAAAACGGAAGTTGCTTTTACCGAATGGACTTTTGATGAACGAGATTTAGCTCAACTAAATGCTAAATGTTTGAATTGTTTTTTCTGTGCATTAAAATCTGAGGATTACATGCGTGTTTCAACTTGCAAAACTGGTAAAGAAATTTGGGATAAACTATGCATTACTTATGAAGGCACTAATGAAGTTAAACAATCCCGTTTAAACATTCTCTTGCATGACTACGAACTTTTTCGTATGAAACCTCATGAATCAATTTCTGACATGTACACTAGGTTTACTCAGATTGCTACCTCATTGCATGCACTAGGAAAAGAACTTTCAAACTATGAAAAAGTTAACAAGATTTTGAGATGCTTGCCTTCATCCTATGATGCAAAAATTACTGCAATTACTGAATCTAAAGATTTAAACACCTATTCTATTGATAACTTGCTTGGGTCACTCATTGCTTACGAGCAAGGGGTGAATCAAAGAAATCTTGATGTAGGTGAAAAGAAAAAGGAGAAAACCATTGCATTGAAGGCACACAAATCGGATTCTGAATCTTCCGGGTCTGAAAGCGATGGAGTTGCCTTCATCACAAGGCAATTCAAAAGCTTTCTAAGGAAGAAACAAAAGCATCATCAAAGTTGGAGAAAAGGTAAGGATCATAAACATACTAAAGGATCTTCTGATGTTGTTTGTTTTGAATGCAGGAAACCTGGACATGTAAGATCTGATTGTCCTACACTTCAAGATCAATCGAGCAAAGGAAAAGGTGATGAGAAAGCAAAGTCTAGGAAGGACAAAAAGAAAAATCAAAGGAGCTTTTGGGCAGAATCTGGTACTGATTCCTCTGAGACTGAACCAGAGGAAGAAACTACAAACTTGTGTTTCATGGGAAAAGATCAAAGTGATCAAGAAGAGGTATGTGAACTTTCATACGATCAACTTCTTGAAGTTTCAGAAAAAATCCATGCATCATATAGGAAATTAAAGAAAACTCATGCTAGCTTGAAAATAGAATTCTTAAATCTACAAAAAGAGCATGAAATTTTGATTAAAGACCATCAAACAATTGATTCAAATCACATGACTTTACTTGATGAATTTGATGAGTTAAATAAAAATTATGGCAAGTTAGTTGAAGAGCATGATGCATTGAAAATATCACACACATCTCTTGAATCTGATTTTAAGAAGTCAAAAGAAATAGAAAAAGATTTGAGGATTGAAAATAAAGCTTTAGAAAACACAAACTTGAAGATTCAAAATGATTTAGAAGCATGTAAAGAATCTAGGATGACATCTACTTTTAATCAATTGCCAAAACCTAGAGAGAGGCATTATAACTCAAATCACTTAAGAAATCCCTTTCCTGGAGTTAGATGTTTTTCTTGTGGCATGCTAGGACATATCTCACACACTTGCACAATTCATAATAGTTCACATTGGGTGTGGAGACCTAAGATGCATATTCCACAGCATACCACACATGCATTGCATTCCTCTCTTCATAAGAAGGAACCCAAACCTGCTTGGGTTCCTAAAACTAACATTTGATAATTTTGCAGGAAGCCTCTCACAAAAGACCTCGTGAGAGTATGTGGTACCTGGACAGTGGATGCTCTCGACATATGACTGGTGATGCTAGCCAGTTTGTTGTACTAGAATCCAGGACTGGAGGCAAGGTTACTCTTGGAGACAACACCACCCGGAAGGTGGTAGGAGCAGGTATAATCGGTAATTCCAAGAACCTTATGATTGAAAATGTTTTGCTTGTAGATGGATTGAAGCACAACTTGCTCAGCATCAGTCAATTCTGTGACAAAGGCTTCATCGTACAATTCTTCACAAATTCATGCATTGTAAGTTTAAGCAATAACACCATTTTGCAGGGAAAGAGGGTAAACAACGTCTATATGCTTGATTTAAATAGCATTGAATGTGCTGCTTCTTTTTGCTTAAAAACTGTCATTGATGATTCTTGGTTGTGGCACAGGAGGCTTTGCCATGCAAGTATGAAAACCCTTAGGAAAGTGACCCAAAAGGACCTAGTTAGAGGTGTCCCCAAACTTAAGTTTACAAAAGACCACCTTTGTGATGCCTGGAAAGCAAATTCACTCCTCTTTTCACCCCATAAAGGACATTAGCACCTCTAGACCTTTAGAAGTCCTTCACATGGATTTGTTTGGACCCATTAGCATAGCAAGTTTGGGAGGGAAAGTCTATGGTTTTGTGATTGTTGATGACTACTCGAGGTTCACTTGGACTAGATTTCTTTCTCATAAAAATGAGTCTTTTGATGAGTTTAAAACTTTTTCTACTTGGATTCAGAAGAAGCTAGGATGTGAGATTTTGACCATCCATAGTGATCATGGGGGAGAGTTTGAAAATGAAAGATTTGGAGATTTTTGTGAGGAGAAGGGGATTAGCCACAATTTTTCAGCTCCTAGGACTCCTCAGCAGAATGGAGTAGCTGAAAGGAAGAACCGGACTTTGGTGGAAGCCGCTAGAGCCATGCTTGCTGAGTATTCACTTCCAAAATACTTTTGGGCTGAAGCGGTTAACACAGCTTGTTATGTGTTGAATAGGGTGAATGTTAGAGTCAAATTAGAAAAGACACCCTATGAGATCCTTAAGGGTAGAACACCTAATCTTTCCCACCTTCATGTCTTTGGTTGTAAAGTTTTCATTCACAATAATGGAAAGTCTCACTTGGGAAAATTTGATCCTAAATCTGATGAAGGAGTATTCTTAGGATATTCTAGTGTTGGGAAATCTTTTAGAGTGTTTAACAAAAGAACCTTGATGGTGGAAGAGACAACCCATGTAGTTTTTGATGAGTCTGATCATAAGAAGCATGGAGTAGATGATGATGATGTTGGAGAGATTACAAGTGGAGTAGAAAATTTGGGGAAGGGGAATGAGCACCTAAGCAATGGAGGAGTAGAAGGAGTCACCCAAGGAATAGAAACTTTTGATGAAAGGGGAGAAATTTCACACACTTTGCCTAAGGATTGGAGATACTCTACTAGTCACCCCAAGGATTTGATCTTAGGAGACCTTTCTAGTGGAGTTAAGACTAGACATGGACTTAGGAAGGAGGTGAACCACTCTGCCTTTATCTCTATGACTGAACCCACCACCATTAACCAAGCCCTATCTGATGAGTTTTGGATGTTAGCAATGCAAGAAGAGTTGAATCAATTTGTAAGGAATGATGTTTGGGAACTTGTGGAAAGACCTAAGGAACAAAGTGTAGTTGGAACAAAGTGGGTATTTAAGAACAAAGTGAATGATTCAGGAGTGGTGGTAAGGAATAAAGCAAGATTAGTGGCTAAGGGGTACAATCAAATAGAAGGGATAGACTTTGAGGAGACTTTCGCCCCTGTAGCTAGATTGGAAGCCATTAGAGTGCTATTAGCCTTTGCTTGTTATAAAGGATTTAAGCTTTTTCAAATGGATGTCAAGAGTGCCTTTTTAAATGGGGAGATAAAAGAAGATGTGTTTGTAGAACAACCTCCAGGCTTTGAGAGTTCTCAATTTCCAAATCATGTGTTTAAATTAAAAAAGGCTTTGTATGGTTTAAAACAAGCACCTAGAGCTTGGTATGAGAGGCTTAGCACATTCTTACTAGAGAGGGAGTTTGTCAAGGGGAGCGTAGACACCACCCTTTTTCTTAAAAAAGTTGGAGATGATTTACTCATTGTTCAGATTTATGTTGATAATATACTCTTTGGATCTTCAAATAAAAATTTGTGTGATGACTTTTCTAAAACAATGAGTAGAGAGTTTGAAATGAGTTTAATGGGAGAATTGTCTTACTTTTTGGGGTTTAGCATAAAACAATTGGAAGATGGCACTTTTCTAAATCAAACAAAATACATAAAAGACATTTTGAAGAAATATGAGATGGACAAAGCCAAGCCAATTAACACTCCCATGACTTCTAGTGCTCCGTTGGATAAGGACCCAAGTGGTAAATCTGTTGATCAAAAGAAGTATAGAGGCATGATTGGATCTTTACTTTACTTAACTGCAAGCCGACCTGACATTATGTTTAGTGTTTGTCTTTGTGCTAGGTTTCAAGCCGACCCTAAGGAATCCCACATGACTGCTATTAAAAGGATTTTTAGATACCTTTTGGGGACACAAGGATTAGGGATTTGGTACCCTAGACATAGCACTTCTTTTGAGATTATTGGTTTTTCTGACTCTGATTTTGCAGGATGCAAGGTGGATAGAAAGAGCACCTCTGGAACTTGTCAATTCATTGGACAATCCTTGGTCTCTTGGTCTAGTAGAAAGCAAAATTCTGTTGCACTGTCCACTGCTGAAGCTGAATACATTGCTCTTGGAAGTTGTGTGGCCCAAGTTCTTTGGTTGAAACAACAGGTATTGGATCTAGGAATACATGTAAGCACCATCTCAATTTTTTGTGACAACACTAGTGCCATATGCATCTCTAAAAATCCTATCCAACATTCAAGAACTAAACACATTGACATTAGGCATCACTTTATTAGAGATCATGTGACTAAGGGAGACATTGAGTTACACCATGTGACAACTGAAAACCAACTGGCAGACATTTTTACTAAACCACTGGCCTTCGACACTTTCAGCTCTTTAAGGACCAGATTGGGTGTGATTGACATAAATGCATGAAAACTTTTTTTTCTTTTATTCTTCTTGTTGTCTTTTGTTTTTCTTTTCATGTACCTTAGTTTTAGATCTTCACTGATATGATATCTCTTGTCTTGTCTTTAACAATTTGTAGTTAATATGTTTTCATCCATTTAATCCCTAGATAGTATGAATATCTTGTGATTGTGTCTCTTTACCTAACTTAGTATTAGTGGCATAATTTTCTTTTCTAATCAAAAGTCTATCTCAAAATAAAAGATTGCTTATGAAACTAAGATTCCTTCTAAAGCTTGCTTAGGCAAATCTATCTTATATTTACAATGATTAAAAGTTTTTTTGTCACCTCATGATCCCTCGTTATTCTTGTCTTCAATTATTAATCCTGCTTGTGGTAATTCTTCCCTATGTTAGAGAGAGAGCTCCTATTCTCTAATATCTGAGAAGATATATTCACAACTAAGTTTTTTAAAAGAGTCTAAAAGGGAATCTAGCTTGCAAAAATAAAAAAAAAAAATTTGGCCAATGATGCCAACAAAAGAAGCGCAAAGATGCCAAAAAATTGAAAAATCTATAAAAGGATGCGCAAAGCGCCACAACATTGACAAGAGGCATAAAATGAGCCCACTCAAAAGCAAGCTATTCTCTCTTTTTATATCTTTTAGAACTTAGAAGTTTTGATTCTCAAAGGCTTGATCTCGATTATCGTTCGATTGTGACAAATCTACCTCATTGTTTTATGGAGATATTTTCCTTATGCCAAGTGGTGGGTAGATTCTTTTTCTCATATTCAATAAATTATTTGAGTTAGGTTATTGATTTCAAAAGACGATTCTACCCTAAGACAATGTTTTGGCTAAGGGTAAACCATGAACGGATATTCTCCTATTCTATGGATTAAATGAGATTGGTAACACATTAACTCACAAATTTTTAAAAAACAATCACATGGAATACTATATCATTGATGTGCCTAAAAAAAAAAAAAAAAAAAAAAAAAAAAAAAAAAAAAAAAAAAAAAAGAGGGAATTTCTTTTACTATGCTTTAATGAACCCTCCTTTTTGATATGTCAAAAGGGGGAGAAGTTTATGAGGTTATTTTTTTTCATGGTTGTGATTAAATCCCTTTAATGTGTTTTGCCATCATCAAAAAGGGGGAGATTGTTGCAAATCTATTTTTCATGTCTTATGTTTTGATGATTGACAAACACTGCTTTTCTTGGATAGCTTGTTGCTTCTAACTTTTCAGGAATCGACGATCGGACAATCAAAAAGGAGCCAAGTTCAGGAATGCGTAGGTTTAGGGTTGAGTCAGTCTGTACTTTTATTTTTACCTTTTGAGTCCATTTGTAATAGCCAAAAAGACTGATACTTTGTAACCCTTCACACACACACTTGAGAGAATTAGAAATTCTATTTTTACTCATATCGGCCAGGCCGATATCTTTGATCGGCCTGGACGATCAGCTTAAAACAGAAAGTCTAATTAAGGATTCTTGATTAAGGCAGCCAACGTTAACCGATCGGCCTGGACGATACGTGTATCGGCCAGGACGATAAGCTCAAAAAAGAAAGAAGTAGCCGCCATAGACAAGTATGGTATAGCATATCTTTAAATTATCGGCCAGGACGATCCTCGGATCGGCCTGGACGATATTAACAGATTATGCCATAATTGTTCAGGAAATCAAGGAAGTAATTAAGGATGATTGATACGATCATATCGTCCTGGACGATCGCAAGATCGGCCAGGCCGATCTAGTCAAAACCTTAAGTTACTTCAGGACGATCAATATCGGCCAGCCCATATTCAGGGCTATTGTCAGGACGATTTTCGTCTGATTTGAACTGATCGGCCAGGACGATCGTAAGATCGGCCTGGACGATCAAGCTAATTTTCAATCGTCCAATCTGGCATCCAGGGCTATGCTCTGGCCGATCTTCATTGATTTGTACTGATCGGCCAGGCCGATGTCCAGATCGGCCTGGACGATAAAGTCGGCAACTTGCAATTAATGAGCTCTTGTGAAGCTCTTCTATTTAAAGAGCTCTTGTTCAACGTTTTTCAAGACCTTTGGCTGCTGCCTTGACCTGAGAAGACCTTGAGGAGAGAAAGAGAGAGAGAAGAGAGAGAGAGGATCTTGTGAGGGGGAGCTTGTGAGGGGTTTCACAAGGGTTGCTTCAAGGATCTCTCTGCGTCGTCTTCGTCTAGAGTTTCTCGTCCGTGGAAGGGTCGGTAGAGGTAAGGAGTTGTGCCGTTGGTTCTGGTTCTCTGCCCGCTTCAGGAGGAAGCAAAAGGAGATAGGTTCTCTGCCTTGCCGGGGTGGCAAAAAGGAGGTTCTTGTGAGGGTTTCTCCACCTAGCCGTGGGGGGCTAAAGGAGAGTCACTTTTTGTGTAGTGCAATACTTGGAGGGTGCCTCCAAGGAGTGGACGTAGGTCGAGTCGACCGAACCACTATAAATCTCTGTGTTTCTTTTCTTGCTTCCGCACGTTTAATTCCGCATTATTTTCGTGGTGTGATTTGGTTTTATGTTACTTTATTTCTTTGTTTAAAAACGAAGTTTTTAAAATACCAATTCACCCCCCCTCTTGGTTAGTTTGGGACTAAGTTCATAGGGCTTAACATCCCCATCGAACTTTCATCTTTAAGGACCAGATTGGGTGTGATTGACATAAATGCATGAACTTGATTTCTACAGATTTTTTATCTTCTTTTGTTTTTTCTTCTTTATTCTTCTCTTCTTCTTTTATTGTTTTATTTTTTATAGTTTTTTTTATCTTTGTTATTTTTTGTTTTTGTGCTTTATTTTTTTCTCATATGCTTTAATTTATTTTTCTAAATCATCGCTGAAGTGATATCGTATGTCTTATTCTTGTTTTTAAAAATTTGTAGTCTATATTTTACATCTCTTAAGCTATTAAAGGTTAAAAATATACTGTTGATTGTGTGTCTTTCTCTAACCTCTTTTAGTGGTGCAATTTTCTTTCCTAAATAATAGTCTATCTCAAATTAACAACTAGATTATGCAATTAAGGTCATTTCTACCTTGCTACAACAAATCTAGCTTATATTTATAATGATCAAAGTCTTTCTGTCACATCAAGATTCCTTGTTATACTGCCATTGCATTTTTCATAAGATTTTTTTATTCTATTTTGTTGTTTATTCTTCCCTATATTAGAGGGTGGGTTTTTCTTCTCTAATATCTAGAAGATATACTCACAACTAAGATTATTTGAGAGTTTTTGAAAGAGAATCTATATTGCAAAAAAAAAGTGACCAATGATGCGAAAAACAAAAGATACGCAATGACGCCAATTTAATAAAAAATACACAAAGTGTATCAAAAATCAAAAGATGCGTAAAGTGCCATTCAAATTGACAAGAGGCATAAAATGAGCCCACCAAAAGCAAGCTCTCCTCTCTTTTCAAAACATTTAAAACTTAGAAGAATTCATGTATCACTTGAGAAAATCAAAGGCTTGATTTTGAATTTTACTATTGTGACAAAATTACTTTGATACATTATTCTATAAGATATTTTTTTCTAAAACCAAGTAGTTAATGGATCTTTTTTTTCATATTCAATTGAATTTTTTGAGTTAGGTCTTTTGATTTCAAAAGGCAATTTTGCCCTAAAAAAATCTGAGCTAAGGGTAAACATGATCGATACTTTACTGCTTTTTTGGATTTTTGATGTTGTTAACTCATTAACATGCAAGTCTTTAAAATCAATCAAATGAAGACCTTGTCATATTCATGCCATGCAAAAAAAAAAAAGCTTTGCTTTTTAAATTTTATGACTTTTTTCTTGACTTTTCTCCTGTTTTTTGTGATGACAAAATAGGGAGAAGTTTCTACTGGTTGATTTGGTATTTTATTCTTTACTCTTTCCTTTCAAAACTTTTTTTGAACTATTTTAAAAATATGATTTTGTCATCATCAAAAACGGGGAGATTGTTGCAAATCTATTTTCATGAATTATGATTTTGATGATAGGAAACAATCCTGTTTTTCTACGACTGCCTTGGCTACTAATATTTCAGGACTATAAGATCAGACGATAATTAGAACTAGCTCAAGATTGGGTAGACTTGGTCTGAGTCAGTTTATAATGTACTTTTTCCCTTTCTTGAGTCAATTATAACTTTTGAGGTGTCTGATGCTAAGTGACCCCCCCCCCCCCAACACACTTGAGTGATTTTTTTCTATATAATATAGAGTTCTTTGATTTTTACTCACATTGGCTTGAACAATATTTATATCGGCCTAGACGATATGCTAAAAATAGAAACCCTAATTAGGGCATTTAATCAAGACAGTCATCATTAAGCTGATCAGGCTTAGACAATACTTTTATCGACCAGGATGATAGGCACAATTAAGAAAGAATCAGCCGCTATGATTTTTTTAGGTATTCTTTATTTTTAGAAATTAGCCAGGACAATATCATATCGGTCTGGATGATGATATATATATGTGCCTAAATTAATTAGGTTATTAAGGAAAGTAATTAAGGCTGATTGCACAATCACATCGACCGGGCTGATCGCAGGATCACCCGGGACGATGGCCTGATCGATTAACATTGGCAAACCTTTATTCAGAGGGATGTCCAGGATGATTTGGCTTGAATTTAAACTAATTGTCCAGGTCGATATACTATCGGCCTGGATGATATGACCAGAAATTACTCTAATCGTCCTAAACTGGTAGGGCTGATTGAGCGAAATTTGTGCTGATCGGTCAGGCCGATACCCCAATTGGCCTAGACGATAAAGTCGATTTGTATAAAATAAGAGCTATTCCAAATCTCTTATATTTAAGATCTCTTGTTCTACCCTTTGGGCATCTTTTGCTGATTTCTTAACCTGAGAAAGCCTAGAGGAAAGGGAGAGAGAGAAAGAGGATTTTGTAAGGGGGAGCTTGTGAGGGTATTCAAAAGGGTTGCTCTAAGAATTGTTCCACTTCTTCTTCCTCTAGAGTCCCTTATCCTTGGAAGGGTTAAGAGAGGTAAGCTTCAGCAATCGATCAAGGTTCTCTGCCTGCTTCAGGAGGAAGCAAAAGGAGTTGTGTTCTCTACCTTGCCGTGGTTGGCAAAAAGGAGTTTTTGTGAGGGCTTCTCCGCCTTGCTGTGGGAGCAAAAGGAGAGTCACTTTTTTAGTGCAATACTTGGAGGGTGCATTCGAGGAGTGGATGTAGGTCGGGTTGACCGAACCACTATAAATCCTTGCGTTCTTTTTCTACTGCTTCAGCATTTAATTTCCCGCACTTTAATTTTCATTTTGGTGAATCTTGGTTTGTGTTTTATGCTTTGATTGTGAAAGATTTGTTTAATTACCAATTCACCCCCCCCCCCCCCTCACTTCTTGGTTAGCCTTGGGCTAGTTCATGAGGGCTTAACTTCCCTAATGAACTTTCAAAGTTATCATAAGACTATAGAGTCCCATGCAAGTCTATTTGATAACTCTTTAGGAGAATCAGAAGATAACTCTAACTAAAGAGCCTAAGAAAATTCTAGTAAGCTAGTGTTCTATAATTTTAAAGGAGGTGGATAAAAGCAAGAGGTAAAGATGTAAAGAATAATGTTACAACCTTTGTGGATGGTGGACTTAAATCCCTTGGACCACTCATTTTATATGATTTCTATTTTTTCTTGCTTGGGACTAAAATTCTAATCAAGAAAAATTCAGCATTCATCTTTTCTATTTAATGTTCAGGCATATAATAAATTAAATAGTTCACTAGAAAATAATTTCTACGAAGCAAAAAAAAATTAATAAACTTAAAGAACTACTTTAATATTTTTCTGGTAGTGAGACCCATATTCTTGATGTTTATGGTGCTCTTATCAGTATATAAATTAAGATGTCTGATTCAGAATGTTCACCAAAGGAAAATTTAAAAGTAACTAGTAATCAAGAAGTACATAATTATCCCTCCTCTTCCCTTAAAGAGGTAGTTTAAATAAACTTTGTTGCGGTAATGTTCAACCAAAATGAATACCAGCCAAATATAAAGAAAAATAAGTCAAATATATTCTAGAAACTTTAAAATAATTTCAATTAGCACAAAATTAAGATGCTGATAATATGTATTTTCTTAAAGTAGACTATAATGTCCTAGAAAAACTTAGACAGTTTCTTGTGAAATTGAATATTTATAATACTTTAGTCATTTTTAAGGAAATGAGGGAGGATTTATTCAAAGTTTAATTTATCAAGAGATTTATATGGCCCAGTTAGCACCAACATAGTCTGAAGAAGCATTTTCTTTCAAAGAGGTACCAAGATTAACATTCTTAGATGGAAACTTGTTATAAGGAACCACTTACCATAATCTCCCATTATATGTTCTTAGATGCAAACTTGGTATATTCCTCTCTCATTTAATCCGGATGAACCACCATAAAGAGATATTACATTGAATATATAAAGTCATTCACTTTAAAGTATGGAGGGAAGAACACTTATTTCGATTGTCACTGCATGTTCTTACATCATCCTTTTGGGCGAAATAAGGATACCTTTACAAAAAATAAAATAGTGATGTTGCAAACTACTCAAAGATTAAAAAATGAAGAAATATTTGAAATATTAAGGTTCATGTCCTCAATAATGGATTCTCAAACATTAGCTGATTACAAATTGCCAGGGTATGGTGTCAACCACAATTAGAGCAAGAGAAGTATTTTTTGGTCAATACCATATTGGAGGAAAAACCAGAGTGGCCATAACTTGGTGTGATGCATATAGAAAAAAATATTTTTAATGACATTTTCAAAATAATCATAGACATCAAAAATAAATCTAAAGAAAATATAATATAAATGATGGACTTAAATGAGATTTTTAGGAGGAATGAATTATTATTGAATAATGGTGGAAATGGAAAACTTCTAAAACCAAAAGCTCATATCACCTTGACTTTAGAGTAGAGATGTACCATTTGTGAATGGGTAGAGACTCTATGAGTACTTGAAGGATATTCTTCCAATATAAGTAGATATGTTCACATAAAATATTCAGGGGGATTATTTGGATTGAAAAGTCATGACTGTCATATCTTCATGCATTCTACACTAGCAACTACCTTTAGTTTTCTGATGCTAGATCAAAATTTAATGCCCATGATCGAGCTAAGCCTCTTCTTTAAAGACTTGTGATCTTTAAAACTAAATGTAGTGTACTTGATTCTTATGGAGCAGCATATTCATTTCATTAAGTGTAAAGTTAAGAAGATGTTACTTCCAATATTTTTTGACTCTATGGAGTTTCTACCTATGCATTTACCATATGAGGATACAATTGGTGGACCTATTCAGTATGGGTGGATGTATCCTTTTGAGAGGTAATTAAATAACTTTAAGAAGATTTCTATGAATAAAGCACATCTTAAAGGCTCAATTTGTGATGCATATTTAATGTATGAGACAATCCAATTTTGCTCGTATTAATTTGAAATAAAATCATAGTCAAGTTGAAGTATTGCACCTAAAAATGTGGGTAAATCCTAAAATTTATCTGTATTCAATGGAAGTCATGAACCCGTTGGCATTAGCACTATGTTCTATTTGACTGATAAAGAGATGATAGTTGCCACATTATATGTTGCTTAGTTGTGATGATATTAAGCCATATGTCAAGTAAGTATGACTTAGCTTATTCATACATTTGTTACTCCTAAATTTGATCTAAATCCTAATATTTCCATGAGTTTCATTGATGGTTTAAATACATCAGAACCACTAGAAGTCCAAAATATAGTGGAAATACAATTCCCAAATTAGTTTAAAAATATGATAAATATTTTGACTATTAATTTCTATTAATTTGTCTTAATTAGTTAATATTGTGGTCAATAACATGCTAATAATATACTTTATCTACTAATTAGGTGCACACTGAAGGTGGTGATTTACAGTATCATAGGCAAATTGATCTAGCTTAGGGACCAAATAGATTAGTGAAATGTTATCCTTTTTTTTTGTTAATTGCTAGAAATTCCAAACAAAATTTTAGTATGAAGGTAGGAAGATAGATAATTGTTGTGTATATGTAAGAGGGACACCTTTACTGGTGATGATTCTAAATACTATGAGGTATTACAAGAAATATTATAGTTAGAATATCCCGATCATGGAAACAATATATATATCTATTTAATTATGACAGATTTGATCTAGTACATAACATAGGTGCAAGAATACATCCTCTTTATTGTATAACAAAAGTAAAGTAAGGTAGGAGATATGTAAAGTTTAACCCATTCATCATTGCTAGCTAAGAAAGCCAAGTATATTTTGCTAATTGTCTGAGTAGACTACAAGGCAAATAGGATTGACTCACAGTTCTAAAGACCAAACCAAAGGGAGTAATTGAAAAAACCACTTCAATACCACCAACACATCAAGAAGTGTTTATATCAAAACTAAATAGTCTAGCTAACAATGTGGATGATAAAATTATAATTAATGAGAGTGAGTTGTAGTTAGAGGAAATATATTTAAACATAGAAGAAAATCATGAGGAATCAGATTGTGGTGGAGACGTTTCATCATAAGAAAGTGATTCAATAAATGACGAGTAAAGATAAGGTAAATGATTTTTAGCAATATGAATTATTTAAACATTATAAAAATAATTAGTTTATTTATTTTATTATTTCTCTACTTCATTTATTTATTTACTGCACTATTTTATATTAATTTTTTATTATAATTTTTATTTCTTATATTTCAAAAATTTTTTACACATGGCTGCAAGTGGTGAACATCATAGAGGATTGATCAAAACTATTTTTGGTAGGCGCAAAAAAAGGTTGACTGGTGGCCCACTTAGTAGGTCTAAACATATTGAGGGGACCTCTTCATCTCAGCCTTATACTCAGAGTCAGCCTTGCATGCCTTTACAAACTATTATAGCCAGTAGGCCATAGATCTTCTCACTAAACCCCCACTTTCCATTGCTAGACTCCATGTAGAGTACTCCCTTCTACCCTTACTGCCAACCCCAACCTTCTCATGGTGGCCCTTCGACATATCCATATCCATCTTATGTCCCGCCATACTATACCCAACTATCCCGGCAGCTTGCTACAGGTGGACCTTCCACCTCAACTACATTAGTACAAGAGATAGATATTGATTGAATTTGATGGTGACACATACATACTTATTATATTACTAACTTACAAATAAAATTATATAAATATATTTTGTTTTACTTAACATATTTTTTTGCAAGTTTCACCCGTCGAAACAATTGACACATAAAACATAGAACATAAAACAAAGCATGTTTGATGCTCCTAATATTTCTTAGAAGAAAGTTCAAAAAAGGGTATGATACATGTAGTTTAGAGAGTTTGAGGTTAGTTATTATAAAAATATATTCCATATTATTTATTTTTTACTTAAGCTAACAAAAATATATATTATATATTATATGTTTTAAAATTAAAAAATAATTTTATTGGCTACCCCATCCTAATAATAAAATTAAAAAGAATTTTGAGAAGTGTGGACTGACTCGTATGCGAGACATGTTTACAAATATTAAAAATTCAAGCGAGCAACCAATTTTGGATTGGTGAGAGTGTATTGGTTAAATTGACCAATGCTTGGGGTGGCCCAGAGTATAGCTAGATGAGCGACCAAATTATGTAGAACAAAACTTTTGATGTTTGGGCATGGGTAATTCCCTTCATACTAGGGGTTCAGTTCCACATACTTAGCATAGGTGACACTTGGTAATGACTTTTAAAATATTTTAATAATTTACTTTAATATGAATACTAATTTAAGTCTATTATAGAATGAGGTACTCGGTAGAGAACCAACCCCTATTGAATTCCATAGTCATACCCACAGACGGCATGAGGACCAGCAATGGGTTGATGAGGGATTAGTTCAGCATATAATTTTATTATTTTTTATGTCCTTTAAAAGATTTTAAAATTTTTATTATCTTTCATAGGAGGAGTATACAAGGCTTCGAGAGAGCAAGGCTACAATAAGAGAAGGTTCTTTAAGTTGTTCAATAGAATATTCTAACTACTACATTGGGTCATAAGCAATAGGAGGAATGCAACATGGTAGGGTTTATATTTTATGATTACAAGCCTATAAAAATGAGGCATATACATCTAGTAGCTATAGCTTCTTAACAAGTTATAAGGAGTCCTTTTATAGCCAATAGGTAGCTCCCCATACAACTAAGATTGAGCAGGCCAGGAAATCATAAGCTAACTTATAGATGCATATGCAATAACTGATGCAGATGCAACAAACTCAATTGTTGATTCAAATACAAAAAATGAGGGATTAGTTCAGCAGAAAGAAGATTGCTTAAGCAGAGGAGGAGACTGATTCATATTAGATGTTGTAAAATTTTTTTAGAAATTTATACTTATATATTTTTGGATATTTATGTAGTTTTAAATGAATAAACTTCAAATGTCATTTTAAAATAATTGGTTAATTAATTTGGAATACATATTTCTTTTTTTTTTTATTCAATATTTAGTGATGTTTTGATAAGAGGTTTATGTTTAAATGAGTATTGTATTGGAATTTTTATATGCAGGTTGTATTGTAGAAAATAGTTTCACAAAAGCAAAATTTTCAGCAGATTATCCATAAACAATCCATCAAAAAATATGATACGACAAAATGTAATTAATTTTTTGGCAGATTCATTATGTTGGTATTTCAAGCTAATAATATGCCAGTTTTTTTTTTCGATAATAGTCCGGTGGAATAGGGCACTAAATTATCCTTCAAAAATTTTGGTGTAAAAATTCTAAAAAAATTACCAACAAATATAATGTAAGAATTTATTTGAAGAAAATGACAAACTTCCTTTATTTTTTTGCCAGAATTAAGCAGGAAAATTCACCAGATTTTTTTTCAATGGAAATATTTCATCGAAAAAGACTTTATGACTCACAAATTACCATCGTATGAATATTTATAAGAAATTTTCTTGAAATGTAAGATTTTTGGAAGATTTTGCTTGTTATCGGTGAATTTTTGTCAGCTTGTAATAAGCCATTTTCTTGTAGTGTTTATGGAGTGAACTATGTGAATTTTTAAAGATCTTGTTTAAAAATTACCAATACCCTTGTAAATTACTTGCATGCAAATATACCTTTAAAAACATGCATATGAAAATTAGGGTGGGTCAAGGACATTCCCTAATTTAACCTAGATAAGTTTGAGATCAATTAGATAAATGTATAATGAGTACTTTCCACAAATAAATAAATAATCAATTGTAATAAAAGAAATTTAAATTTTAAATACATGCGTTATTATATAGGTGTACAAATCTAAGCTTATTATCGATGGTGGTTGGCCACCTTTCCTTTCATATAGACCCTGGTTTGTAATTTCTGGTGACATTTATCAAAAACATTCTTTTATATACAACTTCATTCACTTATACACATGCATACATTATTTTTAAATTATTTACGATTAGAAACTACATATTTTTGCTATGTTTCTTAGCAGTGCATGTGTCTTTGCCTGCACATATACGTCAAGCTCATAGGATTCAGTGGTTTTCATACTTTCTATTGTAAAACATTTACCTATATTTGTATACATGACATTCATATTTAATTTTCTTTGTTGGACATAAACCAATATATACTAGCCTATGACAAGTAAGTGTTAACCTAAGAGATTAGGTCGAGTCTGCTATCCATCTTGAAATAGGACCATTATGATACCAAAAATTTCTTTACAAACTAGTCATTTTAGAGTGCATTAGTAGTATTTAAAAATATTTAGAGTCTAGAGAAAATATATTAATTTGTATTAGTAAGGTGCATTTAAACCCCATACATCTGAGAGTTCGATGGGGATGTTAAGCCCTATGAACTTAGTCCCAAGCTAACCAAGAGGGGGAGTGAATTAGTATTTTAAAAAATTCTTTTCACAAAGAAAGGAAATTGCATAAACCAAATCACACCATCAAAAATAAATGCAGAATTTAAAAGTGCGGAAGTAAGAAAGGAACACAGAAATTTATAGTGGTTCAGTCGACTCGACCTACGTCCACTCCTTGGAGGCACCCTCAAAGTATTGCACTACAAAACGTGACTCTCCTTTAGCCCCCACGGCTAGGCAGAGAAACCCTCACAAGAACCTCCTTTTTGCCACCCCGGTAAGGAAGAGAACCTATCTCCTTTTGCTTCCTCCTGAAGCTGGCAGAGAACCAAAACCAAAAGCAAAACTCCTTACCTCTACCAACCCTTCCACGGACGAGAAACTCTAGACGAAGATGACGCAGAGCGATCCTTGAAGAAACCCTTGTGAATCCCCTCACAAGCTCCCCCTCACAAGATCCTCTCTCTCTCCTCTTTCTCTTTCTCTCCTCAAGGTCTTCTCAGGTCAAGGCAGTAGCCAAAGGTTTTGAAAAACGTTGAACAAGAGCTCTTAAATAGAAGAGCTTCAAAAGAGCTCATTAATTGCAAGTTGCCGATAATATCATCCAGGCCGATATGGATATCGGCCGGGCCGATCAGTACAAATCAATGAAGATCGGCCAGAGCATCGCCCTGGATGGAAAACAGGACGATTGAAAACTCCTCGAGCCGATCGCCTGTGTCTAATCGGCCTGGCCAATCTCTAATCAGCCTGGACGATTGGACTGCCTTTTTGACCAATCGGCCTGTACGTAATTAGCCTGGTTCAATGCTCAGTTTACCACGCTTGACAGTTACTTTCAGCAGCCACCTCCACCACCTCCATCTGATGATCAAGATCCCTCGTTCTTTTAGTTTGTGCTTTGTGTTGTTGTTTCTTGTCTTTTTGTGGTTTGCTTGTTAGTCTTTTGTGATTTTTTTTTCTGTTGTTTCTGGACCCTCTTTTTGTGATGACAAAAGGGGGAGTAGGACAGAGTGTGGTAGGAAAAAGTTGTTGTAACTTTGATTTTCTAATGAACCTATTTTTCTTTAATTTTTCCTACTTGAGTTTGCCATCATCAAAAAGGGGGAGATTGTTGCAAATCTATTTTTCATGGATTATGTTTTGATGATTGACAAACACTGTTTCTCTTGGACTACCTGTTGCTTCTAACTTTTCAGGAATCGAAGATCGGACGATCAAGGAGCCAAGTTCAGGATTGCGTAAGTTTAGAGTTGAGTCAGTCTGTACGTTTGATTTTCACCTTTTGAGTCTACTTGTAATAGTCAAAGAGAATGATGCTATGTAACCCTTCACACACACACTTGAGAGACTTAGAATTTTTGTTTTTACTCATATCGGCCAGGATGATTTTTTGATCGGCCTGGATGATCAGCTTAAAACAAAAAATCTAATTAAGGATTCTTAATTAAGGCACCCGACATTACCAGATCGTCCTGGACGATACGTGTATCGGCCAGGACGATAAGCTCAAAACAGAAAGAAGTAGCCTCCATAATCAATTATGGCATACTGTATTTTTTATTATCGGCCAGGACGATCCTATGATCGGCCTAGACGATATTCACAAATTATGCCATAATTGTTCAGGAAATCAAGGGAGTAATTAAGGATGATTGATACGATCATATCATCCTGGACGATCGCAGGATCGGTAAGGATGATCTAGTCAAAGACCTTAAGTTACTTCAGGACGATCAATATCGGCCAGCTCGTATTCAGGGCTATTATTAGGACAATTTTCCTCTGATTTGAACTGATCGGCCAGGACGATCAAGCCAATTATCAATCATCCAGCTTTGCATCCATGGCGATGCTCTGGCCGATATTCATTGATTTGTACTGATCGGCCAGGCCGATGTCCATATCGGCCTGGATGATATTGTCGGCAACTTGCAATTAATGAGCTCTTTTGAAGCGCTTCTATTTAAGAGCTCTTGTTCAACATTTTGAAAAACCTTTGGCTACTGCCTTGACCTGAGAAGACCTTGAGGAGAGAAAGAGAGAGAAGAGAGAGAGAGAGGATCTTGTGAGGGGGAGCTTGTGAGGGGATTCACAAGGGTTGCTTCAAGGATCGCTCTGCGTCGTCTTCGTCTAGAGTTTCTCATCCGTGGAAGGGTCGGTAGAGGATTAGGAGTTTGCTTTTGGTTTTGGTTCTCTGCCAGCTTCAGGAGGAAGCAAAAGGAGATAGGTTCTCTGCCTTGCCGGGGTGGCAAAAAGGAGGTTCTTGTGAGGGTTTCTCCGCCTAGCCATGGGGGCTAAAGGAGAGTCACGTTTTGTAGTGCAATACTTGGAGGGTGCCTCCAAGGAGTGGACGTAGGTCGAGTCGACCGAACCACTATAAATTTATGTGTTCCTTTTCTTGCTTTTGCACTTTTAAATTCCGCATTTATTTTTGTGGTGTGATTTGGTTTTATGCAATTTTCTTTCTTAGTAAAAAGAAGTTTTTAAAATACCAATTCACTCCCCCTCTTGGTTAGCTTGAGACTAAGTTCATTGGGCTTAACATCCCTATCGAACTTTCAAAAACAAGAGACAGAATGAAGCAAAGGGAGGTGTGAGCGAAAAGATCCATTATCGGGTAAGAGATGTGGACAGGATTGATGATTATGGAGACAGGGATTCCACACTCTTTGTAACGATGATAGGCGGCTTCATCTTCTGCTTCCCGGAAACAAGGGTCAATCCTTGCCCTCGAGGAACTTCCAGAAGTCTGTCGGGCACGTTTCCCACCAGCCATTGAGAGCACTATGCAAAGAACACAAGAGGATAAAGGGTTGGAAGTGAAAAACCATGGCTGGAACGGCCTAAATTTAAAGAAACGGCCATATCGTCCGGGCCGATCGAAGAATCGTCCAGGCCGATATGGTTCAATAATTACGTACAGGCCGATTGGTCAAAAAGGCGGTCCAATCGTCCGGGCCGATCAGATATCGGCCAGGCCGATTGACACAGGCTATCGGCCCGAGGAGTCAGTCCGGACGACCATTGAAAAAGCAGATTATCCGGGCCGATTAGTTGTATCGTCCAGGATGATGCATAATAATTGATCGTACCGGCCGAAGTTAAAATGTTTTAAATGATTGCCACGTGTATCGTCCAGGACGAACAGTGGATCGGCCCGGCCGATTGTCCAATAATGGATCGTCCGGGGCCGAATTTAAAGATCAAAACGTGCTGACACATGGATCGTCCAGGATGGTCCAGTGTATCGGCCAGGACGATGCACATAGAATGCATCGGCCAGACAAATATACTATCGGTCAGGACTATCACCATGAGTTTGATCAAATCGTCCGGGACGATATAGTATCGTCTAGGATGATGAATTGCAGCAAGCACAGAAAAAAGATCAGCAGATGGATTTTGAACAGAATTTTTCATATCGGCAAGGACGATAGAAATATCGGCCAGGCCGATGTGACTTGAATTTGAAATCAAGAAAAGAATGGTGATGATCAAGACCCTCAAAAATAAAACAAAAGAAAAGACATTCAAAGACACAGAAAAATAAAAACAACACAATGAAAACCAAACACCGAACATTTTTGGATTTTAATTTTTCTATTTTTTTTGTTTTATGGAGGCATCATATGAGAATTCTTTTCACACATTAAACTTTTAAAGTTCCAAGAGATCAAGAGGTTTAACAAATCCCAATAAGAAGAAGGTAGAAAAACTGATTCCGTTAACCCCAGATCGAACATCCTTCAGGGTATAAAATTCTCTTGGAAAAATAGAGGCCTAACTCGGAATAACAAAATAGGATAAGAAGATCCATTCAAGACTTGTTTACAACTAAATTATCTCATAAATAATAAATAAAAATATTTTTTCTCAATCATGGAAATTGAAATCAAGTCTTTGAAAGTATCACATAATCAATGAGTTTTCTAAGTTTTAAGAGTTTTACCAAAGAGATGATAGCTTGTATTTAGTGGGCTCATTTTATGCCTCTTGTCACTTTTATTGGCTCTTTGAGCATCTTTTGATTTTTGATACACTTTTGTGTACATAGCTTTCTTTTCAATTTGGCTTCATTGGCCTCTTTCCTTTTTAACTCTTGCAAGCTAAAAATTCTTTAATATACCCTTAAAGAAAAAGACTTAGTTGTGAGTATATCCTCCAAATATTAGAGAATAGGAGCTCTCTCTCTAACATAGGGAAGAACAATCCACAACACAAAATCAAAATCACGTGATAAATGCAAATGGCAAGATTTCAAAAGCTTGAATGATATCTAAGAATTTTGGCTATTATGCATAAGATAATTTAATGTAGCAAGATAAGAAAGAGATCTTAGATGAAATGCCATTGGTTAAACTGAGTTTAGACTTTTGTTTTAGAGAAGAAAATCATGCCACTAAACAAAGTCAGAAGAAGGAAAAACATCAACAGTTTACTCCCTTTAACCAATTTAGAAAAGCTAAACCCTATCTCCAAAACTCCAATATTTAAAAGCTTGAAAAGATTCATCATATGGAAGGCCAAAAATAAAGAACAATATGAAAAACAAAAACACATAAAATAAAATAATAAAGCGAATTAAAAACAATACAAAGTGAGCACAAAAACTAGCACAAACAAATAAAATAAAGCAGCGGATTTAAGAAATTTTGAGCTGCGAGCCTCCTTAGGTCCAGTTATCTTATGCTCCCACGAGGTCTTTGGTGAGAGCACACCTGCAAAACTCAACAATAGTCAGATTTAGGAACCCAAACAGGTTTGGGCTCCTTCTTAGGAAACGTAGAGTGCAATGCAGATGTGGTTTGCTTTGAATCATGCATCTTAGGTCTCCACACCCAATGTGTACTACGGTGAACTGTGCAAGTGTGTGAGATATGTGCTAGCATGCCACAAGAAAAATATTAAATTCCAGGAAAAGGTTTTCTTAAATGATTTGGGTAAAAATGCCTCTTCTTAAGTTCAGGCTTTTGATTAGTAGTTGGTGTCATCCTAGCTTTCTTACATGTTTCCAAATCATTTTGAATTCTCAAGTTAGTTCTTTTTAATGCATCATTCTCAATCCTCAAATTTTTCTCAATCTCTTTAGATTTCTTAAGATCATCCTTAAGTGAGGTGTGTGAAGCTTTTAATGCATTACTTTCATCAATTAATTCTAAATGCTTCTTGTTTAATTCATCAAGGAGAGCCATGTGATTTGAATCAATCGTTGCATGATCTTTGAGAAAAACTTCATGCTCTTTTTGTAGATTTGAATGTTCTAATTTTAGGCTAGCATGAGTTTTCTTAAGTTTTTTGTATGATGTATGGATTTTTTCACAAATTTCAAACAATTCATCATAGGTTGGTTTACATACTTCTTCCTCATCACTTTGATTTTCTCCCATGAAACACAAGTTTGTAGTCTCTTCCTCTGGTTCAGTCTCACAGAAATCAGTACCAGATTCTGCCCAGAAACCTCTTTGGATTTTCTTATTCTCCTTCCTAGACTTAGCTTTCTCCTCACCTTTTTCCTTTTCTTTGCTTGAATGATCTTGAAGTGTAGGACAATCGGCTCTCACATGTCCAAGTTTTCCTGCATTCAAAACAAACAACATCAGAAGATCCTTTAATATGTTTATGATCCTTACATTTTCTCCAACTTTGATGATGCTTTTATTTCTTCCTTAGAAAGCTTTTGAATTGCCATGTGATGAAGGCAATTTCATCGCTTTTAGACCCGGAAGATTCAGAATCTGATTTGTGCGCCTTCAATGCAATTATTTTCTCCTTTTATTTCTCACCTACATCAAGATTTCTTTGATTCGCCCCTTGCTCGTAAGCAATGAGTGAGTCAAGCAAGTTATTAATAGAATAGGTGTTCAAATCTTTAGATTCAGTGATTGCAGTAATTTTTGCATCATAAGATGAAGTCAAGCATCTTAAAATCTTGTTAACTTTTTCATAGTTCGAAAGTTCTTTTCCTAGTGTATGCAATGAAGTAGCAATCTGAGTAAACCTAGTGTACATGTCAGAAATCGATTCATGAGGTTTCATACGAAAAAGTTTGTAGTCATGCAAGAGAATGTTTAAACGGGATTGTTAAATTTCATTAGTACCTTCATAAGTGATGCACAATTTATCCCAAATTTCTTTACCAGTTTTTCAAGTTGAAACACGCATGTAATCCTCAGATTTCAAAGCACAGAAAAAACAATTCAAACATTTAGCATTTAATTGAGCTAAATCTCGTTCATTAAAAGTCCATTCGTTAAAAGCAACTTCAGTTTTAAAACCATTAATTTTACGAGAAGGTGGAGAATAACCTTCTTGAATAAGCATCCACATGCGATAATCAGTAGATTGTAAAAAAGTTGACATGCGAGTTTTCCAAAAATCAAAAGGTAGGTTATCGAACAGAGGAGGTCGGGTAATAGAATACCCTTCCGTAGTGTTGCGATTCCCAAAGTTAGACATGGATCAAATTCAAAAAGTTTTCAAACTTTAATTTTCGAATCAGGCTCTGATACCACTTGAAAGTTCGATGGGGATGTTAAGCCTTATGAACTTAGTCCCAAGCTAACCAAGAGGGGGGGTGAATTGGTATTTTAAAAAATTCTTTTCACAAAGAAAGGAAATTGCATAAACCAAATCACACCACAAAAAATAAATGCGGAATTTAAAAGTGCGGAAGTAAGAAAAGGAACACATAAATTTATAGTGGTTCGGTCGACTCGTCCTACGTCCACTCCTTGGAGGCACCCTCCAAGTATTGCACTACAAAACGTGACTCTCCTTTATCCCCCACGGCTAGGCGGAGAAACCCTCACAAGAACCTCCTTTTTGCCACCCCGGCAAGGCAGAGAACCTATCTCCTTTTGCTTCCTCCTGAAGCTGGCGGAGAACCAAAACCAAAAGCAAAACTCCTTACCTCTACCGACCCTTTCACGGACGAGAAACTCTAAAAGAAGACGACGCAGAGCGATCCTTGAAGCAACCCTTGTGAATCCCCTCACAAGCTCCCCCTCACAAGATCCTCTCTCTCTCCTCTCTCTCTTTCTCTCCTCAAGGACTTCTTAGGTCAAGGCAGCAGCCAAAGGTTTTGAAAAACATTGAACAAGAGGTCTTAAATAGAAGAGTTTCAAAAGAGCTCATTAATTGCAAGTTGCCGACAATATCGTCCAGGCCGATATGGACATCGGCCGGGCCGATCAGTACAAATCAATGAAGATCGGCCAGAGCATCACCCTGGATGGAAAACAGGACGATTGAAAATTGTCTTGATCGTCCAGGCCGATATTACTATTGTCCTGGACGATTAGTTCAAATCAGAGAAAAATCGTCCTGACAATAGCCCTGGATACGGGCTGGCCGATATTGATCGTCTTGAAGTAACTTAAGGTTTTTGACTAAAACGGCCTGGCCGATCCTGCGATCGTCCAGGACGATATGATCGGATCAATCATCCTTAATTACTCCCTTGATTTCCTGAACAATTATGGCATAAATTGTGAATATCGTCCAGGCCGATCATAGGATTGTCCTGGCCGATAATTTAAAAATACAGTATACCATAATTGACTATGGCGGCTACTTCTTTCTGTTTTGAGCTTATCGACCTGGCCGATACATGTATCTTCCAGGACGATCTGTTAATGTCAACTGCCTTAATTAAGAATCCTTAATTAGGCTTTTTGTTTTAAGCTGATCGTCCAGGCCAATCCAAAAAATCGTCCTGGCCGATATGAGTAAAAACAGAAATTCTAAGTCTCTCAAGTGTGTGTGTGAAGGGTTACATAGCATTAGTCTCTTTGAGTATTACAAGTAGACTCAAAAGGTGAAAAAAAAACAAACATACAGACTGACTCAACCCTAAACCTATGCAATCCTGAACTTGGCTTCTTCTTGATCGTTCGATCTTCGATTCCTGAAAAGTTAGAACCAACAAGTAGTCCAAGAGAAACAGTGTTTGTCAATCATCAAAACATAATCCATGAAAAATAGATTTGCAACAACATCTTCAAAATTCCTAATTTAAATTCTAAAATTAAATTCATGTTACTATATAAATAAGAGTTGTTTACCTTGTATACATTAGACCTAAAAATCATGGTTTTACAAAAAAGATTATATGTTGCTAGCTGCCTATCCTCTTAAGGTAAACATAATTGTAGATTGCACTTGTGCATAATTCCAACATAATATTATAGAATGCATTTGTGTATAATTCAAACCTAATCTTCTTGGAATATTTTCTCGATCATCTAATGATCATTAAAATTAAACATAAATTGATTCTAACTTAAATAAAAAACTGTACAACCTCAAAATAGAAAAGAGTAATTCTGGGGTTTCCCTTGAATCTTAAACATCTCTACCTTTTGTCAATTGATTATGTAAGGAACTATTCAAACTTTAAACCTCTCCCAGTTGGAAGGTTGAATATCAAAATATTATTGAAAACCTTTATAAATCTAAAAATGTTTAGTCACTACTTTAATCAAGATTTTTCTCAAGATTCATCTTGTGATGTAATTAGATATAGAGGATTTTCTTTATAAGGAACCTAGAAATAAATAAAAAAGTAAACCTTAGTTTAGTTTGGTAGAGTGGAGGAAAAATCTCTAGATGTAGATAAAGTTTTTTTTCTTGGCTAATTTCATTTTCAAAATGATTGCTGAATATAATTTTATCTATCAGGATAAATAGAATATTGTCTATATGAATTTGATTATGAAAATAAATCAAATGTCAATTTTTAAAATGGCAGTGAAACACCAATGGTTCATCCAAGATGGTATTTTGTTAGCTTTACAAATTTAATAATAGAAATATAAAGTGTACTTGTTGGAATAATGTATTTTGACATGTGTCATACTTAAAAATTTTGATGTGTCGTAAGAGGTAGAGCTAAACCATTTCCTACTCAATAATGAATTTTGGCGATGTGATGCTATCTTTAAAACTTATGGTCATAAAATTTTTAAGTGAAAGAAACTATAATTCTCAACACTTGGTAGCACTATGGTACTTGAGGCTATAACCACCTCGACACTTTAACTACACAAATAATGGTTTAACTAGGCTCTATTGTGTTGAAGATGGCACTACGGTGCTTAAATGATTTCTTAGAATCTATTAGCTTATTGATATGAATGGTTCTATAAAGTTGTAAATATATTTTAATATTTAATTTATTTTTATAATTATAATAGTGTTACAATACAATTCTGGCATCTCTAGTCAAGGTTGGTTCTTCTCTCCAAATGTGGTTAGACTTTTAAATTGGTAATATAAATACTTTAGAAGTATGTTCAAACTACCTTTCAATCATTTCATCATTGAGTAGAAGTGATCAACATTAAAATCTTTAACCTATAGAATATTAAGTTTAGCCTAAACTAAACCTGTCGATTCCGATAGCCAACTTAAAAAAATCTCTTAATTCTGAGTAATGCATGGTATTTAATTTTTCCTATATAACTTGGTGTGGCTATTTGGACTAGGTCAATTCAATTAATAATCAATTCTTAAATCTAAAAGACTATATCTATTAATCATGCATGCTTAGGAATTTGATAGATTCAATTTAGTTTTTTCCTAGACCTAGATGTCTTATTTAAAGCTATTAAGTTAAAAAAAATGATATTAAGTTTTAGTATGATTTCAAGAAATGGCAAAAAGTTTTATATTCATTTTTTCTTGATAATTGGAAGAACTCCTTTAGTTAGTCTTAGTTTTGAGAGGGTAACATGATTAAGTTTGGATCTAGATTTGAGAATTTATAGATGCTAGTGAATGGGCCTAAATTTGTTTTATCCAAGTCTAAAGAAATTTCTAAGAAGAAGCCTTATTAAATTTTATGATTGAGGATCAGTCCATGACTACTCCCACAATCCATAAACCCTTATTTTTCTCTAGGCTTATACTCTTGGAGCATGTTACAATAAAGTTCAAGTCAATAGTTATTTTGAGTTACGTATACCTAGTGTCTTTGAGTTGGGTCTTCATACAGTATTGTATTAATAATGACCAAGTTTCAATGAAGGAATAATAATCATATTTTGACATAGAGAGTTGATAAAGAAAAGAAATTAGAAGAAGAGTTCCTTCTGGAAGCTACTAAAGAATTTATGGTAGGAGAAATATCCTATGTATTATCCCTGTTGGGAGGATGGCATTTCCATCCCCTGTCTACTACTGGAGAGATGAATGTTTGAGAAATTTTGAACTCCCCGCCACCTACATTTAATAACTCAATTTAATTTCCTCCATCATTTGAGAGGAAAAGAATATTTAAACGTTTGTTAAAGGGGATAGTCTATGAGTGTGCGTCAAATTTTGGATAGGCTAAGAAGAAATTTCTAAGGAGAACAAAGGGTGTTTTCACTAAGAAGGAAGAAATAAACTTAATAAAGCAAGATATTTATAAGCCTACAATTAAAAGAAGTCTAAAATTTAGTGAACTATATCTTGTTGTGCTAGATCCCACTAAAAGTTGCTATAGGGAGCCATAGAAGTTCTTTAAAAATAGTGAATGCATTATAATGAGTAACAATCAGTAGCATAGAAAGCTTGTAAATCTTGTGAGAATGCAAATTGCATTTGTAAAAAGTACTATGAATAGTATTCACATGTATCTTCTATTCAAAATAATATTTTTTCAAATATTTCCTTTCACTCTTACATGTATCCACAACCAAGAGTTCACTAGAGTAATTTAAAAGAAGACTAATCATCTTCTCATCTTGATGAGATGAAGCTGTGTTCTACAAGTTTGCCAACCCCAAAATCTAATGGGAAAAAGATTTGGCCACCAAAAACTGTCTCTCTCTAGTTACATTCATATCAAATATAGATTATATAGAGGAGGAAGTGAGGAAAAGTAATGGTAAATCTATCATTAAGCTTGATCATAATTTAGAATATACCCCTATTAACCAACATTATTTGCTGAATAAATCAATAGAGAAAATGATGAACAAGCTAAAAATTAGTATTTGAAGTATTGAATAAGAGGATGCTATTGAGTTAGATATAGTAGAACATTAAGATGAGAAGATGTTCGCAAAACTATGTATGGCTTATATAAGGGAATCAACTCAAAAGGATAAGAGTAAAACTAAAGCAAAACTTTCAGATGTGGAAGTTAAGGTGGGTGTTACTAGAATTAATTCTGTGTTTGCTTGATTAAATAAGTTAAAAGGATGAATGTATCACTATAATGGAAAAAAAAGATGAGATGATGACCACCATGGTTGCTTTTCAAAATAAGGAATTCCTTCATCTATAGCAATGATTGAATCACTTAACTTAGAATATATTAAGAATTTTAGTAAAATAGTAGTTAAAGGTAAAGAGAATAAAATAATAAAGCTATAAAGTTTATTGATATAGTCTATAGACAATAAGTAAATGGTAGAGAAACGAGTTAAAGAGACATTATCATAGTTACTGGGTACTTCATCAATTTTATGGGGTTGGCCATACTTAGAGTAATATGACTTAGTCTCATTTCTTACAGGATTTTTAGGTCCTTCATTCAATACTTTTAATGCTAAGGTAATCTAAAATAGTATCTTGTGCGTTTTAGAGCAAGTTTTAATAGTCCTAGGGATATCAATGCATTATTGTTTAGATAATTATTTGGTATATTTTTTTGTTTTTCATTTGATTTGTATGCCAAACTACCTAATGGGTTAGTCTGTACATTTATAGATATATAATGTCTATTTATTAAAAGATTTATCAAAGGGAAACATCGAGCAACTATTAGAGCTCTAATGCTGGAGAAATAAAAAATGAGTTAAAATATAGTAGACTACATCTTTAGATAGAGGAATCTTAGTATTAAATATGGGTTACATTTGAAAGAGAATCATATCATAGTGATCATTCTAAATAATATACATGGTATGATAACTTTATTACTTAAAGGTTTCACAAATAATTTAAGAAGTTCTTAAGTAAAGTCTCTAATCTCTAAGATAAAGATTTTATATTATTATTCCTTAAAGATCAATCACTATTATATTCTAAAAAGTTAAAACCATAAAAGGCCTTTGAAAAGAAATTTGGGTTAGTTTAAATGACTGATAACCATAAATAACTAATGAAGGTGTAAGTAGATAGTCCAATACGTGCATCTCAATATTAGCAGTATAGTAGGCCTTAAAGTGATAAATAGAGTAATTATCAATATTTGTTTACTCCATAGGAAAATAGGTAGAAGTTAGAAGCCTGAATGAATAAGGTCTATTGATTCATAAGGGAAGCAATATAAGGAATTTTCAAGAGTGACATAAAGAAGCTATAATTTAAGCTTCCTAAAAAAAGAGGTTGGAGGAAGTGGGTAAATCATAATAATCCAATTATTTTCCATATCATATGAGTTAGAAAATTGTATCACCTTCATGTCGTGGCTTGAGAAGAACAACAAATTTGGGGTAGTTGTGATATCCAAAGAATATTTCCAAGATTTGTTCCTAAGACATACTAAATATATTATTTGTAAGCCTTTTACACACTCTTTAATTATAAAGCCTGATGATGGATGGTATGTTGCTTTATCTAATTCATTTAAAGTAATATTCAAAAAAAGTTTATTATTCATCTCTTATGGTACCTCTGGTAGCATAGTGTCCCATCCTTGTTAATTTAGTAGCTATTAAGGAAGTTCAGAAGAAAGTTCCAACTTTAGATTCTAAGGAAGTTCAAGTTTGCAAGACTTCTATAGTCTAAAGGAGGAAACAAAAGTAAAAGTAAAATTTTACCATATAAAGTAGTGATCACTATAGATGGGGGATCTAAATCCCTTATGCATCTTACACTATATGATTTTTATTATATCTTACAATGTATTAAGAAAGAAATGAAAAAGGATTCAATGTATATATTATATGTTTCTAATGATGATTCTTCTAATATAATCAAGCAATAAAAGAAAAAAATTCCCAGTAAATAGAATTGAATTTAAATGAACTTAAAAAATCTCTTCAATATTTCTCTAATGGTGATGCCCCTATTCTTGATGTCCAAGGTGCTCTTATTATGAAGAAAACTTAGAAATGATCAGTAATGATGAATTTGTTGATCATATTAATTCTTCCCTTAAAGTGGTAGTGCAAGTAAACCATTGTAATGGTAATGTTCTACAGCTATTAATATCTATTGTAGATAAAGAAAAATAATTAATAGGTAATCTTGATGAACCTTCAATAAAACCATAACCTATACCACCGTAAGATAGGGATAATGAAAAGGTTCCTAAAGTAGATTATACAATTTTATCCTACCTTTAAAAATTGATTATAAAAATGAGTATTTATAGCTCTAATTAAGTCTAAAGAATTTAGATAAGTTTTAATGAAAGCTCTACATAACATAGAGACCTATATTGCTCAGTTAGCATTAACATGGTCAGAAGAAGCATTACACTTGAAATAGGTCGAGTAGCATTCTCAAACAAAGACTTGTTATTAGGAACCATTAATCATAAGAGTGAATTATACATTTCAGTAAATGTGGGTATCTTTAAGTTATCTCGTATCCTTTTTGATCTGAGTGGATCAAGAAATATTATGACTCTTATAACTCTTGCATATCAAAGGGTGGATACTTGCAAACTCTGCTATGATTAAATCTTGTTGTCAGAATTCAATGAAAAAGGTAAGATACCTTTAGGCTCAATAACTCTTCTACTAGAAATAGACATCAATAAAAATGCTTGTAATATATATCAATTCATAATCTTGCTTGGAGGATGTATAATATGCATTTAAGAAAAGTCAACAGATTATAAAAAATAAGAATATTGTTGAGCATAAAAGATTATAGTTATTATACAAATCGATAACAATGAATATAATATTAAAATTACCGAAGAGGAAAATATAGAAGATTCTACCTTTAAACATTAAAGGAGTATATAGAGAATGTAACTCTGATAACCTTATAAAAAAATGATATAGTCAGTACGGTAGTAAGTATCTCTCCTACTCTGGGTCCAAATTATAAATTTGTTAAATTATACTACCTACTAATAGAAGTATCAAAATTGGTGTAATCTTTAATGATGCATTTCTAAGTAAAATAATAGAACTACCTTTTAGTTGGTACTCAACCAGTATAAATAATTTTGATAAGCAAGTTTTACCATCATTAGCTTGGACTAGAGGTTAAGCTCATTTTTTTGAAGAATTATGGAATTTTAGGTGTCATAAACTAAAATCAAAAGAACTTGTTAGCTTTGATACTCTTTTTAGGTTTAATGATGATGAATATTGTTTAGTGATAACAATTAATTTTGTGTCTGATAGTCTCTTCATAAGAAATTTTAAATCATTTAACAAAATTTGTTTATTTAATTCAAATGATTTAAATGAATCTTAAGTTAGGGATGCACCATTAAAACTTAAAGAGGAGATTAAATAAATAACTACAGATTAAAAAAAATAAACCTTAGAAATTAAAAAAACCCTCATTTGATCTTCATAAGTTTCTTATTGAATGAAGATGAGGCAAATATAGAGTTCAAATAGTGATTTTCTTAAAGTTATGTTAAAATTTCTTGGATCATCCTCTAAGTATGGGAGCTCATAAACTTAAAATTCAACATGACATGGTTCATATTAAAGAAGCACCCCATTACTTGCAGTGGGAAAAATAATAAAAAGTTGTAGCTAAAACCAAGAACTTAATGAAAGTTATTTTTTTTGGATAGGAGAAATATCCAACCTAGTTAGTAAGAATTATGCTTGTAAAGAAAAAGAGAGATGAAATTTAAGTTTTTCTCAAATTTATATATCCAAATAAAGCCTATCCAAATGATGAGTTTCCATTAACCTTACTATAACTCATCTTAGAAATTTATTCTTCTCATGTAATATCCTCATTTCTTGATGGCTCATTTGATTATAATCAAATTAAAATGGCTCAAGAACATGAAAGGTGTACATCAGAAAGAACACTGATAGGAGTTTACTATCATAAGGTTTGTCATTCATAAAAAATAATATCTGGGCAACATGCTAGCTGGAAATGACGAGAACTTTCAATGAACATATCTACCAATAAGCGGAGTATTATATCGATAATATAGTCATTAAAAGTCATAAATGGGTAGAACATTTTCATGACTTGAGAGTTATATTAAAACTATTGCATCTGTATGGCCTTAAAATAAACCCTTTACCATGTGCCTTTTATGTCACTTTAGGAAAGTTTCAAGATTAAATGGTAAGACACCACAAAATTAAAATTGATATTTCTAAAATTAAATCCATCATGGATATGCAACCACCTAGAAGTCTCACTAAATTGAGATCTTTCCAAGGCCATTTAGCTTATCTAAGAAGATTCATATCCACTTTATCTAAATGATGTCAAGCATTTATAGCCTTATGTAAAAAATATGCTCATTTCCATTGTGACGATAATTATTAGAGGTCTTTTGAAAGCATAAAATATTTCTTAATGAATCCTTCAATTTTGCCAACTCTTATGTCAAGGAAGCAAGTATTTTCTTATACAATGGATTTAAGTGAATCTCTTGATGCCTTGTTATATTATATTAATGAGGAAAGAAAAGAAAATATAGTTTATTACTTACTTAGATAGATACTAGCAACCAAACCTAATTATCCTCTATTTGATAAACACTATTTAGATTTGGTCATAACTATTCAGAAGTTAAGGCGCTACACATTATCTCATAAAGAAAATAAAATATCAAGAGTAAACCCGTTGAAATATTTGATGACTCGTCTAACATTATCAAACATATCAGCTTGAAAGTCAATGATTATTCTATAGTTTGATATTATATTTACTCCCATACATGTATGAAAGGACATGCCTCGGTTGACTTCTAGAAGAACATCAAATTCCTATTGATTCTCCTTTAAATGATAAATTTCCTAACAAGAAGATTTTGAAATTTAAAGTAAACAAAAGCTCTTTTTGGGAGTTATATTTGATGGTATTGCTTCTATTAAAATAGATAAAAGTCCATGAGAAAATTTCACAAGGAAAGCTGACATGGGAATTATATTAATTACACTAGAGAGAGGCCTAGTGTACTACTTTTACCATCTACTAGAACATTATGTGAACAATGAAGATGAGTATGCTGCACTTATATCTATTTTATAGTTAATAATCCTAAAAAAATAAAATAAAAAGTAAAATTATTTGGAGATTCATTGTTAGTGATCAATCAAATGGCTAGAATTTATAAAGTGGTAACATAAAGTTTGATACTGTATTGGTGATATACAATGAAACTTATTGAGTAGATCGTGAATGTGACTTTATATCAAATACGATGTGGATATGATTGATGCCCAAGTAAAGCTCCCTAAGGAATTATCTTGTCCTAAAGAATATTTTATTCCAACAAAATTACGGGGTCACAAAATCTTCTTCTCCATAGATTTAGAATATATAAATAGAAAAATCCTCAATTGACAATAATATTTTTCTAGCTATAGACACTGAAGTGTTAGAAAAGTTACAACTCTTTATTGACTATTTATGAGAAAGAACACTCCCATGGAAGAAATTTGTTATTGATTAGATTAAAAGAAGATACTTATCATATACCTTAGTCAACATCACCTTATATTGATAATCTTTGGATTAGATGTGGTTCCATTTATTTAGTGAATCAAAAGTTCAAAAAATTCTAGAAGAAGTTCTTGCTTAATTATGTGGTGCTCACCAATCTAGCTTTAACATGAAAATAAAGTTAAGAATTAGAAATTACTAGCCATCAATGATAGAGGACCACATGAAAGTTACATATTGATGTCATCAGTGATAAGTGCATTAAGTAGTTCACACCAATCACCAAATATTATACATCCAACCATTTCTTTGTGGCCATTTGAAAGGTGGGGTATGGCTAACATTGATCTAATTAATATTCTATGCTATGGAGGCCACATGTTAAAATTAGTTGCAAACATAATTTCTCAAAAAAAAAAAGAAAAAACCATCCCATTGAGAGAGGATAAATCACATCATGTACTAAACCTCTTTAAAGATTTCATATAGAAGAACCAAAATAAATAATTTTGCTAGAGTTTAAAACTTTGATTGTAGATACTCAAGAATCTATTATCCTCAAGCAAATGGTTTGTTATAGGCCTTTAATAAAACTTTGATTCAAATCTTAAGGGCAATATTAGATGATAATAAGTATCAATGGCAAGAAAAGTTGGGAGAACATTTATGGGAATTCTAAACCACTTATAGAACCCCAACTCAATATATGCCATTCTGTTTAATCATTTAAGAAGTAGAAATTATCCCTCTAGAGGTTCAACTACCTTCCTTAAGAATTTTTATAAACTATGGTATAAAAGTATATTAAATTCTAGCCTTTCTTTAAAATATCTCAAAAGTTTAGAAGAGAAGCATTTGCAGGCTCAATAGAACCTTGAGTTACTTAAAACATACATGATTCAAGCACATGAAAAAATGGTTTAACAAAGAACTTTCCATCTTGCAAACTTTTTTTGAATTCTAGAAAGACCTACTCTATCCTATTAGAAGATAGGTGAAAAATTCAAACCAACTTAGGAAGGCTTATTTGTGATAGAGAAAGTTTATCAAGAAGTATCCAATATTCTAGTAGATTATAAAGTAATTCATCCTATATTGCCTGTAAATGGGTGATATCTCAAGAAATATTATGATGATGATGTATAAAATGAAATTTTCAAAAAATAAAGTAATTTTTGATGTATAAATTTCATGCACTATTATTGTTTAAAATTGATCTAGGTCAAAGTTAATAGACTTTGGGTTTATGGAATGATACTAAAACTATTATAATTATATAATCTCTATGCCTTCTTAAACTTTGTATGCTCAAAATTTCTTAATTATTCTTGAGAATCAATATAATTTTTCCCATTTATTTCTTTCTTTAGAATTCTGGTTGACTGAGTAATATGATACATGGTATTTCCTTGAATTGCTACCTCTTTGCCAACATAAATCCACTTATTTAGGGTAATTTTCCTTTCATGAATTTACCTACTTAAATTGGTCCATTTAGGATAGTTTTCCTTTTATGCTTTTACCAGCTTAAATCTTATCTATTTAAACTAATTTCATCTTCAAATAAAGATCTGCTTAAATTTGATTATTTGAGAGGATAATTCCTTTCAATCATTACATTATTTAACTCCTTTGCCTGCTAAATCCTTTGCTAATTAAATTCTTACTGACTAAAATCTTTGTCTGCATAATCTTGTGAATTCTATTACCTGAGTTGTTCAATACCAACTTGTGAGTTTTACTTTTCAAGTTCACCACATCTATTCAACATCAATTTATTAACGTTTTGTTAATTGAGCTCATTAAACCTATACTTCTTTAAATATATTTAAAGAAAATATTAAATTGATGTAGTGATACTTAATTCACTTAGTAATGATAGGGACCTAAACCTAGATCTCTTATCTCAACCTATAACCCAGTGATCTATCATGCCCTATTCTTAACCTAAATAAACTAACCTAGGATCATACCTAAGACACTCTAGATCATGCAAGACTCTAGGTCAATCCAAGTTCATTTAGTTTGACTATAAGATGCTATATGTACCCTTTCATATTTAAAGCACCTTGTCTTGATTTTGATGATCAATTTAATTATTTAATTTTTTTTTTCCATTGAACCATAAGTCTCCTAAAATAATCCTAAACTCTTCTTAAAATCTTCTAAACCTAAATACAAGCCTTGTCCAAGCCAAATCTAAGTCAAAACCTTAGCTTAAATCTTGAACACTTAATAGACTTTAGCATGCATAAAAAAATTCTACTAGAACTCATCCCATTATCTCTCTAAATCACTCTTGCAACCCAATCAACCAAGCTTGATACCTAGGCTAGTCCATACATAACCCATTTTTCCCTAAAATTGAACTTAACATGAATGCCAATATCTCTTTTCCACCTTACTTACACATAACTAATATTTTTTACAATCCAATTTGAAATCATCTCTAGCTTAGGTAAATTTTTCAAATGTATAACTCATAAATTAACCAAAATTTTTGATATTCCATAACAAGCAAAACTTAAAGAGTTAGGGCTTGTGATTGTTGTAGTTAGTGTATATTTGTATAAGGGTTAGATATCTTTGATTGAAACACATTTCCAATAATAAAAAATGCTAGTTAAATCAACTTAGGTCTAAGGTTAAGGAACTTAGCAAATATCTTAGTGACATGAAACTTATTCAATTGACATATAACTTAAATCTATTAATCTTCTTGACATTACAAATCCTATGATTAAATTTAGTGATAATAAGGGATAATTAAGCCATAAAATTAAGTAACCCTAAAATATATCATAAATTTGACTTATAAATTCATGACTAAATAAATGACCTTGCATGAATAAGATCTGTTCTATAGGGTCACACTACTATTTTTCTTACAAAAAAGTTAGCAAGCAACTTAGTCTCGTTGACGATATAGGGTTTCCTACTGCATCTTTCATTCTTCCTCCTCGTGGAGTAAAGTTTTGCGCATTTGACTTGGATTTTTAGTTTTGTATTTTGTCTTCATTAGTTTTGTGGTTTTATTTTGTTTCTCTTTTCATTTTTCTATGGTTTTGGGTGATGATGGTCATTGTCATAGAACCCATGGTCTTCTTTGACTGTCTATGGAAAGACTTCATTTTTTAAAGATGTACTGGTAGGTGCATCTACATCTTTGAACTCCAATTTGAATTTTGTTCAAACTTTATTTAAAGGTTTCCCTACTCTGATGTTTGAGAATTCTATGGCTGCCCCTTTTGCCTTAACTTTAGTTGGCAAGTTTATCTTGCGCCAACCTAACCTTGATATTATATGGAACTTTTTCCTGAATCTAAAACTTTTAGGATCATTTCATATTAGTTTGTTGGATTTTCACCACATTACAATTTAACTTTCCAATGATCTTGATTACAGTCACATTTTTTCTAGAAGGGCATATTATATTCAATCTTGTCAGATGCATTTACTCAAATGGACTCCCAATTTTGATGTTAGAGAGGAGTACCCAATATCTCTTGTGTGGATTTCTTTTCTGAATCTTATACTTCATTGTTTTAACTCTCAAGTTTTATTTAGTTTTGCTTTGATAATTGGTAGGCAATTACAAACGGATCATGCTACAACTTCAATTTCAGGTCAATCAATGGCTCACGTTTTGGTCGAGTTGGAAAATTTTAAGAAACATCCCAATGAAATTTTTCTTGGGTGGGAGTTAAATGGATATTTTCAAAAAGTTAAATTTGAAAACTTGCTTATTTTCTACACTCATTTTAAAATACACATTCATGGTAGAACTGAATCTTTTATGTTACTTCCACAACTTTAAAAGCAAAAGCAATGATCCAGACAATTGAAGCGAAAAAATATTTTGGTGACCTGTTTAACTGACAATAACACAATTCATATGCAGGGAATAATACAAGAGAAAAATTCCCAATCGTAAAATAATACCGCGGACCCACATGGCTTTTTTATTTTTGTAATGAATCTTTTTTACTTATAGAGATGGATAATGTTGTTGATGATCCTATTCCAATATAGGGAGTGATTAATAGCACCCCTAAAATTTTAGATAATCAAGTTCTATTTTCTAATGGTCGTGGAAATGAGGATGAACAAATGGTGGCTATTGCATATAATCAAAATTTTGTTTCAACATCTTCTTTTCTGCCGTGTGTTATTGGTAAAAAAATTTGTTTGATTTAGATTTTATGATAAACAATAAAGTATATGCTAATACTTTGTCATTTCAAACCTTTGTAAAAGAACATGATAAAGATTTAGAATGGAGTAAGGATGATAAGCAACTTACTCAGGATGGCATGGTTGAAGAACCCTTTGGCTTGGGGAAAGGAAATTTGGAGGAAGGAAAAGTTAATAATATTGGTAATGGTATTAGTAGTAAAGGAAATGTGAAAGAGGTTTATGACTTAGAAGATGGAGAGATGGCTCAAGATGTCAGTGAGGTAGGTATTTCTTTATCACAAGAATGATATAGATAATGGTAGTAAGTATTCATAAAATTTACCACAACTTAGCAATAAATTTACTGCTAATGAGGATATTGATATTGTGTAATATGTTTATTCAAAGATAATAGCATGTTATAAAATGGTAGTTGTTATAATAAAGTTTGAAATAGGAAGAATAGGAAAAAAAAAATTATTATCTTGCAATCTTCTAGAAGCACCCGTTCTCAAACTAGTTATTGACCCTCTTATGTTTAAGTCTATTATTTGGAATGTTAGGCATATAGGTTTCCCCTCCTCTAGGTTGATAGTCAGGAATTTTTGTTGTATTCATAATGTTTCTATAGTAATTTTGCTTGGACCTCTTATTTCATCTGCTAAATTGGTCGGTACTGCTAGGTTCTTAGGTATTAATCACTATGTTGCTAATTCATCCAATAAAATTTGGTCGTTTTGGAAGGATCCTATTATGGTTGATATTATTGGGGATTTTACTCAAGTTCTTCATTGCAATATAAAGTTTTTTTTAGTTCAAATTCTATGCTTCCTTTGTTTATTTTGCTTCTTCTCGTATTACTAAAAAAATTCTATGGGAGCAACTTACTAATTTTCATAGTATTATTAATTTTCCCTAGTTAGTTGGTGGTGATTTTAATATTATTTCCAATCCCTCTGATTAGATAGGGGCTCTAATCATATCTATCAGTCTACAGAGGATTTTAATAACATGATTTTTTATTGCAACTTACTAGAAATTAGTTATTTTAGTAATAACTTTACTTGGAATCATGGTATCTTATGAAAATCTATGGATTGTGTGCTTTTAAATGATAGTTAGATTAACTCTTTTAACTATATCTTTGTTGAGCATCTTAACAGAACTTTATCTGATCACTCTCCCATTCTTATTGGCCTTAAGACTAGGCACGTTATTCCTGTTCCTAATTTTAGATTTCAAAATATGTGGTTACTTGATGATTCCTTTCTAAACATGATTTAGGAGAATTGGTATGCTCCTCTACACCCTGATAACTCTATTTTTTCTATGAACAGATTAAGGTTAAAGCTTAAAAGACTTAAGAATAAAATTAATTGGTTGAATAGAAATATTTTTAAAAATGGTTTCACTAATATCCTTATTGATGAAGATAAAGTGAATACCATTAAGCATAAATCTTACTTGTTTCCTTCTGATGACTATTTCAAATTGCTTCATGATGGTAAAGTTTGTCTTTTTAAATTAGAAGCTCAGGAGGAAGTTTTTTTGGAAGCAAAAAGCAGCTTCCAAGCACATTGTTGAAGGTAATAATAATACTAAGTATTTTCATGTGCTGGTCAAGAGAAATCATGCTAAAAATTATATTTATAAAATTTCCAATTTTGATGGTTCCCACACTGAGGATGCTATGGAAATTGCTAGTTCTACAATTGAGCATTTTCATAACCTTCTCAAAAAAAATTTCATCTTGCTCCTATTTATTACCCTATCGTCATCCCTAATATCATTACTAAGGATGACAATGCTACTTTTTTTATGCCCCCCTACTTTAGTAGAAATCAAGGAGATTGTTCATAATATGAATATAGATTATCTGGCTAGGTTGGATGGTTTCACCACTAAGTTTTTCCAGAAAGCTTGGTATATTATTAGTAATAAACTTTATGCTATTGTTTTAGATTTTTTTTATGGCAATAAAATTCCTAAGTTCTTTATTTCCACTTATATTGTTCTCATTCATAAGAACAATTCTGTTAGTAATTGGAATGATTTTAGACCTATAAGTCTTTGTACTTATTTTAGTAAGTTGATTTCTAAAATTCTTATGAATTGGTTATCTCCTCTCCTCCCTAAAATTTTTTCTCCATACCAAATGGGTTTTTCAAGGGTCGAGCTATTTCTGATAACATTCTTTTGGCTCTCGAATTTTATCATGACCTTGATGTTAGGGTGAGAGGTGGCAACATCAATCAAAAATTAGATATCATCAAAGCTTATAACATCATTAATTGGAACTGTCTTTACAATAGTTAGCATATGTTTAGCTTTAATTCTATCTTTATTAATATTTTCAAAAATTGTATTGAAGGATCCTTTTTTCCATTATTGTTAATAACAAAAGCACTAGTTTTTTTTTCTTATCTTCTCATGGGTTAAGACTAGGTGATCCTATCTCTCTTGCCTTTTCTTTTATTGTTGTTGAGTACTTATCTAGGGACTTGCCAACCTCTTTGAAAATTGTCCTAGCCTTTATTTTAGAATTACGGGAGGCTTTCCTATTTCTCATTTATTCTTTGCTAATGATTTTATAGTATTAACTAATGCCTTTTTAAAACCATATTAATAGGTTGATTAATGTTTTTCAAAATTTTGAAACTGTAAGTGGCCTTTCTCTTAATAAGAGTAAGAACTACTTTATGGTTTCTAACAAAGTGCCTCGGGATTGTTTTACTTCTACTAAAGGCCTTACTGGATTTTTGCAAGGTCATTTTCCTATTAAGCACTTTGGTGTCCCTCTTTTCAAAGGTAAAAAGAAAACTTTTCTCTTTGATGATTTGATTTCTTCTATGCTTAATAAGCTTACTTCTTTGGATTCTAACTTTTTATGTTTTAGTGGTATATTGACCTTCATTAAAAGTGTTCTTTGTTCCCTTCCTATTTATATCTTCCAAAATCTTCAACCTACTCGTGCTATTGTAATAGAATTGAAAAATTATTTAATAAAGTTTTTTGGAAGTGGACCAACAATAATTTTAAAATTATCTCGTCTTCTTGGAATAGTTGTTGTAGTGTTTTGGAAGAGAGTTCTTTGGGTTGTTTGAATATTTATGATTTGTCTTATTCTTTTTCTTTCAATTTGTGGTACAGCTTTCATGCTAAAGTTACTCTTTGGGCTAAGTTTATGTATGCTTAGTATTGTGTTGGTAAGCATCCTAATATGTGTTTTTTTGATAAAAGTGATTTTAAAGTTTGGTAGAGACTTTGGAATATTAAATTGGTTACTGAGCCCCACATTAAATTGGATCTTGGTGCTAGTAACATCTTCATTTAGCAAGATTATTGGTTGGGGGCCCATTCCATTGATTATATTATCAATATTTCTACCACTGCTACTTTTAAGGTGAATTTTTTTATTACTAATAATTTTTGGGATTATAATAAACTTGCTAACGTTCTTCCTAATTCCATTATTCAACAAATTATGAACCTCCTTATTAATACTAATTCTGATGACTTATTATTATACAATCTTCCTAATAATGGGAGTTCCAGATTAAAGGATTCTTGGCATGCCTTTAGAGTTAAGAACTATATTACTAAAATTTTCTCTATGATTTGGCGCAAAAGTATTCCTACCACTATTTCTACTTTCATTTGGATAATCATGCATAAGTTTATTTCCACTGATGAGAACTTAATTAAAAGAGGTTTTATTTTAGCTTCCAAATGTCAATATTGCTATCAGGAGGAGAACATGCACCATGTGTTTATTTCTAGTCCTATAGCTATTAAAATTTGGACATAATTTTAAGATATATTCAGATTAAATTACTTTAGTAGTAATTTGTCTATTAATGATATGCTTAATTCTTGGTTTATTAAGTCTAAAGGCCATATTAGAAATGTGATTCCTTTCCTTATTTTATAGTATTTATGGCAAGATGGAAATAATTCTCTTTTCAATAATATACATATGAACCATCAAAGGATTATTAAAAATGAGAAAGACAAGGTTTTGAGACTTAATTCTTCTAACCTACTCTCCATTAAGAACTTTAAGGATTACCTCTTGTGGCTCCTGACTTTGATCTCTCGTTGGAGGTTAATCATTCCTTTGATGAGCCTAAGTTGGTTTAGTAGATTAAACTCACTAATAATAGCTTTAAGCTTAATGTTGATGTGTCTGTAAAAGATTTGAATTTTGGTTGTGGTGGGATTATTAGGGATGTCTATGAGAATGCCATTACATCCTTTGCGAGCCCCTTACAAAAATGTTCTGTTTTTTATGCTGAGTTTTTTATAATTTTCATTGTCTTAAATTATGCATTTCTCTTGGCATTACAAACTTCTGGATTGAAGCTGATGCAACTTATAGTATTTGTTATTAAAATAACCCTTATGATACTATGTGTAAATCATATTTATTTGATCTTATTAAGAATATTAATCAACTTTTGACCTTTATTAATTTTACCATGTCTCATGTGTATAGGGAAGGGAATGCTTATGTTAATTAGCTTGCCAATCTTAGGTGAATTTGGACTTTTTTATTGACTTCTCTACCACCAATTTACCTACTAATTTAAAGGGACTTTTGAGATTAGACAAAATTGGTTTAACCTATGTTAGAACTTAGGATTTTTTTTTCAAGGGCCAGCGGACCTTTTTTACTTTGTTGTGGGTGTTTCTTTCTAATTTATAGGTCAGTGTTTCTAGAATCCACCATTTCTTTCTATTAAATTTGGTGTTTTGTTAGTTACTAGTCATGCCTTTTGAGTTAACATTTATTATTTTTCTTTTGGTTGGTTCTTGGTTCTTTGTCCTTTGTTTTAGCCGATTTCAAGTCTATAATTGTACCATTTTCAATCCAAATTTTAAACCCATTGTGCTGGTCATCTTTACCCTAAGGTCGAGTATCTTGGGTTTTCTTACGATGGTGCTATCTGGACTATACTAAATTTTTATCTCTTGTGGCTAGTATGGTTGTGAGTTTTCTTGGGTCCCCTCATTTGTAAATTATTTTGGATTTAGTGTGATTGCTATATGTTTCTTTCTTTATTCTTGTTTTTATTTTATCTCTTAGTATATTGGATGTGGATTTGTTGCACTATGGCTAGTATTTTTTCTTTACCCAAGGGCTACTTAGTCTATTAGCTTACTTTGTTTAGGGTCTATTTGAGCTTGGATTGGTGTGGGTTTAGATTGGAGTGGCACTTGGGTAGTTATCATGGTACTACTATTTTGAGCTTGTGTAGCCAATCCCTCCTTAGATGCTTTGCTGCTCAATTTTGGATCCATTTTAGCATTATTTACTGTAAATCTTGGAACTATTTTCCCCTACATTTTTACAAAGCTGATTATTTGTTTTTCTATGCTGCTATTATTTTGCTTTTTAATTTTAATTGTATGGTTTGGACCATTATTCATTTCTTTAGGAGCCTTCATCAGTTAGCTGGACTTTTTTAAATATTGTTTCTTTTTCTAATATTGTCATTATAAGAATACGTGGCTATGTGTTTTTTGGAGAAGGTTGTATTTCTAATGGTTGTGGTCTAGGTATTTTTCTGGGGTCGTTTTCTTTGGCTTGACTTCTACTGCGATCTTGTCTTGTGGTGTTTTTTTTTTTTTTTTTGAAAAAAAATGATCAATGCATTAAAATAAGAAACTATTACGTACTACTAAAAGCAAATCTAAAGTCTCAAATTCCTCCTTCAAAAGCAATAAGAAAGGAGGAATATCTACAGCACTAATGTCTTTCCAAATAAAAGTATTAACCAAAGTAAAATTAGCTCAATAGTCTGCTAATTTATCACAACTTCTAGTAGAAAAATTAAATGCAACTTGATGAAAATCTTGATTGAAGGACAAATCTTCTTTGATCCTTTCTTTATTCTTAAATTTGTTCAAAGAATGTTGAAATAATATGATTCAATTAACATTATCTCCTTGTATGATAACTCTTTGTGCTTCCAACATCCATTCTTGAATAACATTTTTCAAAGAACAAACAGCCACAAGTTCTAACTTTTCTATATCCCAATGCAAACAATTAATACCCAAATCAAGTAGAGATATTCCTTTATGATCTCTGAAAACTCCGCCTATCCTTTCCATGTTATTACTTAATAAAAAAGCATCAATGTTAAATTGATATCCAGCTTCATATTTCTTCACCGGATTCATAATTTATAGCAGCTTCGTGAGACAATGCAGTAATTGTCTTACTTGCAACTTTCATTTCAAGTTCAATTTGATCCTTAGAATTTTTGACATAGATCAGAACTTGCATAATGAGTTCCACCAGACGCTTTCAAAAATAATTTTGAAGAAGATTTTCAATCCAAACTCCATTTGCAATAAAATAACTAAGATCATAATCCATATTTTCTAAGTCAGCTACAAACATAGGCCACTTAGAAATATTTTTATCCAGTATCCAAGTGTCATGAAGAATATTTATAGAGTTTCCATTAGAAATTCTCCATCTTACAAAACGCTGGAGATAGTCTGCACCATTAGTCAAAATTCTCCAAGTGGTAGTGCTCCCTTTCTTCACCATTAAATTTTAAATATATGTACCATGCTTTGCTCTTAAGTTATGGTTAAGAACAGAATCTGGATTGATAATAAAATTCAAAGCAAATTTAGAATGAAGAGGTCCCATTTTGTAAACAACAGAAAATATACCACGACCTCCTTTTTCTTTTGGTTTGCATAACAATTTCCAAGAAGCATAATGAATACCTTCTTTACCATTTTGTTTCCCCCATAAGAACCCTCTACACATTTTATCAAACTCTTTCAAGATACCCAACAGTACCAAGGATTGTGTAGACAAAAACATTTGAAGAGATAAAAAAGCAGATTTCACCAAGACCATTCGTCCTTCCAAGGAAATAAATTTCTTACCGCAAGTATTTAGGTTGTTCAAAGCAACATCCATCAGCTTTTGGAAATCCGAACTAATAATCCTTCTCAAATTTATCTTCACTACAAAGTAACATATTTCATTTACCATGTTGAAATGCAATATCTTTGCAATATCTTTCCTTCTTTTAGGCTTCACAAATTTCCCAAACAAAATTGTCGACTTATAATCATTCACCTTTTGACCCAACCATTTACAATACTCTATTAAAATATTTTTCACCTTTTTAATACTCTTAGTGGTAGCTTCAGAAAAATTAAAAATATCATCTGCATAAAGCAAATGAGATATTCTTGGAGCATTAGTAGCAATTTGAATACCCATTTTATTGCCACTTTGGTAAAAAGCATTAAACAAAATTTGTGAGCAGAAAATAAAAAGATACAGGGGATAGTGAACACCCTTGTCTAAATCCAATTTTTGCCTCAATCTAATTAGATTTAATAACATTGATCAAAATGTATAATTTAGGATCCATCACACATTGTAATAGAAACTCTGAAAAATTGAAATAGTTTTGTACTTGCCTCAAAGCCAACCACCCCATACTATCATATGCTTGCTCAATAAAAAATTTAATAGCTACAAGCCCCTTCTTAGCTTTGAAATAATAAAATTTATTAACACTTCCTGAGCTAGTAAAACATGATCAAGTAAAGATCGGTCTTTAATAAATGCAACTTGATCCTCTGAAATAATCTTATGAATGACTCCCACTAATGTATTTAATAACATCTTGGCTTCCAAATTATAAATTGACAAGCAAAGGCTAATTGGACAAAAATTAGAGGGAAATACGATATTTTTCACTTTGGGTATAAACACAATAAGAGTTTTCTTCCAAGTATGGGACATAATACCCTTTTTGCTTTTCTCCTTTGTTTCCACCTAGTATTTAACCAAGCATGAGTATTGTTAAGGTCACAAATTTTGTTTCTTAATAACACCAACTTGTCTTTAGGAAAATAACCTTTATCCTCCTCCAATTGTAACTCAAAAATTTCTTTTTAAAGAGTCCCTTAACAAATTAAGGCTCTTAAACTTGGCTTTACTAAAAAAATAATGCCCTTACGGTCCTTTTAAATTTTAAATTTAGTTAAAGTGCGGGATCATTACCGCCAAAGCTCTTCCATGATTTAGCAATAATAGCAAAATCTCGATGATAAGAAGATCAAACATCTTCATAATGAATACCTCTATTCTGGAAGATAACAGGTTTAAAAACCTCCAAAACAATTGGATAATGATCAGAAGCTACTCTAGAAAGATTTCTCACATGGTCTAGGTGAATAGAATTCATAGCCACATAATTTATTAAGCATCTATCAAGCCTTTCCAGAATGCGAGATCCTCCTATTTTATTATTGCTCAAAGTAAATTTTGGGCCAATAAATCCCAAAATTTGATAGTCATTGTTATTCATAAACTTCTTCATATATTTATCACCTTGAGATAAAACAAAGTTTTGCCTCCTCTTTTCTCCGCTTGTGTCAAAACACAATTGAAATCTCCTCCAATGACCAAAGGAAGATTTGTAGGAGAATACAACTCCAAACAATTTCATAAAGTCTTCTCTCTTTGGTATTTCTACTACCATATACTATTGAAACAAAATAGATTCCATTATTAGTCACATTCAACTTGCCAATAATAAATTGAGAAGACACATACAACATAAAGAAAGAAGCCAAATCCACTCTCCATAAGACCATTAATCCACCAGAAAGTCCATCTGAAGGAGCCAAAAAAATTCCCAATTCTTACTCAAAAAATTGAGAATATGTAATTTATCCATAGAAGCAACCTTTATTTCCACAAGACCAATTAAAAGAACATTATTATCTTTAACAAACTCCTTAAGATGTTGAGAGGACTCCTTCCTGGCCCTTCTACAATTCCAAAATGCAAAAGAAGTCATTAAATAATCAATTGAAAAGGACCCCCATTCCTCTCACTCTCACCACCATCAACCCTTCTGTTAGGAGTAATAATATTACCCAAACACAGTGATTTAAGTTCTTTAAGAAGTTTGACTTTATTCCCAGAAGAAGAACCATAAACAAAACCACCACCTTGAAAACAAGACCTACACTTCTAATCCAAAACCACCTCTTTTCCAACTACCCCATCACCACCTTCAATAACACCCTCACCGAACCCAAAGACTCCGAACACCCCTCACAACCTACAACAAACTCCCCCTCTTCCTCTAAATTTCCCGAGATAACCCATAACTTCTTAACCTGACCCAATCCCTCCTAACCAAAAAGAATTTAAAACTTATTTAACACCTAAACAACAAGTTCAGAATGAAATACCTCATGGTCCACACAGCCAAACTCCAAAATGATAATATAAGACATTCCAGCAGCAAACATTATCATCACCCAGACCAGCCTCTTGCACTATATTAGCATCCAAGCTTTTAGAAACAGTAGAGGTAGTATCAAGTTAACTATTTATCTCAGTCACAAGATTAGTAACTTTATTCTTTATAGGAAGAATTTTTTTTTGCAACAAAAACGTTTTTGTTGGCTGCTGAACCTCCATTATGTTTCTTCCACCTTAAATCAACATTATTAATTTTTTTTCTTTCCATAATTAACATGTAACCATGGTCCATATTTAGATTCCTTGTTAATATTAACATTATTCACATCATTTACAAAGTCCACAGGTTCTATACCAACCTTAACCCTTCCACCTCAACTTCCAGACAATCCACATTAACATGAACAATCTTACCACATTGAAAACAAAGCTTTGAAATTCCTTCGTAGTCAAATTTTTGAAAGAATCTTCCCGCCAATCCATCCACCCAAACACCTAAGTGATGTTTTTTGTTCCAACTAGATTCAAACACAAACTCTAGCAAACTCCCTTCTTCCCCATTGAAACATGTTCGCATCCAACAAATATGGTTTGACAACCTGGGAAGCTATCCTGCAAATAATAATCTTAACCCAACATTGCAAAGGTAGATTGGGCAGTTTAATCCATATAGGAGCTAAAAGACCTATAAGTGAAGTAGGTGAAAACATGGGTGACCATGTGTCAATACATATAACATGACCTTTAGCAAACCAAGGTCCTCCTGTCAAAATAGACTCAATAATTGTTGAATTCTCAAATAAGATAAGCACCCATTCAGGACTCAATCTAGTTATATGGAATTTCCTTAAATGAGTCCACTACCTTCTCAATCCAAAACATATCACCTAAAAAGGTATATTATTACCAAACACTTTAACAACAAGTGCATTTCCAGCTTCTTTGCATTCTCAATCTCTTTTTCATCATTTAGCATTGCCGCCTTTCCATCCTCTATAAGACATGAACCCAGCCCTAAATTGTCAATTTTGATGTTTAGCTTTCTAGTCCAAATAGATGGAACTCCAACTTGGCCTATATTAGTAATATTAGTTAGGTTTTCAACATCTTGAGCATTTGGTTTAACCATTCAAGATTTTAGTAGAAGATCTCCCTTATTCTAATTAAAATAAACTTTATCAATTACTGGAGAAACATTCCGATTATTCTTCAGATCATTCCTAATCAGAGATGTAGGAAGAAAAATGGAGCTATAACATTTGTTAGAATAAACTTTTAAACCTTTTGAAGATGAGGCTTCAAAATTGAGTTTCACAATAACTTTGTTAATCCCAGCTTTGAAGGTTACACTTTTTAGACTTTTGATTTCATTCTCCATAATCAAAATTTTCCTTTACCCATAAAAACTAGATTATTTTTTGCAATTTAACAATCCTCCTTAATTTATAATCAAAGGTTTCTCATTTTAAATTTTATATTGACCACTGAGTATTAACATTCCTTCTAGAGCCTCCATTAATAACTTCAGCAACAGATCACACTGGGACCTTCGGGCCATTACAAAAATTCACCAAGGAGTTGGATGTTGCTTGGCAATTACCTTCCATCAGAATCACCAAATGCCACCAGAAGGATGGAAAAGTACCTCCGTTCGAGCAACCAGTAAAAAAAGAGTGAAGCAAAAAAATTGAAATACCCCATTTTTCTCACTGGAACACCAGATTTTCTCTCACTAGGTTTTTCACTCTATTCTTTTGTGCTGTTAGCTATTTCAATTTATATTGTATTACTTCTTCTATGACTGAGTGTTATGGTTTTCATTTATTTTTATTGGAGGTGTTGCTTTGCATATGTTAGGGGTGTTATGCTTGGTTGGTATATATGTATTCCTGATTGTTTGTTGTGGAGATTCAATCACAGAATAAAAATAGTTAAATAATGGATATAATATGTAAATAAAATATTTTGGAGCGATGAATATAAATTGCATATCTTTTCTAATAAAAGTATTATTTGTAATGTTATTTAAAACATATGCATCTCTAAATCTCTATCAAGCTTGTAGAGGATGAAAAGGATATTTGCTGACCTCCTACAGTTATATCAACTCCTTAAGAACCTAGCCTATTTTACTTTCTAAGTTTAGGCATGCAAACCTACTATTTCAATATTTCTAATTATTTTTTTCATTCCTATGTAAAGAAAATATATCACACTAGGTTTCAATTACATATATGGCCACTATGTGTATTAAATAAAGAGCAAAGAAATATTTAAATCATCTTTTAACTTTAGAGCAAAATAATTTTCTTTAGTACTTAATATGTTCTCTACATCATTAATCAAAAACTAGTGAATTAGCCAGACATAAAAGAAAAAATACGCAAACCAATTTTTTTGAAATCATATAAAAAAAGATATTAATATCACAAGGAAGGATCAATGTATCTCCTTTACACTCCATCTTCCTTAATGTATAGTGTTACAAAAATAAATATAAACTAAAAACTCTAATGCTTGTAGCAAGTACTTCTCTAAATTCCCTTAGTTTTCACCCTAAGATAGATTCAGAGAAGTACTCTAAAATGTGGTAAAATTAAACAAGTGACTGATCTCTCCTATAAACATAACACAATGACTATTTAATGGAAAACATAAAATAGGAAACTAGTGTTTCATTGTTTAAAATGTCGGCTCTGCTACACCTAATAAATGAACTCATATTATTGCATTACTATTTTTCTTCCACTACGGTGCTTGCCAATGTGGATCAATTTTTTAGTGAAAATTAGCATTATTTCACTAACATGTCATGTCTTTTGGAAGTTATAATGACTACGTAACGACGCTACTAACTTTTGAATGTTGTAGTGTAAGAATGAAAATTTTGGCATGAAGGCATAATATATTATGACACTGTGGTGCTTGAAGGTAGAGAGAATGGCGTTTCAATGTTGAACATTTTGGTAGTGCGGTGCTATCCAATAGAGAAGTTAGCATCGCCACATCAATGTTTGTGGCTCTCCGGTGGTTCCTCAGATGGCATTGTAGTGTTCATTTGTTTGATGTCGCGGTACTAGATGAGACTTAAAATTTTGTTCCTTTTTTATATTTTTTCTACTTTGAGAACTAAAATAACACATTTTCACTGAAAATATAACACATAAAATAATACCTTAATTGTACTTATCAAATTCTCCCCAGCTTAAGCTCTTTCTTGTGCTAAAAAAAATAAAAAAATTACATTTCTAATTAAATGATTAAACAAAGTAAAAATTGATAATTTAAAATTACAAAATATATTAAAAGCTTTATGATCTTGAAGTAGTAAAAATGAACAAGTTTATAATTCATGTTTGAAAAAATACTAATAATTACACTACTCAATCATCCTTATTTTTACTTAATTTAAATTTAAAAGTTCTAAATTTAATTATTATTTTTTGAATTTTGAAGTGAATAATATAATTTAATGATTATATATATTTTTAGTTATTATTGAAACTTTCATTAGATCACCATCATTTGTATAAGTTTTCTTATTTCATCCTTCATGAATCTTAATATAAGATTGAAATGAGATTTAAATCTTTTGACTCATACAAATTTTTGAAAGAACACATCATTTTTTTTTATTTTAAACTATTTTCACAAATTCTTTTTTTATATGGAGTTTATAGTTAATGATTTTGAATATCAGTTTTTTTTTTCGAAGCCAATTAAGGATTTAATAAGATTACTAATTTCAAATTCAGGTTTCTTATGATTTCTAATTTTAATATACTCATATCTAATATTTAATTCTAATTATTCATCTTTATCTTAAGAAATTAACACATAATGGTATATCATATAATTTCAAATTTAAATAATAACATAAATGGTTCAAGTTAGTTAATTATTAGTTTTTTCCAAACTATGAAGTATAAATAGTATTCATTTGAACTATAATATAGGATTTTATCATTATCCTAATTTTACATAATTTTTAATTAGTTTTAATAAATCTTAATTAAATAATTAGAATATTTACAATTATAGTAACCTTGAGGGGCATTTCAATAAAATGTAAATTAATAAAACACAAACAATAATTAACACTACACATGCTTTCATATAAATGATAAAATATGCTTAAAATATGTGATAATATAACATAACATAACACAAGTTATAAGATAGATAGTGCAGTAGGCACCATTCATAGCATACTAGTTTCAAAGGCCAAAAAAACAAGTCATGCTCCCACTACATATACTAATTACTCACCTAAGTATATTTTCTTCTAAAAGATATGAAGTACAACCAAGATACAAATACATAACATATATTCCCAAAAATTCAAGATTTTCTTTTAGATCTAATTGTATGTTTGCAATCTATGATCATTGGCCTTGAAATGTGAAAGGTTTTATTATCTTAATTGCTGATGACACGATTGATATCTATTCTAAAAAAAGAATATGGACAAACCCATCCACTTTTAAGTTTTCCATTACAAAATTATTTTCTTATAATCAAATAATATAACATATTGGATGAAATGCATAATCTAAAACATATATTTATACAGTTCTTCATATTTGCATAGTACCTTCTTGCTTCCTCATGAACTTAATCATTAAACTTTGAAGTTTATTAATGATAACAAAACTCTACATATTTAGAAGAGAAGGAATTTTCATTTTTCAAATGTTCTTCACTTCTAATTCAAGAAGATGAATATATTTACTTTGTTCTACCCTTTGCCTACATTGATTTTTTAGTAAGAAGAAGATAAAATGTTTCTCAAAAACTAACAAGGATTGAGAATTAAACTTCTAACATGCTCTATTTAAAATTTTTAAGTTACAGGAAGTTTTAAAATTTAAATTTTTAAACCATAAAGTCTTAGCTAAACATTATAGTGCTAAAGGTAGTGTTGCGTCTCTCCTTCATCTCTCACAGATTTTCTTAAGAAAACTAATGAATTTAATAAAACTGATAATCCCTACTTATCACACCTAAACTAAAAAAAGGGTTTCCTCCTTTGAAGTGCTAAATTTAAAGTCTTATGTCAAATTTAATTATATATTAAATCTAATTTTTTGTTTCCTCCCACACATCCCTAAGTGTATAGTTTTCAGCCAGAGTTGCTAAGATTATTCCATTTAGTTGGGGTATATTATTTCCATTCTTCAAGTGGCTTCCCTTAATATCTTTTTCTTTTTAAATTGAATTAACTTCAATATTACTAGGTAATGATCCAAGAGATCAGCTACTGATTGAAATTCAAAGCTGACTAATTGGGTTTCAAATTTTAAATAGAAGCAGTTTTATTTTGTAATTGATTCCCTAACTGCATAACTATATCCTACAATGCTAATTTTTTAGTTCCAAATTCATTGCTTTAATTAACTCCTAGGTGATATGTAAGTCTTTGATTAATAATAGGTTATTGAGAATTGCTTCAATTTATTCATTGATTTTTATTTCCATTATTTACTACCACCCATATTATTTGATCAATTAAAATTAGGATGGATCCTCCAACCTGTGTTATATATATATTTGAATAAGGATTATTTTATCTTTCAATTACAATAATATTTTCATTACCTTGCATATATTTATCTTCAATTGAATTTAGATCTCATAAAAATTCAGTTCCTATTCCATAATTTACTCTTACTGTATTCAACTTCTTAGAAATTGTAGCAACTTGTATAATCAAGATTATTAAAGCATCAAGTTCATAAATTATAGCTACTTTTTTAGGATTTAACCTTTCAGTAGGCCACTACAAATTATTAATAGACATTTCAACTAATAATTTATATTATTACTTAAATTGCTCAGACATTAATTATCCTCTAGCTGCAGCATCAATTACATGCATACCCACCTTATCCTGTATCAGTGTTGTTATGTTCTAAATTTTTGGTACAGTAGTTCTTTGGATTTTTTTTCTTTTGGCATAGATCAAGGATTACCTCGATTTCACCTTATCTTTTAATTTTTATATCATTTTTGTTGTATAGTGCTGCCTGAACTATTTTAATTTAAATGATAAGGTGTTGGATATGACTATAACATTGTACATAATTAATAATTATACCATATTCAAGTCTAGCTAACACTCCTCTTTTATTTAAAATTTTAGTAATTTCAGTCACATGCATTAGGGTTATTAAGAGTTCAAATGGTATAATGATCCTAGTTTATACATGCTACTATTTTATTTATATGTTATTTTTTGCTCCACCACATCATTTTGCAAATTATATGTTGTGCAGGTGGAATGTCCTATTGATTATTTTTGTTAGTTAGATAATTTTTGCAGGAAGATTGTGTTGAACATGCTTAATGAGATATGCAATTTTTGGGTGCTAGCTTTTAGCCTCCCTAGATTATTATTAGGTTTTCTTATAATTTCCTAGAGGGGACTTTTGGCTCATAGATTTTTTTTTTTAAATTTCTTATATAGCTCTTCTGAGTAGTTGAGAGCTGAAGGTCCCCTTTATGGGCCTTATAATTCCATTTCTTAATTAATGCGTATGACCCACAGTGTGTGTTATCCAAAAAGAAGTTATGTCATTTCTAACTTTGCATGTTTTTTAAGGTGGAAAATACTTAGTAAGAAACATATGGGATAGCTCATTTTGAGGGGTTATAGAACTTGGGGTTAAAGAATTCAACCACATTTTAGCTTTATCTTTTAAAGAAAAGGTAAACAAACTAAGTCTAACAACATAATCACTAACACCATTGTGATTCAGAGTATATATATTTATAGATTTCTGATTATATTTTCCATGCGAAATTTGATATCTAGAAATTTAGTTTTGAAGTCAAACACGTCATTATGAATGATATGCTGCCTAAGAAGGTTAAAATATCAATATCTAATAGGTTCAGGTTTCAAAATTATTAATTTCATCTTGATTATCATAGTTAAATTTATGAAGGAACTATATATGATCAGTCAAAATGTTGTTCAATCAAGTATTTAGCTATGATAATCTAAATGTGTTATTATAATTTCATAAACAAAATCATAATAATTAATTATATATCTTCCTAATGAAAGAAATTATTACTTATCTTCAATCAATTGACTATGATGATATTGTTCAATCATAATTTTTGGTTTTCCAAAGAAGATAATTTTCTTTTCCCAAATATATGTAGGAGCTAAATAAAATGAGGTATGTCTTTTCTCGGGTCTTAAATCTGTTAAGAAGTCAATCCTTCAGAGTTAATTACATCATATGAGCTTTGAGTTTCCTAAGAATACTCTCAAATAAAATTTGGAATAAATTTTATTTGGGATTTTCATTAATATTGCCATTGCTAGATCCAAATTCCTGGATGAGAAAAGTGGAGGGTTACGTTAGGTAGTCGACAGAGCTTAAAACTTATCGAATAATAATAACATGATTCATTTATGAAATTGTGTTAATATTAGGGTGTACCATTAAAGTGGTACACTGTATGGCTTAAATATAGAGATAAGTATATAAGATCCACTACATCGATGCCTAGGTGCAGTGTTAAATAGGAAAGGGTTCCCACATCGAGGATGGATGTGGGCAAAGAAGCTAGTCCAGGAAACTAAAAAATATGAAGCTAAAATTAGGATAAGAACTTGTATTATAGGTTCCCTTACATGAAAATTAATGGAATTAATAGATATTATGATTCATAGGAAGTTAAATATTTTGTGCATTCAGAAAACTAAATGGGTTGGAGACAAGGAAAAGAAAATTAATAGTTTAGGATTTAAACTTTGGTATTCGGGTAGGAGTCGTACAAGAAATGGTGTAGGTGTTATTATAGATAAGAGTGTGAAGGATAATGTTATTAAAATTAATAGGATTGGAGATAAAATTATAGCTTTAAAGATTGTTGTTAATGCTAAGATTATTAATATTATAAGTGCTTGTACTCCTCAGGTAGGTTTTGTTATGAGTTCTAAATTAATTTTTTGAATGAATTTGAAGAAATAATACAAAAGATACCTCTTGAAGAAAGAGTTTTTATTGGAGGAGATATAAATGGACATGTTCGTAGAGAGATAGTTGATTTTAAAAGCATTCATGGTAGCCATGGGTTTGGAATGATAAATGAAGGTGGCAAGAACATATTAGATTTTTCTTCTTATTATTTTTTAATTGCTAATACCTTATTTAAGAAAAGGAATGAGAATCTCATTACTTATAAAAATGGATATAGTACAACTCAGATTCATTATTTTTTCATAAGAAAATTATATCAATTATTTTACAAAGATTATAAATTTATTATGAGTGAAAATTTATGTACTCAACATCAATTATTTGTTTTGGACTTTAAGATAAAGGGAAGAAAATAAAAAATAAAGTAAAATGAAATTTTAGGATTAGACGGGGGAATTTAATGCATATTAATAAATTTTCTTTTTGAGAGTAAGATTTTAGATCTTAAGATTTTGTGTGTGCATGAGGTTGTTAATGTTATATGCAAAAAAGAGACTAGTGATATTAAGAATATTTCAAAAGATGTGCTTGGAGTATCAAAGGGAAAAGCTCCTAATTGTAAAAATAGTTAGTGGTGGAATCAAATGTGCAAGAAAAGATTAAAAATAAGAAAATTTGTTATAAAAATTGGTTTAATTTTAAAAATTTTAATAATTGGGAAAGATATAATGAGGCTCGTAAGGAATCTAAGAAAGGAATATGCGATGCAAAGACCTTAGCTTTTAGTAACTCATATATTAGATTATTTACTAAGGAGGGAAAAAGATATATGTATAAGTTAGCCAAACAAAGAGATAGGAGTAGTAAGGATTTAGTTCAAGTGAAGTGTATTAAGAATAAAGATAAAAAAATACTTTACTTAGAAGATGATATTCAACAAAGGGGGATGTGATATTTTGCTAAATTTTTTAATGAAGATTGTGAAAATAAGATTGAATATAATGACCATAGCACCCTAAATGAAAATAAAGATTTCTATTTTTATCGACGTACTAGTAAAATCAAAGTTAGAGAGGCTTTAAAGAATATGAAGAGTGGAAAAGTTGTTTGACCTGATGATATTCCAATAGAGGTGTGGAAATGCTTAGGAGATGAAGGTATTTCTTGGCTTACTAAACTTTTTAATACTATTTTGAAGAAAAAAGTTGTCGATGAGTGGAGAATGAGTGTACAAATTCCTATTTTTAAGAATAAAAGTGATGCACAAGATTGTGTGAATTATATAGGAATTAGGTTAATGTGTCATACTTTAAAACTATGGGAGCGTGTTATGGAGCATAGGTTGTGGTGTGACACTAATGCTTCTCCAAATCAAATTGGATTCATGCCCGGTAGGTAGAATATGGAAGCCATAAGTTTATTAAGAGGTTTGATGGAGAAATATAGAGAAAACTAGTAGGATATACATATGATATTTATTGATTAAGAAAAAGCATATGATATAGTTCTAAAAGAAGTGCTATGGATAGTTCTTGAAAAGAAAGGAGTTAACAATGCTTATTTTCAAATCATTAAAAATATGTATGCATGTGGTATTACTTATGTTCAAACACGAGGTGGTTTGACCTAGTATTTCCCTATTTCGGTTGGGTTACATCAAGGATCAGCCTTAATCCCATATCTTTTTGCTTTAGTCATGGATGTTCTCACTAGAAATTTGCAAGAGGATGTACTTTGGTGTATGCTTTTTGCTGATAATATTCATCTTGTTGATAATACTAGAGAAGGATTTGAAGGTAAACTTGAATTATTGAGGTCTACCTTAGAGACTAAAGGTTTTCACTTGAGTAGATCTAAAATGCAATATATTGAGTATGATTTTAGTAGTAGTGGACCTAGTGAGGGGATTATGACTTTGGGCGATCAAGTCATTAATGAGAGTACATATTTTAGATATATTGGATCTATTGTTTAGAGTGATGGTGAAATAGATGGGCATATTATTATTAGAATTCAAGTTGGATGGCTGAAGTGGAGGAATGCGTTGGGCTTATTGTTGAAAGTTTGTTAGGGATGTTAAACCCTTATGAACTAGCCCGAGGCTAACCGAGAGGAGGGGGGGATGAATTGGTGCTTTAAAAATTCTCAAATAGAAATCACAATTTAAACCAAACAATCACCACAAAAATAAAGTGAGGAAAGTAAAATACAAAAAATGCAATAAGAAAGAACACACCAAATTTTATAATATCTATTAATTTGACATAAAACCACTCCTCGGAGCCTCTCCTCTGGGTATTGTACTAAAATCATTGTCTCTCCTTTTGCTCCCACAGTAAGGAAGAGAAGCCCGTACAAAAACTCCTTTCCACTGACCTCGGTGAGGTAGAGAACCAAACTTCTCTCACTTTCTCCTAAAGCAGGCAAAGAAATCATCTACTTTCTCTTCCTCTTGAAGCAGGCAAAGAACCTCGATAAATTGATAAAGTAAGCCTCTCTAGAACCTCCAAGGAAAAAGGGACAATGACTGGAGAAGATGGCTCATATCAACTCTTGGAGCAACCTTTGTGAAAACCCCTCACAAAATTCCCCCTCACAAGATCTTCTTTCTCTCCCTTGCTCTCCCTCTCCACATAGCTCTCTTAGGTTAGGACATCAGCAAAAGAAACTTTCTTAAGTAAACAAGAGGTGTTATAAAGAAGGGCTACAAATTTTCCCTAAATTGTAATTAATCAACAAATATTATCCAGGATGATCGATGGGTCATCCTGTAAGATCAGACATTGGGTCCACTGTTAATCCTATCTAAAGGTATACTTTATTAGTACCCCTGACCAATCCTCAAATGACTCCCAATATCTGGAAAGTTCCCGAGGAAACTCTCCAAGATTACTTGGGACATATCAGGCTCTTTCCGATATTGAAACTTTGTACTGAAGGTACTTTATTGATGCTACTACTACGTAGCTGACGAGCGCATATATGGTCCGTCAGTACAAATTCAGCTCAATCAGCCAGGATGATTTAGCAGAGTCTAGACGATTAGAAGGTTTATTTGTTCTGATCATCCAGGACAAAAGAATATCATCCTGTAAAATTAGTTCAAGATGAAAAAAATTGTCCAGATAATCACTTTGTTTGGCCAGACTTTACCTTGCTAGGACAATAAAAGAAATGCCTGATCATCCAAAAAAATTTTAGGATCATCCTAGATGACTAGTTTAAGACATTAAATATCATCCAGACTATGACTCTGTTTGGCCAAACTTTATATGCTTGGATGATAAAAAAATAACTAATCATCCATGATGATTTATGGATAGTTATGTAGGATTAGTTCAAAATTGTCAAATATAGTCATAATATCTTATTGGTCATATTGGAAGAAACTAAGGTTTGTCTAACTGATCATCTTGGACGATCCTATTAACATCCAAAATGATATGATCAAGCAATCAAACCTTAATTGGTTTCCTTAATTACAAAACTAATTTAGGCATAATTGTAATGCATCGTCTAGGACTATGTCCAAAAATAAAATATACCTAAAAGAGTTGGCGGCTGATTCTTTCTGATTTGACCCTATCGTCGAGGGTGATGGTAATATTGTCCAGGATGATTGGCTTAGTTTTGGTTGCCTTAACTAGAATTCCCTAATTAAGGTTTTTATTTTTAACCGATCATCATGGATAATTTGGGATCATCCCGGATGATATGATCAAAAAAAAAAAAACTCTAAACAAACAAATTTTTCCCCGTAAGTCTGTGTGTGCAAGGTTACTTAGCATCATGACCCACTTTGTTATATTTGACTCAAGAAAAAGAAAAGATACTTGACGTTCACTTACAGAAAGAATCAGTCCTAATTTATCCAATCCTGAGCTAGCTTGAATTATATTTTGATCTTGTAGACCTGAAATGTTAGTAGGCAATGCAGTCGTAGGACAGATAGAAGTGTTAGAAATGTTTGCTATTATCAAAATTATAATTTCTGAATCTAGATTCACAACAATCTCCACCTTTTTGATTATGGAAAACATTTGGTTGAAAAATCAATTTAAGAAGTTTAATTGAAACATCAAAAGGAAAAATAATGTGAATTAAGAAGTTCAAATTTTTTCTAAAATCAAATAGATTGTATAAACATTAAATAGTAAATAGTACAAAAAATTATATAAAACACTACCACTACTCTCCCTTTTGACATCACAAAAAAGAGGAGGAAACTATAAAAGAAAAAATATAATAAAAACTACAAAAAAATAAACAAACTACATCACAGAAAATTGACACAAAGGACGAAAAAAATATTTTTTTAATCAAAGCATGATAAATTTTTCATGTGATTGAATTAAAAATTTATAAGAATCGATGAGTTAACATTGTTGTGAAAGTTCGTTAGGGATGTTAGGCTTTTAAGAACTAGCTCGAGGCTAACCGAGGGGGGGGGGGGGGGGGAGGAAGGGGGGGTTGAATTGGTATCTAAAAAATTCTTCAAGTAAAGTACAATTATCATAAACCAAAATCACCACAGAAAAATAAGGTGCGGAAATTTAAATGTGAAAGCAGTAAAAAGAACACAAGGGTTTATAGTGGTTTGATCAACTCGACCAACGTCCACTCCCGGGAGGCACCCTCCAAGTATTGCGCTACCAAAGTGACTCTCCTTTAGCCCCCATAGCTAGGTGGAGAAGCACTCATAAAAACCTCCTTTTTTCCACCCCCTGTAAGGCAGAGAACCCAACTCCATTTGCTTCCTCCTGAAGCAGGCAGAGAACCTTGATCGATCGCTGAAGCTTACCTCTCCCAACCCTTCCAAGGACAAGAGACTCTAGTGGAAGAAGATATGGAACAATGCTTGGAGCAACCCTTGTCAACCCCCTCACAAGCTTCCCCTCACAAGATCCTCTCTCTCTCTCTCTCTCCCTCTCTCTCTCTCCCCTCTAAACTTTCTCAGGTCAAGACAGTAGCAAAAGATTGTTCAAAATGTTGAACAATAGCTCTTAAATAGAAGAGCTTTAAAATAGCTCATTAATTGCAAGTTGCAGACAATATCTTTCAGGAAGATAATCATATCATCATGTACGAACAGTTCAAATTACAAAATATCGGCCAGAAAATTGCTCTGAAAATGATCTGGACGATTCAAAATTATCTTGATCATCCAGGACGATCTCACGATCGTCCCGGACGATTAGTTTAAATCAAAAGAAAATTGTACAGATCATCGCCCAGAATTTGATCTGGCCGATCCTGATCGGCCAGACCATCGCCCGAAATGTGAGCTGGCCGATGTTGATCATCCAAAAGCATCTAAGGTTTTTGAACTGATTGTCCTGAACGATATTGTGATTGTCCAGGATGATGTGATCATATCAATCATCCTTAATTATCTTCCTTGATTGCCGAATTAATTTAAGAATAATTGAGTAATATCATCCAGGCCGATACAAGATCATCCTGGCTTATTTCCATAAATACAAAATACCCAAATAAATCATGGTGGCTGATTCTTTCTTTTTTAAGCATATCATCCTGCCTGATAATTGTATTATCCAGGACGATGATGACTGCATTAATTAAGAAATCCTAATTAGAGTTTTTGTTTTGAACTCGATCATCCAGGATGATATAAATATCATCCAAGATGATGTGAGTAAAAATAGAAATTCTAAATCACTCAAGTGTGTGTGTAGGGTTTCTTAGCATCAGACACTTCAAAGATTACAATTAACTCAAGAAAGGGAAAAAGAAAATTACAAACTAACTCAGACCTAGTCAACCCAATCTTAAGCTGGTTCCAATTACCGTCTGATCTTGAGGCCCTAAAATATTATTAGAAAAGGCAGTCGTAGAGAAGCAAGAGTGTTTGTTAATCATCAAAAAATAATCCATGAAAATAGATTTGCAACAATCTCCCCCTTTTTGATGATGGAAAAATACTCCAACGATTCATTACAAAATAGTAGTGTAAAATAGAAAGCTTCCAAAATTCAGAATACAAAACAAAGTGAAAATACTAAGACATCCTACTCCCCCTTTTGACATCTCAAAAAGGAGGAGGAAATGAAGAAACAAAGTAAACAAAACCCCTCTTTTTTTTTGATAAACCAAGACACGAACATGATGTAGTATTCTATGTGATTGATTTTAAAAATTTGTAAGTTAATGAGTTAACAACATCGAAAATCCAAAAAATAATAGAATATCCGATCATGGTTTCCCTTAGCTCGGATTTTCTTTCAGGGTAAAATCATCTTTTGAAATCAATGACCTAACTAAAAAATTCAATTGGATATGAAAAAAGAATCCGTTCACCATTTGGTTTCAGAAAAAATATCTTATAGAATAATGTATCAAAGTAAATTTGTCACAATCGCAAAACACTCGAAATCAAGCCTTTGATTTTATCAAGTCATACATGAAATCTTCTAAGGTTTAAAAGATTTGAAAAGAGAGGAGAGCTTATTTTTGGTCGTCTCATTTTATGCCTCTTGTCAATTTGAATTGCGCTTTGTGCAACTTTTGATTTTTTAAACACTGTGTATTTTTTTTCAATTTGGCATCATTGTGCATCTTTTATTTGTGGCATCATTGGCCAATTTTTATTCTCATTTTTGCAAGATACATTCTCTTTCAAAAACTCTTAAATAATCTTAGTTGTGAGTATATCTTCTAGATATTAGAGAAGAAAAACTCACTCTCTAATATAGGAAAGAACAATCCACAAAACAGAATCAATAATCATATGAAGAAATGTAATGACAAGGTTAACGAGGAATCTTGATGTGACATAAAGACTTTGATCATTATAAATACAAGATAGATTTGTTGTAGCAACATTAGAAAAGATCTTAATTGCATACTCCATTTGTAAATTTGAGATAGACTTTTGATTATAAAAGAAAACTGTGCCACTAAAATAGGTTAGAGAAAGAGACACAATCAACGGTGTATTTTTTCTTTTTAATAGATTAAGAGATGTAAAACATTGACTACAATATTTCAAAAGCAAGAACAAGGCATACGATATCACTTCAGTGATGATTTGAAAAAACAATTTTAAGAAAATGAAAAATAAAGCTTAAAAACAAAACAACAAACAAACAAACTTACAACAAAGCATAAAGCAAGAAAAGAAGAAAAGAAAAAGAACAAAAGGAAAGAATGTAAAAGATTAAGTTCATGCATTTATGTCAATCACACCCAATCTGGTCCTTAAAGAGCTATAAGTGTCGAAGGCTAGTAGTTTAGTAAAGATGTCAGCCAGTTGATTCTCAGTTGTCACATGTTGTAACTCAATGTCTCCCTTAGTCACATTGTCTCTAATAAAGTGATGCCTATTGTCAATGTGCTTAGTCCTTGAATGTTAGATAGGATTCTTAGAGATGAATATGGCACTAGTGTTGTCACAAATGATTGAGATAGTGCCTACAGGTAATCCTAAATTCAATATTATTTCAACCAAAGGACTTCGGCCACACAACTTCTAAGAGCAATATACTCAGCTTCAGTAGTGGAAAATGCAACAGAGTTTTGCTTTCTACTAGACCATGAGACCAAAGATTGTCCTATGAATTGACAAGTTCTAGAAGTTCTTTTTCTATCCACCTTACATCCTACAAAATCAGATTCAGAAAATCCAATAATCTCAAAAGAAGTGATGTGCCTAGGATACCAAATCCCTAAGCTTTGGGTCCTTAAAAGGTATCTAAGAATTCTCTTAACTGCAGTCAGATGAGATTCCTTAGGGTCAGCTTGAAATCTAGCACAAAGATAAATGCTAAACATTATATCAGGTCGGCTAGCAGTCAAGTAAAGTAAAGATCCAATCATACCTCTGTACTTCTTCTGATCAATAGATTTATCACTTTGGTCTTTATCCAATGGAACACTAGAAGTCATGGGAGTATTAATAAGCTTGGCTTTATCCATCTCATACTTCTTCAAAATATCCTTTATGTATTTTGATTGATTTAGAAAGGTTCCATCATCTAGTTATTTTATGTTAAACCCCAAAAAGTAGGACAACTCTCCCATCATACTCATCTCAAACTCTCTACTCATTATTTTAGAAAACTCATTCACAAAGTTTCTTATCAGAAGATCCAAAAAGTATGTCATCCACATAAATCTGAATAATGAGCAAATCATCTCCAACTTTCCTAAGAAAAATGGTGGTGTCTACACTCCCCTTAACAAACTCCCTTTCTAGTAAGAATGTGCTAAGCCTCTCATACCATGCTCTGGGTGCCTACTTTAAACTATATAAGGCCCTTTTTAATTTAAAAACATGATTTGAAAATTAGGAACTCTCAAAACCTGGGGGTTGTTCTACAAACACATCCTCTTTTAATTCCCCATTTAAAAAGGCACTCTTGACATCTATTTGAAAAAACTTAAATCCTTTATAACCGAAAAAGGCTAATAGCACTTTAATGTCTTCTAATCTAGCTACAGGGATAAAAGTATCCTCAAAATTTATCCCTTCTATTTGGTTAGACCCCTTAGCCACCAATCTTATTTTATTCCTAACCACTAATCCAGAATCATTCATCTTGTTCTTAAAGACCCACTTGGTTCCAACTACACTTTATCGCTTTGGTCTTTCTACAAGCTCCCAAACATCATTCCTAATAAATTGGTTCAATTCCTCATACTTGGCTAAAATCCAAAACTCATCAGAAAGGGCTTTGTTTATGTTGATGGGTTCAGTCATTGAGATAAAGGCAGAGTGGTTCACCTCCTTCCTAAGTCCATGTCTTGTCCTAACTCAATTAGAAGGGTCTCCTGAGATCAAATCTTTTGGGTGACTTGTAGAGTATCTCCAATCTTTAGGTAAGGTGTGTGAATGTCCAACCCTTTCCTCCCGATCTATATTTTCTACTCCTTGGGTAACATCTACTACTCCTTCAGTGTTTTGGTGATCTACTCCCTTCTCCAAATTTTTTACTCCAGTGGTAATCTCTCCAACATCATCATCATCCTCAACTCCATGCTTTCTGGGATCAGACTCATCAAACACTACATTTACAGTCTCTTCCACCATCAAAGTCCTCTTATTAAATACCCAATAAGACTTCCCAACACTAGAATATTCCAAGAACACTCTTTCATCAGATTTTGGATCAAAGTTTTCTAAGTGAGACTTCCTATTATTTTGAATGAAAATCTTACAACCAAAGACATGAAGGTGGGAAAGATTGGGTGTCCTATCCTTAAGGATCTTATAGAGTGTCTTATTTAGTTTGGCTCTAACATTCACCCTATTCAACACATAACAAGTGGTGTTAACCACTTCAGCCCAAAGGTATTTGGAAGTGAATATTCAATAAGCATGGCTCTAGCTGTTTCCACTAAGGTCTGGTTCTTCCTTTCAGCTACCCCGTTCTACTGAGGGGTCCTAGGAGCTAAGAAGTTGTGGGTAATCTCCTTGTCCTCACAAAAATCTCCAAATCTTTCATTTTCAAACTGTCACCCATGGTCAATATGGATGGTCAAGATCTCATAACCTAGCTTTTTCTGAATTAAAATAAAAAGATTCTAAACTTGTCAAAAGACTCATTTTTGTATGAAAGAAATCTAGTCCAAATGAACCTCGAGTAGTCATTAACAATTACAAAACTATAGACTTTCCCTCTCAAGCTGGCAGTTCTAATGGGTCCAAACAAATCCATGTGAAGGACTTCTAAATGTCTAGAGGTGCTAATATCGTTAATGGGGTGAAAGGTGGAGTGGACTTGCTTTCCTAATTGGCAAGCATCACAATGGTGGTCTTTTGGAAACTTAAGTTTGGGGACACTTGTAACTAGGTCTTTTTGGGTCACTTTCCTAAAGGATTTTATACTTGCATTACATAATGTCCTGTGCCACAACCATGAATCATAAACAATAGTTTTTAAGCAAAACAATGCAGGGCTTTTAATGTTATTTAAATCAAGCATGTACACATTGTTGATCCACTTTTCCAATAAAATAGTGTTGTTACTTAAACTCATAATGCTTGAATTTGAAAAAAATTATATGATGAAGCCCTTATCACAAAGCTGACTGATGCTGAGCAGGTTGTGTTTTAATCCATCTACAAGCAAAACATTTTCAATCATAAGGTTCTTGGAATTACCAATTATACCTGAGCCTACCACCTTCCTGGTGGTGTTGTCTCAAAGAGTAACCTTGCCTCCTGTCCTAGTCTCCTGGAAAATAAATTAATTGGCATCACTTGTCATATGTCGAGAGCATCCACTGTAAAGTTACCATATACTCTCACGAGGCCTTTTGTGAGAGCCAACCTACAAAATCATAAAATGTCAGATATAGGAACCCAAATAGGTTTGGATCCCTTCTTATGAAAAGTAAAATGCAATGCATGTGTGGTATGCTGTGAATCAGGTAATTTGGGTCTCCACAATGCCAATGTGTACTATGGTGAACAGTGCAAGTGTGTGAGATGTGTCCTAGCATGACACATAAAAAGCATCTAACTCTTGGAAAAGGATTTCTTAAATGGTTTGGGCTATAATGACTCTTCTTAGGTTTTGACTTTTGATCAAGTGTGGGTGTCATCCAATTTTTCTTAAGTGTATCATATTCATTTTTAATCCTCAACTTTGTACTTTTTAAGACATCATTATCAACCCTCAAATTTTGCTCTATCTCTTTGTATTTTTTAAACTCAGATTCAAGTGAGGTGTGTGAAGCTTTTAATGAATCATGCTCTTCAATTAATTCAAAATGCTTTTTATTTAACTCGTCAAGTAGAGCCATATGATTGAATCAATAGTTGAGTGATCTTTAGTCAAAATTCCATGCTCTTTATGTAAATTCAAAAATTCTAATTTCAAGCTAGCATTAGTTTTCTTAAGTTTCATATATGATGCATGAATTTTTTCAGAAACTTCAAGGAGTTGGTCGTATGATAGTTCACATACCTCTTCTTGATCAAGATGATTGTTGGCCATTAAGCACAAGTTTGTTGTCTCATCTTTAGGTTCAGTCTCTGATGAATCAGATGCAGAATCCGCCCAAAATGCCTTTTGAAATCTTTTTTTGTCCTTCCTAAACTTGGGTTTCTCCTCACTCTTTTCCTTGCTTGTGTGAGTCTTAAGTGTAGGGCAATCAGCTTTTACATGTCCAAGCTTCCTGCATTCATAACAAACCATATCATTATGACTCTTAAAATTTTTGTTTCCCTAACCTTTACTCAACTTTTGATGATACTTTTGCTTCTTCCTTAGAAAACTTTTGAATTGCCTTGTGATTAAGGCAAAGTAATCGCTTTCAGACCCGAAAGAATTAAACTCCGTGTTGTTGGCCTTCAGTGCCACTATTTTCTCCTTTCTTTTCTCATATGCATTAAGATTTCTTTTATTCACCCCTTTCTCATAAGCAATGAGTGAGCCAAGTAAGTTATCAATCGAATATGTGTTTAAATTTTTTGATTCAGTGATTGCAGTAATTTTAGCATCAAAAGAGGAAGACAAGCATCTTAAAATTTTGTTCACTTTTTCATAGTTTGAAAGTTCTCTTCCTAAGGCATGTAAAGAAGTTACAATTTGAGTAAACCCTGTATACATTTCAGAAATTGATTTAGAAGGTTTCATGCGAAAAAGTTCGTAGTCATGCAAGAGAATATTCAAACGTGATTGTTTCACTTCATTGGTTCCTTCGTAGTTAATGCACAATCTATCCCAAATCTCTTTACAAGCAGAACAAGTAAAAATACACATGAAATCTTCATATTTTAAAGCACATAAAAAGCAATTCAAATATTTCGCATTAAGTTGAGCTAAATCTCTTTCATTAAAAGTCCATTCAGTAAAAGCCACTTCAGTTTAATTCCATTAATTTCATGAGAAGATGGAGAATATCCTTCTTTAATAAGCATCCACATGCGATAACCAGTTGATTTCAAAAACGTAGACGTGCGAGTTTTTCAAAAATTAAAGGAAGATTGTCAAACAAAGGAGGTCGTGTAATAGAATATCCTTCAGTTGTATTACAATTTCCAAATTTAAATATGGATCAAAATTTAAAAAGTTTTCAAACTCAGTTTTTATGAATCCTGCTCTAATACCACTTGAAAGTTCATTAGGGATGTTAGGCCCTTAAGAACTAGTATGAGGCTAACCAAGAGGGAGGAGGTGAAATTGGTATTTTATATATTCTTTAGGCAAAGCACAATTATCATAAACCAAAATCACCAAAGAAAAATAAGGTACAAAAATTTAAATGTGAAAGCAGTCAAAAGAATACAAGGTTTACAGTGGTTCGGTCAACTCGACCTACGTCCACTCCCCAGAGGCACCCTCTGAATATTGCACTACCAAAGTGACTCTCCTTTAGCCCCACAGTTAGGCAGAGAAGCCCTTACAAAAACCTCCTTTTTTCCACCCTCGACAAGGAAGAGAACCCAACTCCTTTTGCTTCTTCCTAAGCAGGCAGAGAACCTTGAATGATCGCTGAAGCTTACCTCTCCCAACCCTTCCAAGGATAAGAGACTCTAGTGGAAGAAGAAGTGAAACAATGCTTAGAGCAACCCTTGTGAACTCCCTCACAAGCTCAACCTCATAAAATCCTCTCTCTCTCACTTCTCTAGGCTTTCTCAGGTCAAGACAACAGCAAAAGATTGTTCAAAATGTTAAACAATAGCTCATAAATAGAAGAGCTTCAAAATAGCTCATTAATTGCATGTTGCCAATAATATCGTCCAGGACGATAATTATATCATCCTATACGATCTGTTTGAATCACAGAATATCGGCCAGAAAACTGCTCTAAAAATAATCTGGATGATTCAAAATTGGCTTGATCGTTCTGGCCGATCTCACGATCGTCCTGGATGATTAGTTCAAATCAGAGGAAAATCATACAGAGCATCGCCCGAAATTTAATCTAGCCAATCCTGATCGGCCAGACAATTGCCCGGAATGTGAGCTGGCCAATGTTGATCGTCTAGGACGATGTGATCGTATCAATCATTCTTAATTATCTTCTTTGATTGCCGGATTAATTTAGGCATAATTTCGTCCAGGCCGATACAAGATTGTCATGGTCGATTTCCATAAATATAGAATACCTAAATATATCATGGCGATTGATTCTTTCTTTTTTGAGCATATCATCCTGACCGATAAAAGTAACGTCCCGGCCTATCGGCTAATGATGGCTTCCTTAACTAAGAAATCCTGATTAGAGTTTCTATTTTGAACTTGATCATCCAGGACGATATAATATCGTCAGGGACGATGTGAGTAAAAATAGAAATTCTAAATCACTGAAGTGTGTGTGTGTGTGTGTTGGGTTACTTAGCATCAGATACTTCGAAGATTACAATTGACTCAAGAAAGGAAAAAAGAAAATTACAGACTGACTCAGACCTTGTCTACCCAATCTTGAGCTAGTTCCGATTGCCGTCTGATCTTGAGGCCCTGAAATGTCAGTAGAAAAGGCAGCTGTAGTGAAGCAAGAGTGTTTTCTAATCATCAAAACATAATCCATAAAAATAGATTTTCAACACGTTGAAATCCAAAAACGGTAAAACAATCGATCTTGTTAGCCCTAACTCCGGCTTCTTACAGGGCAAACCATCTTTTGAAAACAAATATCTAACTCAAAGAAATCAATTGGATAGGAAAAAGAGATCTGTTCAAAACTTGGTTCTTAAAAACAATCTTATGGAATAATATACCAAAGTAATTAGTCACAATCATGAAATTCAAAATCAAGCCTTTGAAAATATCAAATGACACGTGAATTCTTCTAAGATTTAAAGGTTTGAAAGAGAAGGTAGTTTGCTTTCTTGTGGGCTCATTTTATGCATCTTATCAATTGATTGGTGCACTTTTTCTTTTGATTTTTGATACACTTTGTGTATCTTTCAATTTTTTTTGGCTGTTACTACACATCTTTTCAGTTTTTCTTCTTTTCGGACTCATTTTATGCCTCTTATAATTTTTTCAAGCTAGATCCCTTTCAAAACTTTTAAATACTCTCACTGATGAGATTATCTTCAAGATATTAGAGAAGACAAACTCACTATCTAATATAAGGAAGAGTAAACCACAAAGAAGAATCAAATTCTTATGATAAATGCAATGACAAGATTACGAAAGCTTGAAACTGATTTAAAGACTTTGAACATTATTTATATAAGATAGATTACTGTAGCAATATATAAAAGATCTCTATCGCAAAGTCCATTTGTTAATTTGAGATAGATTAATATTTTGAAAAGAAAATTACACCGCTAAAAGATGTTAGAGGAGGGAAATAATCAGTAGTCTTTATGCCTTTAACTTATTTAGGGATTCCAAACATTGACTGCAAATTTTCAAAAATAAAAATAAGGTATTAAATATCATTTCAGCAGTGACCAAAAAAAAGAGAAAAGAAAAAGAAAGAAAACTAAAACAAAAAAATGAAAAATATGAAAAATATGAAAAATAATAACAAATAAAAAGTAAAACAAAAAGTCTGAAGTAAAAAAGAGAGTGGAAAAATAACAACAAACAACATAACATAAAATTCAGAATTTAGTAAACATCAAGTTCATGCATTTATGTCAATCACACCCAATCTAGTCCTTAAGATGTTGAATGTGTCAAAGGCCAATGGTTTTCTAAAGATGTCAGTTAGTTGATTCTCAGTTGCCACATGGTAACTCAATGTCTCCTTTAGTCACATGGTCTCGAAATAAAGTGATGCCTTATGTGAATGTGTTTGGTCCTTGAATGTTTGATAAGATTCTTAGAGATGCAGATGGTGCTAGTAGTGTCTCAAAGGACTAAAATTATGCCTAAAGGTAATCCTAAATCAAAAAATTTTTGCTTCAACCAAAGGACTTGGGCCACACAATTTCCTAAGGTAATGTACTTAGCTTTAGCAGCGAAAAGTGCAATAATTTTTTTTTATTGAACTGTAAAATGGTCCTATGAATTATCAAGTCCCATAAGTGATCTTTTTATGAACCCAACATCCAGCAAAATTAGAATTAGAATATCCAATAATCTCAAAAGAAGTGTTGTGCCTAGGATACTAGATTCCTAAGTTTTCGGTTCCTAAGAGATATCTAAGGATTCTCTTAACTGCAGCTAGGTGGGAGTTTTTAGGATCAACTTAAAATCTAGCACAGAGACAAACACTAAACACTATATTAGGTCATCTAGCAGTCAATTAAAGCAGTGTTCCATTCATTCCTCTATAACTCTTTTGATCAATAGATTTTTCATTTAAGTCCTTATCCAATTGAACACTCGAGGTCATTGGAGTATTTATTGGCTTGGATTTATTCATTTTATATTTCTTCAAGATGTACTTAATATACTTTGATTTATTTAGAAAGGTTTCATCATCCAATTGTCTTATGCTAAATTCCAAAAAGTAGGATAACTTTCCCATCATACTCATATCAAACTCCTTATTATTTTAGAAAAATTATCACATAGGTTTTTATTAGAAGGTCCAAAAATTATAGCATCAATATATATCTAAATAATGAGTAACTAATATCCTACTTTCCTTAGAAAAAGGGTGGTGTCTACGCTCCCCTTAATAAACTCACTTTATAGTAGGAATGTGCTAAGCCTCTCCTACCAAGCTCTAGGTGTCTATTTTAATTCATATAATTCCCTTTTTTAAATTATAAATATGATTTTGAAATTGAAAACTCTTAAAACCTGGGGGTTTCTATACAAACACACCCTCTTTTGTCACCCCATTTAAAAAGGCACTGTTGATGTCCATTTGGAAAAGCTTAAATCCCTTATAATAGGCAAAGGCTAGTATTACTCTAATGACTTCCAATCTAGCTACAGGGGCAAAAGTCTCCTTGAAATTAATCTCTTCAATTTGGTTGTACCCCTTAACCAACAATCTCACCTTATTCTTAACCACCACACCAAAATCATTAATCTTATTCTTAAAGACCCTTTTAGTTCCAACTACCCTTTGTCCCCTTGGTCTTTTTATATGCTCCCAAACATCATTCCTAATAAATTAATTTGATTCCTCATGCATGGCTAAGATCCAAAACTCAAGTAGGGCTGATTGATATTGGTGGGTTCAGTAATTGAGAAATGGCATAGTGCTTCACTTTCTTCCTAAGTCCATGCCAAGTTCTAACACCTTCAAAAGGGTCTCCTATGATCAGTTCTTTAGGATTACTCAAAGAATATCTCCAATCTCTAGGAAAAGTGTGTCTAGGTTCGTCCCTTTCTTTCAGATTTGCATTTTCTACTCCTTAGGAAATCTCATCTACTCCTTCAATGTTTTAGGGCTCTACCCACTTCTACAAATTTTTAAACCCTTGGATAATCTCTCCAACTTTATCTTGGTCCTCAACTCTATACTTCTTAGGATCAGATTCATCAAACACTACATGATTAGTCTCCTCCACCACCAATGTCCTCTTGTTAAATACCATATGAATCTCCTAAAACCACTCTTTCATCATATTTTGGATCAAATTTTCCTAAAGACGACTTCTCAATAGTAAGAATGAAAATCTTACATCCAAAGACATAGATGCGAGAAAGGTTGGGTGTCTTACCCTTAATGTTCTCATAAGATGTCTTATCTAGTTTGGCTCTAACATTGACCCTATTCAATACATAACAAGCAGTGTTTATCGCTTCAGCCCAAAAGTATTTTGGAACTAAATACTCAACAAGCATGGCTCTGGTGGCCTCAACTAAGGTTCAATTCTTCCTTTTAGCTACCCCATTCTGCTGAGGGTCCTAAGAACTGAGAAGTTTTGACTAATCCCTTTATCCTCATAAAAATCTCCAAATCTCTTATTTTTAAACTCTCAACCATGCTTATTATGAATGGTCAAGATCTCACAACCTATCTTTATCTAAATCCAAGTGGAAAAGGATTTAAAATAAAAAAAGGAGTCATTATTATGAGATAGAAATTTAAACCAAATAAACCTCGAGTAGTCATCGATAATTATAATTCTTTAGACTTTTCCCCCTAAGTTTGTAGTGCTTATGGGTCCAAACAAATCCATGTGAAGGACTTTTAAAGTTTTAGATGTGTTAATATCCTTAATGGAATGGAAAGAGGATTATACTTGCTTCCCTAGTTAATAGGTATCACATAGATGGCATTCAATAAACTTAAGCTTAAGGACACCTCTAACTAGGTCTTTCTTGGTCACTCTCCTAAGGGTTTTCATACTGGTATGACATAACCTCCTATTTCATAACCACGACTCATTAGTGATAATTTTTAAGCAAAATGAAGCAACACATTCAATGATATTTAAATCAAGCAAGTAAATGTTGTTAATCTGCTTTCCCTATAATTCAATATTGTTATTCAAGCTAATAATCCTTATATTTGCCAAAAAATTTATAATGAAGCCCTTATGGCAAAACTGACAGATTTTGAGCAAGTTGTGATTCAGTCTATCTGAAAGCAAAACATTTTCAGTCAAAAGGTCTTGGAGTTTCTGATTATACATGCGCCCACCTCTTTCCTAGTGGTCTTGTCTCCTAGAGTTACCATGCATCCAGCCCTGGCCTCCAATGAAACAAATTGGTTTCCATCTCCAATCATGTATCATGAGTATCCGTTGTCCAAGTTTCATATGCTCTCACGGGGTCTTTTGTGAGAGCACCCTATAAAATCATCAAACATGAGATTTAGGAACCCAAACAAATTTGGGTGCCTTCTTATGGAAAGAAGAATGAAATACATGTGTGTTATGCTGTGATTCATGCAATTTGGGTCTTCACACCCAATGTGTAATAGGGAACAGTGTAATATGTGAAATATGTCATAACATGCCATATGAAAAACATCTAACACCAGGAAAAGGGTTTACTAGCCTACTCAGGTGGTGATGCTTCTTCTTAAAGTTATGTGATACATGCAATGATGGTTTTTTATTTTCTATTGCTATGACTTTTGATTTCAATGCTTTATTTTCATATTCATAAGCTGCCACTTCAAATTTTAGTCGATGTTCATTATTATCTAACTCCCATGTAAGTTCCTCTAATTTGTAAACTCTTTTTCTAACTCAATATGTGATGACTTCAAAGAATCATGTGCATCCAATAATTCAATATGCTGTTTATTTAATGCATCAAACTCATTAAGAAATAACATGTGATTGCTATCTAGTATGGAGTGATATTTAAGAATAACTTCATGCACTTTTTGCAAATTTAAAAACTCTAATTTCAAACTAGCATGTGATTCTTAAGTTTATTATATGATGAATGAATTTTCTTAAAATTTTTGAGTAATTGAACTTATGTTAGTTCACAAACCTCTTCTTGATCATACTAACTAGGATGATCATCCGCCATCAAGCATAAGTTTGTAGTCTGCTTTTCAACTTCAGTCTTAGAGGAGTTAGATGTAGAATCCGCCCAGAATGCCTTTTGGAACCGCTTTTTGACCATCATGAACTTGGGTTTCTCCTCATACTTCTCCTTTCTTGGGTGAGTCTTAAGTGTAGGACAATTAGCTTTAACATGCCTTGGCTTCCAACATTCAAAATAAATCATATCAATAGAACATTTAAAATTTTGGCTACCCTTACCTTTATTCCACTTATGATGGTGCTTTTTCTTCTTCCTTAGAAAGCTTTGAATTTCCTAGTGATTAAGGAAACATCATAACTTTCAGACCAAGAAGAATCATTATCCGTATCATTAGCTTTCTGCGCCATAGTTTTCTCCATCTTCTTCTCATATGTATTAAGTTGTCTTTGATTCACTCCTTTCTCATAAGCAATAAGTGATTCAAGTAAGTTATTAATTGAATAGGTATTCAAATCCTTAGATTCAATTATTATAGTAATATTAGCATTAAAGGAAGAAGGCAAGCATCTCAAAAATTTATTAACTTTTTTCATAGTTAGTGAGATCTCTTCTTAAGGGATGCAATGAAATGATAATTTGAGTAAACCTACTATACATTTCAGAAATCGATTCACTAGGTTTCATGCAAAAAGGTTTGTAGTCATGCAGTAAGATATTCAACCTAGATTGCTTAACTTCATTTGTTTCTTCATAAGTAATACATAATCTATCCCATATTTCTTTAAAAGTAATACAAGTTAAGACATGAATGTAATCTTCTAATTTCAAAGCACATAAAAATAGTTTAAATTTTTTTCATTAAGTTGTGTTAAATCCCAATCATCAAAAGTCCATTTAGTAAAAGGAATTGAGTTTTTATGCCATTGATTTCATGAGTTGGTGGTGAATATCCATCCTTAACAAGCATCCACATGCAATATTCAATTTATTATAAAATGTAGGCATGCAAGTTTTCCAAAAATCAAAAGGTATGTTATCAAAAAAAGGTGGTCGGATAATAAAATACCATTCCACAGTATTACGATTGCCAAAGTTAGCCATGGATCAAAATTCAAAAGTATTCAAAAACTCAATATTATGAATCCCACTTTGATACCACTTGAAAGTTTGTTAGGGATGTTTATCCCTTATGAACTAGCCCGAGGCTAACCAAGTTGGGGGAGAATTGGTGTTTTAAAAATTCTTAAATAGAAATCACAACAAAAATAAAGTGCGAAAAAGAAAATGCGGAAAATGCAATAAGAAAGAACACACCAAATTTTATAGTGGTTCGATCAACTTTTGACCTATGTCCACTCCCCGAAGCCTCTCCTCCAAGTATTGAACTAAACTCAATGTCTCTCCTTTCTCTCCCATAGCATGGCGAAGAAACCTGTCTAAAACTCTTTTCCACTGACCCCGGTGAGGCAGAGAACCCAACTCCTTTTGCTTCCTCCTGAAGTAGGCAGAGAACCCGACTCCTTTAACTTCTTCCTAAAGCAGGCAGAGAACCTCAATCAATCGTTGAAGTAGACCTCTCTAGAATCTCTAAGGAATAATGGATGATGACTATAGAATATGACTCGGATTCTTTCTTGGAGCAACCTTTATGAAGACCACTCATAAACTCCCCCTCATAAGATACTCTCTCTCTCTCCCTTGCTCTCCCTCTCCTCTTGGCTCTCTCAGGTTAGGATAGCAACAAAAGATACTCTCTTGAGTAAACAAGAGATCTTATAAAGAAGGGCTTCAAATTTTCCCTAAATTATAATTAATTGACAATTATTGTCCAGGATGATTTATAGATCATCCTGTACAATCAATACAAATTCATCTCGATCAGACAGGATGATCTGGGAGAGTTTTGATGATTAGAAGGTTTGTTTATTTTGGTAATCTAGGATGATAGGATATCAATATGTACGATTAGTTGAAGACACCAAATATCATCCAGACAATTGCTCTATTCGGCCAGACTTTACCTAGTTTGGACAATCAAAAAATAACTAACCGTATAGAATGATTTCATGATCATCCTATATGATTAGTTCAAGATATTGAATATCATCCAAACCATCTCTTTGTTTGGCCAAACATTATATGTTTGGAAGATGAAAAAATAATTGATCGTCCAATATAATTTTTTGATCATCCTATATGGTTAATTCAAAAACATCAAATATAGTCCATAACATCTCCTTGGCCATTCAGGAAGAAACTAAGGTTTGTATGACTGATCATCCCAAACGATCCTTTGATTATTCAGGATGATATGATCGAGCAATCAAACATTAATTTCTTTCCTTAATTACTAAACAAAGTTAGGCAAAATTGTAATTCATCGTCCAGGATGATGTCTAAAAATAAAACATGCCTAAAAGAGTTGGTGGCTAATTCTTTTTTATTTGAGCCTATCGTCTAAGATGATACTAATATCATTCAAGAAGATTTGATTAATTTCATCTGCCTTAACCAGGATACCCTAATTAAGGTTTTTGTTTTTAACCGATCACCCATAATGATTTGGGATCATCCCGGATAATATAATCAAAAATAGAAAACTCTAAACAAATTGAATTTTTCCCTCTGAGTGTATGTGTGTAGGTTATTTAGCATTAGGAATCACTTTATTACATTTGACTCAAGTAAAAGAAAAGACATTTGGAATTCACTTACAGACTGACTAAGTCCTAATCTGCCTAATCTTGAGCTGGCTAAATTTGCAATTTGATCTTATGAACCTGAAACGTTAGTAGGAGAAACATTCATAGAAAAATAAGAAGTGTCTGAATTATTTTGCTATCATCAAAATTATAATTCATTAATCTAGATTCACAATCATTATGTGATAGAAAACTACCCCTCAAACATAAGGAAAATTTCTATAAGATGGTGGTGAGGCCTGTAATGCTTTATGTTTCAAATGTTGGCCAATAAAAGAGAAGCATAATACTAAGTTAAGTGTGGCAGAGATGAGGATGCTCAGGAGGACGAGTTGGATTTACCCTTAAAGATAGGATATGAAATTAGCATATACATGAAAGGTTGGAGTAGCTCCAATAGAAGATAAAATTAGAGAGAGTCGCCTTAGATGGTTTGTTCACATAAAAAGGTGGCCTTTCGATGACCCGATTAGGAGAGTAGAGATATTAGATTTGACTTATGTTAAGAAAGGTAGAGGTAGACCTAAAAAGACTTAGTTAGAAAATATTAAGAATGACCTTTCTTTATTAGATTTAAATGAGATTTTAACTTTTAATAGGACACAATGGAGAAAAATGATTAATGTAGCCGACCCCATGTAGTGGGATAAAGGCTTGATGTTGTTATTGTGGTTGTAAAGAGTGATATGAAAGGAGTGAGGTTGGAATTTCAATACGTGTTGGAGCAAATTTGATAGTTATTTTAAAGGCCTAATAATGAGAAGTAGGTGTTTTGGGATTTTTAAATAATTTTGAAACACCCCAAACTACCTTATGCATTGGCCTTTATATTTTAGTTTAGAGAAGATTTTAATTTAAGTTCTTATTTTACTAGAATGTTGGGATTAAATTTTTTATGTTGGGGACTTATGATTTTGGGTCTGCCATGGATCCTAATTCTAATTTATGCACTAAATAATAGTGACACGAACCTAACTAATGAAATGCTATTTTGGGCTTACCTCGACCTAGATTGAAGTGCCAGCTAAACCACCTGGGTGCTTTAAAACTATGTATTTGATTATTAAGAAGGTTGTGTAGGTTGTTATTTAAGTTTTTGAGAAATTAGGGCTGACATTTTGAGAGGGTCCTAATTGGCCCCTACACTTATGTAGGGTGACTAATCTTGAATGTAATTAATTTTTTAATAGTTTAATTTGTTTCAAATGTTGTGAATATAGATTGACTATGAATACCTAAATAATATATAAATAACATTTGCCAATAAAATAATATTTTCTCTAGAGGTGCACAACATCTCTTAGAAAGAACTTCACCCGAATAGGCTAGATGGTCATAGCCTCTTTAGGTTTCAAATTTGATGTTAAACATCTTTTTTTCAAATATGAGTTAATCAAATTTACTTGGTCATACTCTTTTATTTTTAGGGAGCTTTATGATATTTAGCAGCTACAGAAAAATATTTTTGTTATATTTTATTAGTCCCATTTTTATAGATCTGCATGAGTATGGCCATATTTAGAAAACTCTGTATGCTTCTAGATCATTCATAACCTAGTAGAAATCTAACTTCTATCACATAAAACAACAAATAATATAATAAAATCACCACATCACAAAACACATCAATCATATTAACCAACATGTAGTGAAAACAACATAAAATCCACAAAAAATCAACATCACATATTGAACAAATTTAAAGAAAGATTGGATCCAAGTCATTTTCTCTTTGCTCTATCAAATCTCCCAACTCTCTAATAACTTGGTACACTTGTCTAGCATGCAATCAAGAGCCCTGAGTAATCCTAGTTGTCCAAACGAAAGCCAATATTTCAATTGGCCTAAACCTCCCAAAATTCTTGTTCGATCCTAACTAACTAGAAACTCCCTCACCAGCCTTTCAAATAGTTCATTTTTCCTCTCTAGACCTATTCCAAAATCTTCAAACATTTTCTTATCATTTGAAGCTTAATGATGATGAGATCGACAAAGGACCGAAGGCAATTCCATATCCATTATTTGAGATCTTCTTCTAGTGCCCCTCAAGTTTGGTATTTTCATCAAAGTTATTGTGCAGCTCTCAATAAAAAAAATATCCCTCAAACACCCTTTGAGACCATCTGTATTGAGGTAAAACCTAAACCCTAGGTATTTATCTTGCCTCATAAATAAATCCATGAACATTGCATGAATGAACTTGAAATATATATATATATATATATATATATATATATATATATATATATAGTTGAAAAGCAAACATGCATATAGGGTTTTTGGTTTTACTATGAGGTAGACAAAATCATAGCCATTTATATCTACAATTTGTTAAAAATTGCTATTTTTTCACCATTTCATCACTCATTGACCCGCAGTTGATTCCTAGTTAAATCAATCATCCATCTAGTTTAACCTTAGCTATTCATTATATATATTGGGAACCCCATAGAGGGGCCTACATGTTGATTAAGAAAATCATTACAAGGTCATTAAGAGGGTCCTTATGCATAGTATTGCTCAAAAGATCTACATAAAGAAACCAAAAATAAAAAAATAAAAAAACTAAGAGCTTGAATTCCCCATTAATCACAAGTACAAAATAACCTAGGTATAATCTATGGTACGGTGGAGCGATCACCCCAAAAAAGAAAAAATATCTTTTAACTCTTCTAAAGTTAAAGACATTGTGCTTAGTGGTGGACCATGGTATGTGGGGGGCCATATTGTTGGCATGGAAAATTGGATTCCTGATTTCTCCCCTTCAGATATGAAGAACTTATTTTCACCATTTTGCATCAGACTTCCATTTTTTCCATTATTCTGTTAGGATGATATTAACATTACAAGAATAGTTTCCAGGGTGGGTACTCTAATGTATCTCGATGGAAACATGTTTAATATGGGAAGAAGATAATATGCAAGGGTTTGTGTTTGTATAAAGCTTGATGAGAAACTTCCTCAAGGTGTTTGGGTGGATGGAGTTTGTTGAAGATTCTTTAAAAAAAATACAATATGAAAAAATTGCTTCATTCTATTATAAAGGTAAAAAGGTTGGTCATGATCTTCAAAAGTGTAGTAATATTGAAGTTTCCAATAGGAATGACCCCTTTATACCTTGGGGAAAGATAGCGAATGAAGTTATCAATAATCAAGACAGTGGAGAAAATACTATTAATGGGGCTAGAATAACAAATACATTTTATGCTATAATGTTGTGAAGAAATTTAAATAGCATGGATCCTGGATACATGTTAGTTATGGAAGGAAAAAACCTTTTAAAGGTTTTAGACAAAGAAATATAGGAGATTTAAATGTGGGAATATATATTAGTAGGGCCAATATGAAGCCTGATTTAGTTAAGGAAGCTTCTGAGATTGTTTTGATGACCATTCATAACAAATTAATAAGTCCTAAAAATTTTCAAGCCATTACTAAAGTTGTTATTGAAAGTGAAACTAAGGCACTGAGGATTGATGTACCACAAGTTGATAATAATAATATTTTTGCTTAAGAAGAATGTGCGACTACTGTGAAAGAAGTAAAACCTGGTGTATCTAATAAAAATGAGATGTTAGATGATGCCATCATAGCCTCGGCGAATATAAAAGAAGGTGCTATAATTTATGTTAGGAAAGTTGCTATTTGCATGTTTACATTCTTGCAACTTTTATTATTTTGATGATTTAAAATATTATTGTTGTACATATATCTCATAACACTATTTGGAACATTATTTCTTGGTCTAGTGTGTACTAACATTTCAGGAAAATCAACTCCAAGATATTGAAGACTTATAATCAAATTCAACATGTTTTACACACTTAGGAATTTTTTTATCGTACAGGATGAACTTAGTTCATACGGGACGATCATGTAAATTACTCCTAAGCAGAGCAATGGATCAAACAGGCGGAGAGAAATTTTTTCTAAGTCCTAATCGGCTAGGACGAATTTAATGATCGTCCTGGGACGAACGTCTCTATATTCTCAACATGGCTTGTTCGTCTAGACGAAATTTAATGTTCAACCCAAGACGATCTTCTCTGTCTTGAGGCTCGCTCCATTCATCCAGACAAAATTTAATGTTCGTCCCAGGATGATCTTCTTTGTCTTGAGGCTCGCTCCATTTGTCCAGACGAAATTTAATGTTCGTCCCAGAACGATCTTTTCTATCTTGAGGGTCGCTCCATTCGTCCAGACAAAATTTAATGTTCGTCCCAGGACGATCTTCTGTGTCTTGAGGCTCGCTCCATTCGTCCAGATGAAACTCTATTCATTCCAGGACGAACTGAACCAAAATACGTCAGTTGGTTACATCATAGAAAATTTTGTAAACTGACTTATGTAATAACCATTTTGTACCGGACGAACTTGGTTTGTACGGGACGAATAGCGTGTACGAAAATTTTTCATACCAATATACATAAGATTCGTTTCTGACCATTTAAGTAAAATAGTCCAGGATGATCCACGATCGTACGGGACGAACCAAAGCGTACAGAATTGATAACTTGAAGTTTTTGGGCGATTTTTCTTGTCTTTTGTATAAAACGTCCAAATTAGACTGCCACCAAATCTTTTTGTCATTTTGATCTTTATGTCTATTGAGAGAAAAGTCAATGAGAGAGTGTGAGAGAGTATTCAAAGGAGGATTCCTACCACTGGAGCGTGAAGGCTTCATTTGGATTTTAAAGGTAAGAATCGTTACTTGTGAATTGGGATTACTTCACTCTTTTTTTTCTTCCTTTTAGATTTCTGGTAAGAAGATCTATCAAGGAGATCCGGTTCGCTGCCGACACTTGGAGAGTGTGAATAGCCGAAGGGTTCTCTACCTACACCTGGAGAGTGTGAACAGCCGAAGGGTTCTCTTGCCACATTAGCAGAGTGTGAAAGGACGAAAGATTCTCTGCCAACACTAGGGATTGTGTAAAAGGATGACGGTTCTCTGCCGCACCGGGTAGTGGTGAAAAGAGTGTTTTGTAAAGGCTTCTCCGCCTTGCTGTGGGTGAAAAAGGAGAGTCACTATTGGTATTAGTGCAATACTCAGAGGGTGCCTCTGGGGAGTGGATGTAGGTCCGGTTTAGACCGAACAACTATAAATCTTGTGTCATTTACTTTACTGCCTTTTATTTTCTGCATTTTTCTTTTGTTTAAAAACTCTGTGGTTGAAAAACATTTTCTATAAAAACTTAATAAAAATTTTCATTTCGGTTCAACACAAATTCAAAGAGGGTTTAAATTTTAAAATACCAATTCACCCCCCCTCTTGGTAGCTTTGGGACATTAACTTAGGTCTAACAACCTATTTACTAGACTCAACAAGTGGTATCAGAGCCTTGTTTTAAAATTATAAGTTTAAACTACTTTTTGATTAACGTAGATGGCTACATTCGGAAACTGAAATACACCTGAGGGTTACTCTACTACTAGACCTCCACTGTTTGACAATATACCTTTTGATTTTTGGAAAACACGCATGTCTACTTTCTTACAGTCACTTGATTATCGTATGTGGATCATAGTACAGGAAGATTATACAAAACCAACTAGATTAGTTGATGGAGTTAGGGTAGAAACACCTTTTGCAGATTGGACTATAGAAGAACGTGACTTAGCACAATTAAATGCCAAATGTTTAAATAGTTTCTTTTGTGCTTTAAAATTTGAAGACTACATGAGGGTTTCCACTTGCAAAAATGGAAAGGACATATGGGATAGACTTTGTATAACTTATGAAGGGACTAACGAGGTTAAGCAATCAAGACTCAATATCTTGTTAAATGACTATGAGTTGTTTCGCATGAAACCAAATGAATCTATTTCTTACATGTACACAACATTCACACAAATTGTCACTTCTTTGCATTCACTTGGTAGGGAATTAACTAATGTAGAAATGATTAATAAGATTCTTCATTGTTTACATACTGCTTATGATGCTAAAATTACTGTAATTACAGAGTCTAAAGATCTAAACATTTATTTTATTGATAATCTTCTTGGTTCACTCATTGCTTATGAGCAAGGAGTAAGTCAAAGAAAGATTGATGCAGCTGAACCATGAAAGGAGAAGAATATTGCACTAAAAGTGGGAGAGTTAGAGAGTGAACACTCACAACCTGAGGATGAAGACGATATTGCATTAATGACTAGACAATTCAGAAGCTTTTTAAAGAGGAAGCAGAAGAGACGCCATCAATGGAATAGAGGTAAGTTTAACAAAAATGACAAGGTTTCTAATGAAGTGATTTGTTATGAATGCAGGAAACCAGGTCATATCAAGACTAAATACCTAAAACTCAAAGCCACTCCTAGCAAGGAGAAGGTAGAGGAGAAACCAATTGTAAAGAAGGGCAAGAAGAAGTTTCAAAGAGCTTTCTGGGCGGACTCAACTTCAGACTCATCTGAGACTGAAAAAGAAGAAGAAGTCACCAATCTTTGCTTGATGGCAGATAATGTTGATCAATCAAATTAAGAAGAGGTGTGTGACTTAACCTATGATGAATTGTTTGAAGTTTCTGAACACATGCATGATGCAGATAGGAAAATAAAAAAGATGCATGCTAGTGTAAGTTTAGAACTGGAAGAGCTTAAGAAGGAACATGAAATCCTTAGAAAAGATCATGCATTAATAGATGACAACCACATGAAACTACTTGATGAATATGATGACTTGAATAAGAATTTTAAGAATTTAAAATTATCCTATGCTGGTCTTAAAAGAAATTTTAAAATATTTAAGGATGAATCTGAGAGCAAAACATATCGAATCAACTATACAAATCGAATCTTGGAAGATATGAATTCATTTTATAAATTGATAATAAGAGCTCTTGAGGATAATAGGATACCTCCCAAACTTGAAGATTTTACAAATCCTAAATATTATCCTAAATATATGAAATCCCTTAGAAGATAAACAAATGGAAGGAAACTTAGGAATACTTTTCCTAATGTTAAATGTAATAATTGTGAATTTTTGAGACATATAGCTCACACCTGTACTTTGAAGATGAAATCTAATTTGGTGTGGAGATCTAAGATGGATAAACCTAGACATATCATACATGCATCTGATTATAAATTGCTAAAAGGTGAACCCAAACTTGTTTGGGTTCCCAAGTCTAACATTTGATATTTTTGCAGGGTTGCTCTCACACAAGACCTCGTGAGAGCACATGGTACCTGGACAGCGGATGTTCAAAGCATATGACTGGAGATACTGCTCAATTCATAACGTTGGAAGCTAGGAGTAGAGGCAAGGTTACACTTGGAGATAATACCACAAAGAAAGTGGTTGAATCCGGTATGATTGGAAATTTAAAAAACTTTTTCATAGACAATGTGTTATTAGTTGAAGGCTTAAAATATAATTTGATAAGCATAAGTCAGCTATGTGATAAGGGCTATAATATAAAATTTTTACCTACTAGCTGCATATTAAGCCTAAATGGGAAAGAAGTTTTAAATGGAAAAAGGGTAAACAATGTTTACATGGTAGATTTAAATTATATTCAATCTCCTACTGCTTTTTGTTTGAAAACTATTTCTGATAAATCGTGGCTTTGGCATAGGAGACTTTGTCATTCTAGTATGAAAAATCTTAGGAGTATTACCCAAAAGAACTTAGTGAGAGGTATACCAAAACTAGACTTTACTAAGGACCACCTTTGTGATGCATGTAAATTAGGAAAATAAGTTAAGTCCTCTTTTAAGTCCAATAAGGATCTTAGGACTAGTAAACCATTGGAAATTCTTCACATGGATATTTTTGGGCCAGTAGGAACTGTAAGTCTAGGAGGGAAAGTATACGGATTTATTATAGTAGATGATTTCTCAAGATTCACTTGGGTTAGATTTCTATTTCATAAGAATGAATCGTTTGAGGAATTTAGAAATTTTTCAACTTGGATTCAAAGAAAATTAGGGTGTGAAATCATTTCTATACAAAGTGATCATGGAGGAGAATTTGAAAATGAAAGATTTGAATTTTTTAATAAAGAAAAAAAGATTGATCACAATTTTTCTGCATTTAGAACCCCTCAACAAAATGGAGTAGTCGAAAGGAAAAATAGAACATTAATAGAAGCCGCCCGAGTAATGTTAGCAGAATACTCACTTCCTAGATATTTTTGGGCTGAGGCGGTTAGCACTGCATGTTATGTTCTGAATAGGGTGAATGTGAGATCAAATTTAAATAAAACACCCTATGAGTTGCTAAAAGGTAGAACACCAAATTTGTCTCATTTGCATGTTTTTGGTTGCAAGGTGTTCATTCATAATAATGAAAAATCTGCCTTAGGAAAATTTGATCCAAAATCAGATGAATGAATTTTTGTTGGATATTCAAGTGTTGGAAAATTGTATAGGGTATTCAACAAAAGAACTTTGGTCATTGAAGAAACCAAACATGTTGTATTTGATGAATCTAGAAATTTGGAAGAGCCAAATGTTATTGAAGATGAGATTGAGGAAAACTCCCAAAAGATTGATAAAATAAATTTGGAATAAAATGTAAAAGAGAATTTGGAAACAGAAAACCCTTTGCCTAGAGATTTGAGATTTTCTAAAAACCACTCAAGGGAATTGATTATAGGTGAACCTAGTGAGGGTGTTAGAACTAGGCGTGGATTAAACAAGGAAGTCAATCATTCAACCTTTATTTCAACTATAGAACCCACTAATGTTGATCAAGCACTTTATGATGAATTTTGGATATTGGCCATGCAAGAAGAGTTGAATCAATTTGTAAGAAATAAAGTTTGGGAATTAACTTTAAGGCCAAAAGATCAAAGTGTTGTTGGAACCAAGTGGGTGTTCAAAAATAAAATGAATGACTCAGGAGTAGTCATTAGAAATAAGGCTAGATTAGTTGCTAAGGGGTATAATCAAATTGAAGGAATTGATTTTGAAGAGACTTTTGCCCCTGTAGCTAGACTTGAAGTAATTAGGGTTTTACTTGCCTTTGCCTGTTTTAAAGGATTTAAATTGTTTCAAATGGATGTCAAAAGTGCCTTTTTAAATGGGGTAATTGAAGAAGGTGTTTTTGTAGAACAACCTCCAGGTTTTGAAAATTCTAAATACCCAAATCATGTTTTCAAGTTAAAAAATGTATTATATGGATTGAAACAGGCACCCAGGACTTGGTATGAGAAGTTGAGCACCTTCCTACTTGAAAGATCTTTTGAAAAAGGAAGTGTGGATACAACTCTTTTTTTAAAGAAATGTGGAAAGGATATACTCATTGTTCAAATTTATGTGGATGATATCATTTTTGGACCTTCAAATAAAAATCTTTGTGATGATTTTTCTAAAACAATGAGTAGTGAATTTAAAATGAGTCTAATGGGAGGTTTAAATTACTTTCTAGGTTTTAGCATTAAGCAACTTGAGGAAGGTGCATTTCTTAGTCAAACTAAATATGTTAAGTACATCCTCTAAAAATATGAAATGGACAATGCTAAACCTGTTAATATACCAATGAGTTCCTCAGTTCAGTTGGATAAGGACCTTAAGGGAAAATCTGTTGATCAAAAGAAATATAGAGGGATTATTGGATCTTTACTTTACTTGACTGCTAGTCGACCAAATATTATATTTAGTGTTTTCTTATGTGCTAGATTTCAATCAGATCCAAAAGAATCACATTTGACAGCAATGAAAAAGATTTTAAGATATTTACTAGGAACTCAAAACTTAGGAATTTGATATCCTAAGTTTAGCTCTTCATTTGAAATTATTGGTTATTCAGATTCTGACTTTGCAGGCTGTAGAGTGGATAGGAAAAGCACTTATGGAATATGTCAATTCATTGGAAATTCACTAGTCTCATGGTCTAGTAGAAAACAAAATTCAGTGGCCCTATCTTCTGCAGATGTAGAATACATTGCATTAGGAAGTTGTGTGGCATAAGTACTTTGGTTAAAACAACAGTTGATTGATTTAGGATTAACTATAGGCACTATTCCAATTTTTTGTGATAATACTAGTGCTATTTGCATTTCCAAAAATCCTATTCAACATTTTAGAACCAAACACATTGACATAAGACATCATTTCATAAGGGATCATGTATCCAAGGGAGAAATTGAACTTACTCATGTTTCAACTGAAAAATCAACTTGCAGACATGTTTACAAAACCTTTAGCCTTTGATACTTTCAGTACATTAAGAATAAGGCTTGGTGTAATTGATTTAAATGCTTAAATAAAAATGTTTTATTTTGCAACATTGATGTTTCTATTTTTGTAGTTTATTTTTTTTTTTTTGTGATTTTTTATTTGTTTTGAGTGCTTTTTATTTTAGAGTCTTTGTATTTGTCATTATCTATTGTGCTTTGTGTGTTTTGTTTGTTTTTCTTTGATAAAAAATACAAAAATTTGTGGTAATCGTCCGGGATGAAAAATTTTCGTACGGGACGATGTGTGTAAAATTCAGTTTGCGTAAAATTCTAACCGTCTAAAGAGCAGCTTTTTTAATGACGTCGTCTGTACGATCTACAAGATCGTCGAGGATGAAATTTTCTTTTTTCTCAAATGACGGGACGATTGATTTCAGCAGTTGAATGGATAAGGAAGTTTTAATTATGAACTTCGTCCGTACGAATCTTTGGTTCGTCCAGACGAACAGATGTAGGTTCATAGTGGGGGACTCTTTCAACTGCCATTAAAATGAGTTAACTTTTGATCGTCTGTACGAACCCGTGTTCGTCTGTACGATCCTTTTGGTCAAAAGTATTTACAAAAGGACGCTTCGTAACATGTGTAATTACAAAAAGCCATTATTATTTTGACTCACTCGATCGTCCATACAAAATATTTTCGTACTAGGATGAATCTAATTCGTACAGGACGAATAAAATTTTGTCTGGTACAAACGGTCGTAATTCTTTTAATCAACGGCATTTTTTACTGATCAGTCACTCTCACACATCACTTTCAAAGACTTCTTCCTTTCAAATCATTCAATGGCTAGTTCAAGAAAACGTCAAAAGATTTTGGCTAAGGGCCCTCCTAGGAACACTTTAGAAAATTTTTTGTCTAAAGCAAATGAAGTGACTTTTCCTAGATTTGCCTCCGCTAAAGTCACTCCTTCTAGAGTCCTTCTTCAGGAACACTTGACCTTTAAGGTAATGCCCCTTTTTGCTTCAACTCAATTTGGATTGATTCTCACCTTAGTCCATCTCTACAATAAGGAAACCTTCCAGTATTTCCTCGAAAACATGTCCTTTAATTTCGACCATTCTGTTATCAGTTCCTTTGTGTTCAAAAAGAAAATAGAAATCACCAAAGCTGACTTTGATATTTTCTTAAATTTAAGGACTGAAGGGATTAGAGCAAACACTTTTACCACTACTAGCTTTGACTGGACTAAAGTTAACATTGTTCTTAGAGGAATAAAAGTTAAGGACCATTTACCAAAAGTAGCCACTTTAAATCTCAATGCCCGAATCTTCCAGCATGTTCTTAGATCTTCTATTATACATAAAGCTGGTGATAGAGTCAACATAACTCCACTTCTCTCTACAGTCACCTACCTGATAATGACTAGGCAACCCATAGATGAAGCCCAACTCATAATCGATTATATTTATGGTCTCTCTGAAATTGGTCATGCAGACCATAAAAGGAAAAAGAACATTACCTTAGGCCATCTGATTGCCTACATTTTAGAGAAGAAGTATTATTTAATACACCTAGTTGAAGACTTTGAAGAAACTCTTTACTACAACGATGGTTCATTTAGGGCAATCTTCAACAAGGATGACCCAAGTAAACCTCATATAGTATTGAGTGAAATAGAAGAAGAGGGTGAACCATCACATGCTTCTAAACCAAATTATCAGGATTTGGTTCAAATATTTAACAACTTAGAGGCTCACTTTGATCAAAGATTTGATCAAATTGAAACTCATCTACAGCAGCAAGACCTTCAGTACAATCAAGACATGGGATTTATGCGTGAACAGATTAATTCCATAAATTCCAATATGTTTGTGATGAGCAGTTATTTCAACTTTTTCAATGCTGCACCTCCTCCTCCTCCAGATCAGGGTCCTTCAGAGTGATTGTAGTATTTGTTTTAGTATCTCTTATTTAGTTGATGTGATTGTTATGTGTTTTAGTTTATTGTCTCTTTCCTAAGTATCATGTATTTGTTATGTGTTTGTTCTGTGTTTTAATTTTTTTTTAATTGATATCATGTACCTTAGATTGTAAAATCTTCAATTGATGTCAATAAATATTGCAATGTTTTGTTGTCAAATGTTTTGTGAAATGTGTGTTAGACTTATGACTTTCAATTTTGTTTTAATCTTATTAGTGTCATATTTAAATTGTAAATTAAAATTAATTTCATTAGGAAATATGTTTATTATATAATTAAGAAATGCTTATAACTTGATATTACTAGAATCTTCAATTCCATGTCTCTTATTTAGACTACAATAGTACTATTATTATTATTACATTTTAGATGTTTTCTTATTTTGTATTTCTCTTTTTAAATAGTATTTATGCACTTAGAAAAATTTGAAATCTTAGATTATTGACTTTGGAAAGAATTTTATTACTCTTGAAAAGTGTACAAATATACAAAAATTAAAAGAGTTATGCAAATAATTTGCAATGACAAAAAGAGGCATAAAATTAGCCCACAGTAAACAAGTGCACTAAAATGTGCCAAAGAAAAATAAATATGAACAAGATGCGCAAAGCGCCACTTGTGGTAATTCTTTCTTTCCAAACTCTTTCAATCTCCTAATTCAAATTGATCTTATGTTCATTTATACTTGATATTGAAATCTGAAATATAAAATTTTTTATTCATCCCTTATGTAATGATTTTCTTTATCTTAATGTCTAAACTGACACAAGCCTTTGATAAATTCTTTTTATTGTCTATGTTATAAGCCTTTTTCAGTTATATGATTCTCTATAATTTCTCTAATGACTTAATTTAATTTGCATGTCTTATTTCAATCACTTTCAAGATTAAATTATAAACTGAATTTCATACTTCTACCTACATTTCTTTCTTTTCTTCTTCACTTTTTGATGTTGTCAAAAAGGGGGAGAAATTGTTTGTTGTGTTTTGACGTATTTTTTATTTTTTATTTTATCGTTTGTTTTCGTATGTGTGTTTGATTGTTTTTGTTTTATCTTTTGTATTATTTTATAGTGTATAAAAATTTGAAAAACAAAATTTTTTTGAATTCAAATGCCTCCTTATTTTCATGAGTTCATCATTTCAGGGGGAGTTTAGGAGATTCTTAGAATTTCAAATTATATAAACAATAATTATTTTGCCATCATCAAAAAGGGGGAGATTATTAGGAAAGTTGCTATTTGCATGTTTACATTCTTGCAACTTGTATTATTTTGATGATTTTAAATATTATTATTGTACATATATCTCCTAACACTATTTGGAACATTATTTTTTGGTCTAGTGTGTACTAACATTTCAGGAAATTCAATTCCAAGATATTGAAGACTTATAATCAAATTCAACATGTTTTACACACTTAAGATTTTTTTTTTCGTACAGGACGAACTTAGTTCGTACGGGACGAACTTAGTTCGTACGGGACGATCATGTAAATTACTCCTAAGCAGAGCAATGGATCAAACAGGTGGAGAGAAATTTTTTCTAAGTCCTAATCGTCCAGGACAAATTTAATGTTCGTCCCGGGACGAACGTCTCTGTATTCTCAATATGGCCTGTTCGTCCAGACGAAATTTAATGTTCGTCCTAGGACGATCTTCTCTGTTTTGAGGCTCGCTCCATTCATCCAGACAAAATTTTATGTTCGTCCCAGGGCGATCTTTTCTGTCTTGAGGGTCGCTCCATTCGTCCAGATGAAATTATTTGTTCGTCCCAGGATGATCTTCTCTGTCTTGAGGCTTGCTCCATTTATCCAGACGAAACTCTATTCGTCCAAGGATGAACTGAACCAAAATACGTCAGTTGGTTACATCCTAGAAAATTTTGTAAACTGACTTATGTAATAACCATTTCGTACCAGACGAACTTGGTTCATACGGGACGAATAGCGTGTACAAAATTATTTCGTACCAATATACATAAGGTTTGTTTCTAACCATTTAAGTAAAATCGTCCAGGACGATCCACGATCGTACGGGACGAACCAAAGCGTACCGAATTGATAACTTGCAGTTTTTGGGCGAATTTTTTTGTGTTTTGTATAAAAAGTCCATATTAGACTGCCACCAAATCTTTTTGTCATTTTGATCTTCGTGCCTATTGAGAGAAAAGTCAAGGAGAGAGTGTGAGAGAGTATTCAAAGGAGGATTCCTACCACTGAAGCGTGAAGGCTTCATTTGGATTTTAAAGGTAAGAATCTTTACTTGTGAATTGGGATTACTTCACTCTTTTCTTTCTTCCTTTTAGATTTCTTGTAAGAAGATCAGTCAAGGAGATCTGATTCGCTGCCGACACTTGGAGAGTGTGAACAGCCGAAGGGTTCGCTACCTACACCTGGAGAGTGTGAACAGCCAAAGGGTTCTCTGCCCACACTAGATGAGTGTAAAAGGATGGAAGGATCTCTGCCAACACTTGAGATTGTGTAAAAGGATGACGGTTCTCTGCCGCACCGGGTAGTGGTGAAAAGAGTGTTTTGTAAAGGCTTCTCCACCTTGCTGTGGGTGCAAAAGGAGAGTCACTATTGGTATTAGTGCAATACTTAGAGGGTGCCTCTGGGGAGTGGATGTAGGTCTGGTTTAGACCGAACCACTGTAAATCTTGTGTCATTTACTTTACTGCCTTTTATTTTCTGCATTTATCTTTTGTTTAAAAACTCTGTGGTTGAAAAATGTTTTCTATAAAAACTTAATAAAAATTTTTATTTCGATTCAACACAAATTCAAAGAGGGTTTAAATTTTAAAATACAATTCACCCCCCCCCCTCTTGGTAGCTTTGGGACATTAACTTAGGTCTAACAACCTATTTACTAGACTCAACAATTTATAATAACATTCAAAGTGCATGTGACAAGTCAGTATAGAATATGTGCGCAGGAGATGTTAAGGCAAAGGTTTTCTTACATATTTAATCGAAGCAGGTGGTAGAAGATAAACCTCCATAATGTTTGGCCTCAAAGAAAGAAGTTAATATTGATAATCCTCATAGCAATTTGAATAGTAAGAGTCTGAAGAGTTATTCGAACTTTAACCAAAAGAATGAATTCAAAAAGGAAGCTAATAGGTTTGTCCCTATTAAAGATAGCTTTAGAGGTAAAAGAGGAGATGAAACTAAGGATAGTTCTAGGGAAAATACCCCATTGGTTACCTAATGTCTTCTTTACTTTTTTTGTATTGTAAGGGAGCTATGAAAAAAAAATGCTTCCCATTAATTTAGAAATGTTGTGGTTGATATTGGGGTTTTCTTCATTGCTTTTATGGAAACTAAATTAAAGTCAATGGATTGAATTGACGTAAAAAATAATTATTGGTAAAGATTTGGATTACTATCATGTTGATGACAAAGGTGTTACAAACATGTTTTTAGATTATGATTTTGATGATAGCAAACAAATATTCTTTCATTACGATTGCTTTTTTCTACTGACTTTTCAATACTCAAAGATCGAACAGAAAATGAAAGTCAATTGTATTCTTTGGTGTGACTAATGCAAAGTAACCCTACACACACACACACTTGAGAGACTTAGAATTTCTATTTTTACTCAAATCGGCCAGGACGATATTTACACCGTCTTGGACGATCGGGCTTAAAATAGAAAATCTAATCAGGGGTTCTTAATTAAGGTAGTCATCATTAGCCAATCGTCTTGGATGATACTTGTATCGTCCTGGATGATATGCTCAAAACAAAAAAAAAAATTGCCGCCATAAACAATCAAGGTATTCTGTATTTTTGGCAATCGGCCAAGACGATCTTGGATCGACCTGGACGATATTCACAATTATGCCTTAATTAATCAGTCAAATCAAGAAAGTAATTAAGGATGATTGATACGATCAAATCATCCTGGACAATCGCAAGATCGGCTAGGATGATTTATTCAAAAACTTTAGTTACTTCTGGACGATAAATATCGGCCAGCACAAATTCAGGGTGATGTGCTGGACGATCTGGATCAGACAGCTTGAATTAAGGGTGATGCTCTAGATGATTTTTCTCAAATTTGAACTAATCTGTCAGGACGATCATGAAATCATCTAGGACGATCAAGCTAATTTTCAATCATCTAGTTTACATTCAGGGCGATGCTCTGGCCGATCTCATGGGATTTATACTGATCAGCCAGGACGATGTATATATCATCCTGGATGATAAAGTCGATAACTTACAATTAATGAGCTCCTTTGAAGCTCTTCTATTTAAGAGCTCTTATTCAACATTTTTGAACATCCTTGGCTGCTGTCTTAACCTAAGAAAACCTAAAGAAGAGAGAGAGAGAGAGAGAGAGAGAGAGAGAGAGAGAGAGAGAGAGAGAGAGAGAGAGAGAGAGAGAGAGAGAGAGAGAGAGAGAGAGAGAGAGAGAGAGAGAGAGAGAGGGAGAGACAGTGAGAGGATCTTGTAAAGGGGAGTTTGTGAGGGGATTCATAAGGGTTTCTCCAAGCAATGTTCCACTTCTTCTTCCTTAGAGTCTCTTATCCTTGGAAGGATTGGGAGAGGTAAGTTCCAGCAAGCGATCAAGGTTCTTTGCCTGCTTCAAAAGGAAGCAAAAGGAGGAAGATTCTCTGCCTTGCCGGGTGTTGCAAAAAGAGGTGTTTGTAAAGGCTTCTCCGCCTAGCTGTGGGGGCTAAAGGAGAGTCACGATTGTAGTGCAATACTTGGAGGGCGCCTCCAGGGAGTGGACGTAGGTCGAGTTGACCGAACCACTATAAACCCTTCTGTTCTTATTTTTACTGCTTCCACATTTATTTTCTTCCGCACTTATTTTTTTGTGGTGATTTGATTTGCATTCGTGCTTTGCTTAAAGAAATTTTTAAAATACCAATTCACCCCCCCCTCTTGGTTAGCCTTGGGCCAGTTCTATAGGGCTTAACATCCCTAATGAACTTTCAAGTGGTATCAGAGCAAGATTCATAAAAACTAAGTTTGAAAACTTTTTGAATTTTGATCCATGGCTAACTTTGGGAATTGTAATACACCAGAAGGGTATTCTATTACCCGACCACCTTTGTTTGATAATATCCCATTTGATTTTTGAAAAACTTGCATGTCTATGTTTTTACAATCTACTGATTATCGCATGTGGATGCTTGTTACGGATGGTTACACACCTCCAACTGGTAAACTTAACGACATTACTGTTCCACTTCCTTTTACTGAATGGACTTTAGATGATAGGGATTTAGCTCAATTGAATGCAAAATGTCTTAATTATTTTTTTGTGCTTTAAAATCAGAAGACTACATACGTGTTTCCACTTGCAAAACTGGTAAAGAAATTTGGGATAAATTGTGTATCACTTATGAAGGCACTAATGGTGTTAAACAATTCCGGTTGAACATTCTCTTGCATGACTACGAACTTTTTTGCAAGAAACCTCATGAATCAATTTTCAAAATGTATATAAAATTTACTCAGATTGTTACTTCCTTGCATGCCTTAGGAAGAGAGCTTTTGAATTTTGAAAAAGTAAACAAGATTTTACGATGCTTGCCTTCCTCTTTTGATACAAAAATACTGCTATAACTGAATCTATGGATTTGAACACGTATTCGATTGACAACTTACTTGGCTCACTCATTGCTTACGAGCAAGGGGTGAATCAAAGAAATCTTGATGCAGGTGAGAAAAAGAAAGAGAAAACAGTGGCATTGAAGGCACACAAATCTGACTCCGATTCTTCCGAGTCTAAGAGCGAAGAAGTTGCCTTCATCTTAAGGCAATTCAGAAACTTTCTAAGGAAGAAGAAAAAGCTTCATTGGAGAAAAGGTAAGGATATAAAATATTCTAAAGGATCTTATGATGTTGTTTGTTATGAGTACAGGAAGCCTGTACATGTGAAAGCCGATTGTCCTACACTTCAATATAACTCAAGCAAAGAAAAGGAAAAGGCGAGAAGAAATCCAAGTTCAGGAAGGACAAGAAAAAAGTTCAAAAAGTGTTCTAGGCAGAATTTGCATCAGATTCCTCTGAAACTGAACCTGAGGAAGAGACAACAAACATGTGCTTATGGGGGAAGATCATCTTGAGCAAAGCGATGATGAAGAGGTATATAAACAAACTTATGATCAATTCTTTGAAATTTGTGAGAAAATTCATGCATCATACAAAAACTCAAGAAGAATCATGCTAGTTTAAAGTTAGAACTTTTGAATTTATAAGAAGAATATGAAATTATTCTCAAAGATTATTCTATGATTGATTCAAATCACATGGCTCTACTTGATGAGTTTGATGATTTAAACAAAAAGCTTTTGGAATTAATTGATGAGCATGATGCATTAAAAGTTTCACACACCTCACTTAAATCTGATTGTAAGAAATCTAAAGAGATAGAAAAATATTTGTGGGCTGATAATGATGTCTTAAAAAAGAATAACTTGAGGCTTAAAAATAATTTGGACTCACTTAAAGGAAATTGGAATACTCCCACTTTGAATCCAAAGCCAAAACCTATGAGAGGCATTATAACCCAAGTCACTTAAGAAATCCTTTTTCCTGGAGTTAGATATTTTTCATGTGGCATGCTAGGACACATCTCACACACTTGCACTGTTCACCGTAGTACACATTGGGTGTGGAGACCAAAATTACAAAATTCATAGCATAACACACATGCATTACACTCTACTTTTTATGAGAAGGGACCCAAACCTATTTGGGTTCCTAAGTCTGACACTTATTGATTCTTGTAGGATTTCTCTCATCAAAGACCTCGTGAGAGCATAGGATACTTGGACAAATGAAGGCTTGCAACTCATAACTGCTTAAATTTGCTACTTAAACAAATTCTTGAATTGAATTTTAATTATTGCTTTTTTTTTGTTTTTGATTTGTTGTGGAAGTCATTTTTACTCTTATTTTCTTTTTGATGATTTTTTCTTGTTCTTAAGCTTTGGAGATTTATGGCCAATGATTAACAATTCTAAATCGGTTAAAGGGAGAAAACACCGTTGATGATTTCGCTCCCTCTAACCTCTGTTGGTGATATAATTTTCTTTTCTAAAATAAAAAGTCTATCTAATTTTAACAACTGGTTTTTGAAATTAAGATCTTTTTTCTTCTTGTTACAATAGTCTATCTTATATATGATCCAAAGTTCTTTTATATCCTTCAAGTTAATTGAAATCTTGCTGTTGCACTTATCATATGATTTTGATTTTCATTTTGTGGTTTGTTTTTCTCTATGTTAGAAAGAGAGCCCCTCTTCTCTAATATCTAGAAGATATAATCACAACTAAGAACTTTTTTAAAGGGTTTGTTAAAGAGTTTTTAGCTTACAAAAATTAAAAAGGGAAGAGGCCAATGATGCCAAATTAAATAGAAAACTATATACACAAAAGTGTATCAAAAATCAAAAGATGCTTAAAGAGCCAATCAAAGTGACAAGAGGCATAAAAAGAGCCCACTAAATGCAAGTTATCCTCTCTTTTCAAAACTTTTAAAACTTAGAAGGACTCATGGGTTATTTCATATTTTCAAAGTCTTGATTTCAAATTCCATGAAAGAGACAAATTACTTTGGTATACGATTTTATAAGATGTCTAGTTTGTAACCAAGTTTTGAATGGATCTTTTGTTTTTATCCAATTTATTTTGAGTTAGACCTCTTATTTTCAAAAGATAATTCTTATCCATGAAGAAGTTCGAGGTTGGGCAAACAGGATTGGATTTTCTACCATTTTCAGATTACGAAATTGTTAACTCATTAATCTTTCAAATCTTTAAAATTTAAATTATTTGGAAAATTTGTCATATGCTTGCTTTGCTAAAAAAAAATAATAGAAAAATTAAAAACCAAAAACTTCGTTTCTTTTTTGTGTTTTTGTTCTGTTTTATTTTGTTTTCATTTTCATTTAAGTTTTTTTTTTATCATCTCCATCTTTCCTTATTTTTCAAATTCTTATCACATCATCATGGCTGATGCTTATATCGTCCTGGACGATAAGACAAATTCTCTTCAAAATTTCATCTGTTGAATCTTTTCTGAGCTTTTTGTGACTCATCATCCCAGACGATCCCGTATCGTCATGTACGATATGATCAGACTAAATTATAATCTCTTTTATCATCTTGGCCGATACAATTTTTTTCCTAGCCGATGCACTTATGGTCATCGTCCTGGCCGACACACAATATCATCCTGGACGATCCACATGTCAGCATGTTTAAATCCTTAAAATTGTCCCCAATGGATCCATTATTGGACAATCGTTCTGACCGATCCACTATTTGTCCTGGACGATACACATGGCACAGATTTAAAACATTTTAACTTCGATCGGTACGATCAATTATTGTGCATCTTTCTTGACGATACACCTAATCGGCCCGGACGATCTACTTTTTTAACGGTCGTCTGGCTTGACTCCTCGGGATGATCGCCTGTGTCTAATCATTTTTGCCGATATCTAATCTGCTAGGCCGATCGGACTGCCTTTTTGACCAATCGGCTTGTACGCAATAATTGAACCAAATCATTTTGGACGATTCTGCGATCGTCCTGGACGATATGGCCGTTTCTTTAAATTCAGCCTATTTCAGCCATTATTTTCACCTCAACCTTCTTCTTCTCTTGTGTTTTCTTACTGATTTCTTACTATGGCTAGTGGGACATGAGTCCGACAAGCTTCTAGAAGTTCCTCGAGGGCCACTCATGACTCTCAATTCAGGGATGTGGAGGACAAGCAGCTTACCCGTTGCTACAAAGAATGTGGCATCACTCTTTCCAGATTAATCAATCCTACTCACCTTTCATATCTGGTAATGGATCTCTTTACTCACACTTCTCTCTATTTCATTCTTACCCTCGCTGTCCCTTTTTCTTCAGAACTTATGTTAGAATGTTATGCAAATATTTGCATAAACCCTACTTTCATAGCCCTGACCTCCTATGTGAATCGACGCCCAGTCAAGATTACATATCAGGATTATGCTGAACTTTTACAGCTATCCACCACCGGGGATAAGCTACACATAATCAATTCAGATCCTGATTTTGACTGGTCCACGGCAAACCATTTTCTTTGCCAAACCAATACACCCTTTCATGTTGGAGTGACTAGCTCTCTAGTCAAAGATGCTAGGACAATTCAGCATGTCCTTCGCACCTCCATTATTTCAAAAGCCTGGGACTAAATTTACATCACTCCTCTGCTTTCTCTGACTACCTTTTTCATCATGGCCCGGAGAGAATTTAATGCTACTTATCTAATCTTTTGATACATTGTTCATTTAACAACTATTCGTGATCCAGGCCATAGGAGGAAACTCAACCTTGCTTTAGGACATCTCATAGCCTACATACTTGAAACCAAATACATTCTTCAATATCCTGCTCGTCACGACCTTCAGCCTCCTTGCTACTCAAACTGCTCTTTCAATATCCTTCACAGTACTCGTCTCCATCCAGGAGATGGGGAACCTTAGGGAGCCGAGGAGGAGGAGGCTCCCACTCACATTCCTGATCCTGCTCCTCTTAGACAGCACAGATAGTTTGACCAGTTATTGGAGAGATTTGATCATTGGGAGACCTGTTTTGATGCTTACGTTGCCACGTAGGAGCAGCAATATTATGAGGACATAGCTCGCTACGAGCAGCACCGCATAGAGTACTTAGCCCATTTTAACATCTACATTACTCACCACCACCAGCAGCATGACCAGGACATAGCCTGGTTCAATGCTCAGTTTACTATGCTAGCTATCTACTTTCAGCAGGATCCACCACCTCCACCTCCATCTGATGATCAGGATCCCTCATTTTTTTAGTTGTAGTTTCTGTTTTCTGTGGATTGCTTCCTGTTTCTATATTGTGTTTTTTTTCTTCTTCATTATTTTTTCTTATTGTTTCCTCCTCCTTTTTGAGATGTCAAAAGGGGGAGTAGTGTGTTTGTACTTTCTCTTGATTAGTGTGTTTGTATTTGCTCTTGATTAATGTATTTGTACTTGCTCTTATTTAGTTTGTTTGTACTTGTTCTGGAAAAAGCTTATTTAGTTAGAATTAATTTTTTATATGTTTTCCATCATCTAAAAGAGAAGATTGTTACAAATATATTTTTAGATTATGATTTTGATGATAGCAAACAAAACTTGTTTCAATAAGATTGCTTTTTTCTACTGACTTTTCAGGACTCAAAGATCAAATAGAAAACTGAGCCAGCTCAAGATGGGGTAGATTAGGGTTGAGTCAATCTATAATTTTATTTTTCCACTCTTGAGTCAATTATAATCTTTGGTGTGACTAATGCAAAGTAACCCTACACACACACACACTTAAGAGACTTAGAATTTCTATTTTTACTCAAATCGGCCAGGACGATTTTTACACCGTCCTGGATGATTGAGCTTAAAACAAAAAATCTAATCAGGGGTTCTTAATTAAGGCAGCCAGCATTAGCCAATCATCCTTGATAATACTTATATCAGCCTGGACGATATTCTCAAAAGAGAAAGAAATTGTTGCCATAAACAATTAAGGTATTCTTTATTTTTGGCAATCGGCCAGGACAATCTTGGATCAGCCTGGATGATATTCACAATTATGCCTTAATTAATCAGTCAAATTAAGGAAGTAATTGAGGATGATTGATACGATCACATCATCCTGGACGATCGCAGGATCGACCAGGATGATCTATTCAAAATCCTTAGTTACATCTGGATGATAAATATCGGCCATCACAAATTCAGGGCGATGTGTTGGACGATATGGATCAGATAGCTTGAATTCAGAGCGATGCCCTGGAAGATTTTCCTATGATTTGAACAGATTGGCCGGAACAATCGTGAAATTTTCCTGGACGATCAAGCCAATTTTCAATTGTCCAGTTTGCATTCAGGGCGATGCTCTGGCTAATCTCATGGGATTTGTACTGATCGGCCAGGACAATGTACATATCATCCTCGATGATAAAGTCGGTAACTTGTAATTAATGAGCTCCTTCGAAGCTCTTCTATTTAAGAGCTCTTGTTCAACATTTTTTAACATCCTTGGCTGCTGTCTTGACCTAAGAAAACCTAAAGGAGAGAGAGAGAGAGGGAGAGATAGAGAGAGGATCTTATGAGGGGAAGCTTGTGAGGGGATTTAAAAGGGTTGCTCCAAGAATTCTTCCTCTTCTTCTTTGCTAGAGTCTCTTTTCCAAGGAAGGGTTGGGCGAGGTAAGTTCCAGCAAGCAATCGAGGTCCTCTGCCTGCTTCAGGAGGAAGCAAAAGTAGGAAGGTTCTCTGCCTTGCCGGGTATGGCAAAAAGAGGTGTTTGTAAAGGCTTTTCCACCTAGCTGTGGGGGCTAAAAGAGAGTCACGATTGTAGTGCAATACTCGAAGGGTGCCTCCGGGGAGTGGACGTAGGTTGAGTTAACCAAACCACTATAAACCCTTATGTTCTTGTTTTTTACTGCTTCTGCATTTATTTTTTTCCTCACTTATTTTTTTGTGGTGATTTGGTTTGCATTCGTGCTTTGCTTAAAGAAACTTTTAAAATACCAATTCACCCCCCCCCCCCCCCCTCTCGGTTAGCCTTGGGCCAGTTTTATAGGGCTTAACATCCTAACGAACTATTAAAAGGGGCTTCATATGGTGTTATGGCAATGAGGGGAAGCAATATTTCCTCTTTTTCTATCCTTAACTCTTTCAATTGTTGTGTAATTGGTTGGTTAAAATCACTTAATAGTTTTTGTGGGACTATAGCCATTGTTTATAGTAATATGGATAAGTATGAGAGAAAGAAGCAGTGGGAGATGATTGAGATGTACACATTTGATGACTAGCCATGTATTCTCAGGTGGTGATTTAAATTGCATCTGTCCAAGGAAGATAAAAAAGGTGGGAAAAGATTCTTGTTTTCTCTAGGGCCTCAAGATATGTAATGTTCCTTATCTAGAAAAGATTACCATGATATTGGTTATGCTGGACCAAAATATATGTGGTGTAATAATAAAGATGATCTTTCTCATATTTGGGAAAGATTAGACAGAATTTGTCTTCATTTCAAGGAGTTAAATTAGATTCTTTTGGAGTTATTATTCATTTGCCAATAGTTGCTTCTAACCATTTTCCTCTTCTTCTTAATCTTGATAAGTCAGTTGCTTTCACTCAAAGATCTTTCAAATTTAATAATGTGTGGTGTTTGAATGAAGCTTCTTAGAGGGTGGTCAAAAATGTTTGGAGCAAACATGATTATGGAGAAGCTTCAGATATTCTTCAAAGGAAGTTAAGGAGATCTTTTAAAAACTTATTTTGTTGGAGCAAGAATGAACTAAAAGAATTGAATGTTTTGAAAGAAGCATTACAAAAGGAGATTTTTTTCTTTACAAGTAGAGGAGAGTCTCTTTGGCCTAAACTTGATTAAGCTATTGTAACTCAAAAGGAAAATCTATGAGTTGAATGTTACTCTTGCAAGATTATCTACATGGTGGAAGCAACGCTCAAAGGCATATTTGATGGAGGGAGATTGGAGTTCCCATTTATTTCATGCATTTGCTTCAGCAAGGAGGAATGACAATAGGTTTAATCAATTGACTGATGCAAATGGTAGGTTCATCACTTATCCGAATGCTATAAATTTATCTATTGAAAGTTCTTTTGTTAATAAATGGAAGTGTAGGCTTTTCTCTTATTCCAATTGGCCAAAATTCAGTTATGAAATGAAGTTAGATGATGTTTAGAAAGATGTAATAAATGTAATTTTTACAAAGCAAGAGTTGTATGCCATAGTTATGAAGATGAATAACAACAAATTTCCAGGAAATGCTGGTGCCAACTCGTATTTCATCAAATTTTTTTAGATCATTATTAATTTTGAATTATGGAATGTGGTGTAGAATTATTTTTTATGACTAGTAAAATGCCTAATGTTTGGAAGGAAACAATAGTAATTTTGATCCCTAAAGTTCCAAATGCAGTGGAAGTGAATAAGTTTAGACCTATAAGATTTTGTCAAACTATATTAAGATGGTGGCGGGTATGATGTTGAATAGATTGAAGGTATGCCTACCTAAAATTATTTCTTATTATCAAGGTGCTTTTGTTCCGGGAAGAACAATTTTAGATAATTTTTTATTGGCTTATGAGTTAGTAAATAAAATGAGATTCTCTAAGGCCAAACCGGGATTTATGTTTCTAAAATTGGATATAGAGCAAGCGTATGATAGTATGAGTTAGGAAACATTAAACAAGATTCTTATTGAAGTGAATTTCCAATGAAATTCATAAATCTTATGATTCAATGTGTTAGCAATCCAAAGTTTTCCCTTTTTATTAATGGGAAAAGAAGTAGATGGATAGATGTTGAATGCGATTTTAGATAAGGATGCCCATTATCTCCAAGTCTCTTCATTCTCTATTCAGAGTTAATTTCAGAAGCCTTTGGTAAAAGAGGGAGTAAGTTAGGTATGAAGATTGTTCCTAATACCCCTAAGATTACTCATATGTTCTTTGTAGATGACATAATGGTGGCAACTGAAGTTAATCAGTATAATTCAAAGAGTATTAATAGAAATCTTTAAGATTACTGTAGCTGGACTAGGTAGAGAATTAATAAAGGAAAATTTATGGTGCTATTTGGCAAAGTTGTATGAAGTGGAAGAAGAAGAAATTTTTGCAAAATTTTGGGGTACAGAGCAGTGGAGGAGTTCAATCATCTTGGTTTCAAGATGCCACATAGAATACTTAAAAGTGTTGATTACAACTTCATTCTTAAAAAGGCTATGGATAAACTTAACTCTTGCGGTTCTCAATTACTTTCTTTGGTAGGGATGATTGTGTTTATTAAATAAGTTTATTTTTCATTTCCTTCTTTCTACATGACTCAAGCTTTGGTTCCAAAAAGTATTCTTAATGAGTTGGACAAGTTATTTAGGAATGTTTTGTGGCATAAAGATCAAGGAAGAAGAGGGCTGCATTATATTTCATGGGATTAGATGTGTACAACAGTTAACTATGAAGGTCTTGTGATACAAGGTGCTTTGAATAGACAAGGGCATTTAAGAGCTTGTATTTCTTGGAATTTCATTAATAGTCTAAACGGACTACTTAACAAGATCATGGGTGCAAAATATGAAGTTATTATCTATAATAATGAAGCTAGAAGACCTTCCTTTCCATCTTGCAGTATTATTATGGATGGAGCTCGATTCTTAAAGCCAATTACAAGGTTTATAGTTTTAAATGGGGTTAGTATCAATATTTTAATTTATAATTTGATTCTTAATAGAAACTTGAATAAATGGTCTGCTTTGTGTAATACAAGGGAATTAAAAAATAAAAAAGTTTCTTTTCTTCTGGATGGTGATAATAAATGGAACAAGGCTCTATTATAGAACTTCTTTTCAAAGGGATTGGTTAATATCATTTATGATATTCCCATATGTGATGATCTTGGATTAGATAGGAACTACAGGAATGCAACTTAGGGAAATCAATAACTACTATAACTTTTATGGCATCTTGTAATCAGAATTCTGAAGTTAAACCAATAAAATGGATTAGGAAATTAAATATAACTCCTAAAGAATCTTTGATATAGTGACGTTAGATTAATAATGCTATTCCAACTCAAGTTTGGTTACAATACAAAAGGCTTTCAGAATTTTGTTTGTTTCCAAGACAAAGTCCACGACAAGAAGATAGAAATCATATTATTGTTCACTGTACAATTTTTATTGATATTTTTGAAAATTTGAATAAGTGGGTTATCTACTTTTCTAAGTTTAATAACTTTTTCCATTGTTTGAATAAATTGCAGGAGATAGCAGTGGCCAATCCAAGAGCTGTCAGATCATATTTAGCTATAGTTTACCATAATTTGAAGGCCAAAAAATGCTTTACTCATGGTATCTATTGTCATAGTTTGACTTTCATCACTTATTAGGTTTTGTCTGACTTTATTCATCAATTTGTTCTTCCAATAAGCAATAACTGGTAAACTAATCTACAATCTATGCTATAAATTTTTTTGTGTACCCCTTAATTGAATTGGATTAAGATGAATGTGGATGTTCTTTGTTGAATTTAAATGAAGGTAGTATAGCAAGAGTCTTAAGAGACCACAAAGGCAGGTTTTTACTTAAGTTTCAAAGGAAGTTCATGAATTATGATGTATCGCATATGGAGTTTATTACAATTTTCATTTTTAAAGAAATTATCAAAGAAGGGATGATAGAGAAGCAAGAGATTATAATTGAAGGGGATAATATTGATGTGGTAAAGCTTTTGCAAAAATGAGTGATGAATAACAATCAGAGGAATAATGTTCATGGCTTGAATTTTTCTTTTCTTGATGTTTTTAAAATTTTAATTTTTCATTTTCTTTCTAGGGGGAGCAATAAGGTTGTTGATGCTTGTGCTCACTATGCTCTAAAGGGGAGTTTTTTTTGGTATTATTTTTGGTTTGGTGTTTTTTCCATTTAGCATTTTTGACTTGATCAAAAAGGATTATGATAGATTAGCTATCACTTAGTCTTTTGTATTTTCTTCATTTATGTTTTAAAGTTAATTGCATTTCTTCAAACGAAAGAAAAAAGATCCAAATAATAGCTTTCAGCACCATCTTTTTAGCCAAAACTCTAAAATTTAAAAAACCTGCATTAAATAACTTCTGCGAAAATAAACTGTGTAGAAAAATGAAAAATACACAATGATCGATAGCTACAAAAAAGTGAGCAATTTTTCATAAATACCATAGGATAACCATTAGAGAAGATAATAAGCCACCAACCAATAAAATTATAAAAAATAGCGTCCTCAAACACAAAGAAATGAAAAAACACCATCCAGCTCCTAGAATGATTTAACTCTACACCAACAACATTCCCGCAGGAGTCTTGAAGTACTAAGGTATGGATACACCAAACCAAACAACTAGGAATATAGAGCAGGCAACATTGCATATTAACCTTAACAAAGTTTGAGTAACACCTCCTAAATAAGAAATGAGAAACATAATACACAAACATGGATGAATTAAAGCATTGTAAATTGCAATAGGTGCCATCACAAAACTCCATGAAATAATAGTTCCAAGATATCCATCAAGTAATGCTAAAATAAGTCCAAAACCATGCATCATAACAGAAAAATTGGCCATCCAAGCTTAGAAAATTAGTACCTGAATTACCATCATGAAAAAACTCCAGATGCCACTCCAGTCTAAACCCAGATCCATCAAAGCTCAAAGAAGCCATGAACAAAGCAAGGGGATAGACCAAACAATAGATAGGCAAAAAACTAATTCCATCCATAGTATCACATATACACACCTAAAATAGCATGAGAAGAAAGCACAAACTAGAGAACACACATACATAGCTAACAATCACATTGAAGCCAGAGAAATCCAAATAAGAGGGGAACCAAGGAAAACTCATAACCACACCACTAAACTTACCAAGAAACTTTTTTTTTTTTTTGGGAAACCCATGGAGCAGCCTACACATTAATAAGGGAAAAAAATAAAGAGTCCTTAAAGGGACCTCGCACCCAATACTGCTCAAAAGAGCAAAAAATTTAAACCAAAAAAACCTACTAGCACAAGGTCCCTACTACACAAAAATACAAGTAAACCTAGATACATCCTATGGTGTGCAAGAGGGAGAACCCCAAAAAAAGGAAGATCAAAATAAGAAGCTTGAACAAGCGGCTTTCCAGCAAAAATCCTATCAGCATAGAAAACTGCAAAGGAAAAATCCTGCAAGACCAAGTGATAACCCACAAAATAGTAGAATAAGAACCAAACACCAATGTCAATTGCAGCAAGAACCACTTGACACTAAAGTAAAGCAATCACCAACTACATGGCTCACCAAACCAATATAATAAAAATATAATAGAAAAAGCCCATCCTCTACCATCCAAATCGAACATGGGAAAAATTGAGAAGAAGGGTCCATAAACTAGCAGAAGAATTAAAATCAATCCAAAAAAGAGCAATAGAATAAACACAGCAGTAGGATACCCCAACAACAAAAAATACCAAGCTTGAGCTGAGAGACAAACTGATCACCCCAAAGAAACCAATCAAAACACAACAGTAAAGGGGAACCCCACAACCACCAAAAGGGAAAAGAACCAGAAAAACTAATGCTTAGCATAAGATAAACCAATTTTATCCAGTCTTAAGAGGCCTTTAATAAGAAACAACAACTAATTAATCTAAAGGTCAGCCATACCATTAAAATCACAACCCAAACTGGCAATAGACTGAGCACTCGCATTCCATTCCACCAGAATGACAGAAAAATAGCAGTTTAAAGTGTTCAGGATATCCCTAAAATCCCTCGGAATGTAAAATAAAGCAGAAGAACAAATCCTATCCTCCTTATCATGAAGAAAATTATAGTCAAAATAAGAACCCACCTCCAACACAACATTAATTTGATAAAGATTAGCATAGAGACTTAAGCCGTGAAGCAAAACATAGGAGTTAGCAAATTTAACACCCCCATTAGCAACAGGACTGGCAAAACCCAACATGTAGGTCCCATTATGATCTCTAATGACACCGCCAAAGCTAACAATAGTTCCCAATCTTGCACTAGCCACATTCAACTTAAAGGAATTAGGATGAGGCTTCATCCAAGTAATATACCTCGTCACCTTTTGACAATTATCCACCTCCAAGTTAATACCTAAAGCAGAAGAAGTAAATAAAAAGTTCTTAAAATTTTTAAAAGTGAGTAAATTAGCAGTGTAAAGGGCAACCACTTTATCCTTAACTTTACGGATAATTCTCTGGTAATTCATAACAACACCATTGAAACGAGTTTTATTTCTCTCCAACCAAAGGAACCAAAGGATAAGAGAGGGGATAACATGTCTTACATGGCCTTTAGACTTAACAAACCAACAATCAAGCAAAGGGTAAATAAAAATCCTCGTAATAAAAAATTTTAGATGAAAAATGTCCTTAAAATAAGTCCAATCTTTAATAGCTAAGGGGCCAGAAATGAAAATATGATGCATATTGTCAACATGGTAACAACATTGGGATTTAGAAGGAAAGATAAAACCTCTTCTCCTCAAATTCTCATCGGTAGGAATAAATTTATGTAAAATTCTCTAAATAAAAATAAAAACCGTAGAGGAGAAGCTTTTATGCCAAATCATTTTAAAAAGCTTGGAAGATCCATGTTTAGCTCTAAATGAATCTCAAGCATCTTTAACTCTAAAGAAACCATCTTTAGTGAAAGGATAGAGCAACACATCCTTGGAGTTAATGTCTAGAGGAATCTTTAAAATGAACTGAATGATGAAATCAGGGAAAACAGTAGTAAGTTTCTCCAAATCCCAACCATTATTTGAAAAGAAGTAATTGAACCTTCACATTAGCAATAGAAAAAGAATTTAATAAAGAGTCAATCGACTGGCCATTGAACCAACGATCTTGCCAAAAATAAATATTGACATTACCAATACCCCACACCATAGAAGGCTCAACATTCCATTTAATAGAGCGGAGACGCTGCCAAACTTTTGAGTGGCCTTTACTAAAACAACACATGGAGGGATGTCTCCCCCCACAATACTTGCCCAACATAAAATTGGCCCAAAGACTCACATTGGACCTAAGGTTGTTCAAAAGTTTGAAATAAAAAGCATAAGACAAATCTAACATAGTCTTACACCCTAAAGAACCTTCTTGCAAAGTCCCACAACATTTACCCCAAGACGACCAATGAATCTTAGAACTGTTCCTAGAACCTTTCCAAAAAAAATTATTAAAAATTCTAAAAAATCTATAGCACACAGTCTTAGTATGAAGAAGAGTTTGAAAACTATAAACTGAAATGGAGCAAAGAACTCTTTTTATAAGAGTAAGGTGGCCACCAAAGCTTAAAAAATTAGAATCCCAAGAAGGCAGTTTGTTCTGCACCATATAAATTAAATCATCAAAGAGAAAAGACTTCTTTCTGCCCTTATAAATAGGAAGACCCAAATATTTTAAAGGCAAAAAACCTTAAGTAAATCCAGTAAGATTCTCAATAGCCACAACACGATAAGAAAGAACATTCATATCAGCAATAAAACAACACTTATGCTTATTAAATACAAACCCCTAAATGATTCAATCTGGTTAAAGAAAATCATAATTTTATCAATCCTAATCATCAAAGCATTTGAAAACACAATGAAATCATCAGCAAAGCATAAATGCAATATTTTAATGCCACCTAAATTTCTCTAATAGAAATTATAACATTTATCAAAAAGATCAACAAGGCCCACAGAAAGGTAATCCGCAGCAATAATAAAGAGAGCATCAGAAATGGGATCCCCTAGTCTAATCCCATGAGAAGACATAAAAAAACCATGGCTCTTACCATTCACAATGTTAGAGGAAAAAGGGCTTTCAATTTAAGTCTTGATGAGGTTGATGAAATTATATAAACACAAGATATTATAAATAAAACTCCAATTAATATTATTATAAGCGTTATCAATATACAATTTCATAATCATATTACCACCTCTAACCTTGACATCCAAGTCTTGACAAAATTCTTGCTCCAACAAGATATTATCAGCAATGGAAGGACCATTGACAAAGCCCATTTGAAAAGGAGAAATGAGCTTAGGCAATAAAGCATTTAACCGATTCATCAAATTTTTTGAAAGTAGATTAGAAAAGACAGTACAAAAACTAATAGGTCTAGAGTAATGCCAGGAATTCATAGCACTATTCTTTGGAATAAGCCAAATAGAAGTAAAAGAAAAAAAACTTAGGAATAGGACAACTATTAAAGAAGTAGTGATGACAGAGAAAATATAATTATAAATAATAGGCCACATTTTTTAAAAGAACTTAATCATGAAGCCATCCATACTAGCCACAAAATCAACATTCATACCAAATAAAGTATCTTTAACCTCCTCAAGAGAAGGAGATTTCGATAAGCCATTGTTGTCCTCAAAAGAAACAATATTAGTAATAATGGATAGATTAGGAATAATAGATGGATTAAAGGTTTTAGTAAGATGGTTTAGGAAAGTATTTATAGCCAAAATAGCAATTTCATCATTATCATAAAAAATAGAGCCGTCCTCACGAGTAGTTTTATGAATGAAACTAATAGCACGTTTCTTGTTAACCAAAGCATGGAAATATTTAGTTTTATTATCACATTATCTAAATGCTTGACAATCTCTTTCTTCTTCCAAAAAATTTCTTCTTGAACTTGAAGATTACAAAGCTCAGCTTTAGCCTCATTTAAAAGGAAGAGATTGGACTCATAGGGATCCAACTGATAAAGATCCTCAATAGAGTTCACCTTATCTTTTGCAATTAAAATACTAGAAAACTGATCTTTAAAAATATTATGATTCCACATGATCAAAAGTTGCTTAAGCCTTTTCAGCTTAAGCCAAAGTCTATTAATACCAGAGATAGAATCAAAATGAATCATTCTTACCAATTATTTTGAGCCACATCAAGAAATGAATCATGATGCAACTGCATGTTTTGAAATCTAATTTGTGAAGGGAGACCCCTAGCTCTGTTCTTAAATTTGATAAGAAGAGGAGAGTTATCAGGGAGGGCGCAGCTATGGTGGTCAATCTTAGTCAACTCAAAAGAATTAAGCCAAGCATTATTAAATAAAATTGTATCAAGCCTTTTCCACAAATGCCCGTGGTACCAAGTAAAATTATTGCCAAAAAAGCCACTATCATTAAGGTTGAAATCCATAATCATATCATTGAAATCCTCCTTCAACTAATAGATAGGAATAGAAACACCTATACGCTCAATCAGGTTTGTGATAGTGTTAAAATCACCACCAACAAGCCAAGGAAGGTTGTAAATACTATAAAATTGATAGATTTGATCCTGTAGAATCCTCCTAGTATAACAAGAAGAAGCAACATTAACAAATGAAGTATAACATTGGAAATTGGAACTTTCAATTTACAATGTAATACTTGAGTAAAATCCCCAATGATATCAATTCTAACATAATCTTTCCAGAAAACCCAAATTTTGTTGGCAGCATTTGACTTATCATGCTTAAAGTTGACAAATTTAGCAGTACCAAGTAATTTATCCACAGAAATTAGAGGCTCAAGCAAAACAAGAATAAACACATTATGAATATGACATAAATTACCTTCCACCATCTCATTAACCTGGGTTATGCCAACATTACCTTCCACCACAGTATGATTGAAAAGAGCATTAATATGATCATTCAAAATATCCTTATTCACTTTATAATGTTTGGCAATTTCTTTTTCCTTCTTAAGTGCGGAGTCAATTTAAAGCTTTCACTCAAACAATGTCCATGCATCTTATAATGAGAATAAAATATCAGATAAATTTCAAAATAAACCTTTTGGAAATAACCGATCAATTCAGAACCTAACCAAATCTCAGTAGGATGTTTTTTACAAATATTTAACTCAACTAAAACTCGAGCCATAGACGGCCGTGAGACTGAAGCTTTGGTCTGGTTCATTTGCAATGGCTGACCAAGAATGGAAGCAAGCACAAAAAGAATTTGAGAATTAAAGAAATGGAGCCTCATATTAGGGAAAGAAATCCAAATAGGAGCAATAAGGGATTCCTCATGTACATCAAAATCAGGTGTCCATTTAAGTAGTCTCGTTTGGCAACCCTAAATATAATATGATCTACTCAAAAAAATCCAGTTGAAATCCAAGTTGTTTCTCAATTGGATCGCCACATGATGGGGGTCAAGTAGTTTGATATTAAAAGAACCAATAGCTTCAAATTCATTAAAAACATGTGAATAACGTTGAGGTTAAGTCGCTTAAGAACAAATTTGCCAAGAAGAGTAAGAGCTAAGGGGGCAGCTAATTGAGACACAACTGAATATCAAACATTAAGGTGGGTCATCCCTTAAATGATGTGTTAACAAACTGTAGGGGGGGGGGGGGGGGGGGAGAAGCAGAAGATCCAGCATGCACATCCTTGAAAGAGAGGGATTTTCCATTCGGAACAACAGCCAATGAAGGCTAAGATGATGACGCGGTCATCATCCCCAAAAACAACAAAAAATAATGAACCAAATAAAATGGAAACTTTAAAGCTGTACGAAAAACATAGAAAACACATAAAAGGAGCACTAGAGCGTAACATCTAATTTTCCTGATATTTTTTTCATTTATTATACAATATTTAAGTATGTAACTTGCCAATAAACATGATACACAAATTCAACATAATCCAGAAAACACCATAACAAGCTAACTTGAGGAATAACAGCAAGGGAATAGATGAGCAGATCAAGGGTTTAAACTCTAAAATAATAATGATACAATAATAGCTTGAAAACTAGCAAAAGAAATAAACCAAAAAAATTATACAAAGACAAGCAATAACCAATAAAACCACCATACTTAACCAAATTAAAGGGAGCATGGGAGAACCACCATCCTGTAAAGTAGAAGGCAACACCCAAAACTAAACACAAAGGAGCAACAGGCACAAAATAAAATAAAAGCATAAATCCTAACAGAGGGTATACAAATTTTGGCTAATCTCAAAAGACCATTTAAAGGAGTAAGTAAGTTGGTGGCAGAGAAATCAATAAGAAAGTCCAAATTGCACCCAAAATTAGCAATCCAATTAGCGCAAGCATTCCCTTCCCTATACACATGTGACAAGATAAAATTAACAAAGATTAACAGCTGCTTAATCTCCCTAACAAGATGAAATAATTACAATTTGCACATATTATCATGAAGGTTATTTAAATAATAAATACTATACATAACATCAACTTCAATCCAAATGTTAGTAATGCCAAGAGAGATGCCTAATTTAAGACCATAAAGAATTTATAAAGCTCAGCATAAATAACAGAACATTTATATAAGAGGCATGCATAGGACATAATAACATTCCAATAAGAATCCCTAATAATCCTACAACCACCAGAGATTGACTCTTTGATAGATTCATCTGCTCTCAATTTATAGTTTATACATGATTTTATAAAAAATTAAGTCATGTTTTAACCAAGATTTTTGAAAATTCATAGTAAATTCAACTCTTACCCAATTCTTGCATGTTTAGGGCTCTAAGGACTAAGCATAATGGGCTCTTTGTTTTAAAAATAAATTAAAGATATAATCAAGCATGGTATGGATATAAGTGACTCTTAAATGTATATTGATTTTTTTATGTTTTGCCTAAAATATGCTTGATGCTAACTTCAAATTAAGAGAAGAAGACTTTAAGGATGATCCCCAAGTCCTATGTGTTGAAAGAGTTTTTACTTTTTCTTTCTTTTTTTTTTGAAAGAAATGCAACCATGCATTAAAATATCATAAAAAAACTTATTACAATCTGCTCAAACCAAACCTAAAGCATCACATTCCTCCTTCAAGATGAACAAGAATGTAGCAGGAATCTCCACATTATTAAGCTCTTCCCAAATAAAACTCTTTTTACAAGCCAAATTAGCACAAACATCCGCTAATTTGTTACAATTCCTTTTTAAAAAAGAATACAAAACTTGATTGAAGTCTTGTAAAAATGCAAGTTCCTCTTCAATTCTTCCCTCATTCTTCCATCTCCTCAAAGATAATTGAAGTATTTTAATAATGTTGAAGTTGTCTCCTTGTATAATCACACCTTGAGCTTCGTACATCTAATCTCATTGGATATTCTTCAATTAGTATACAGCCAACAATTTCTTTTGAGCTATATCCCAATGCAAATATTAGACTGCAAATGAAATTAAAAATCTACCTTTATCATCCCTCACCACACCTCCAATTCCTGCCAAGTTATTGCTTTTTAAAGATGCATCAATGTTTATCTTTATCCATCTAGGTGCAGAAGGACACCAAGAGGAAAATAGCAATTGCTGATTAATGTCCTAGTTATCCGAATAGATGCTGATAAAATTGCTTACCATGGCCATCGAGATGGTATTTGCTGCAATAACATTGTCCGAGTCTTCAATTCCTTCATGAACCAACTTGCATCTGCTTTTCCAAGTGAGGAAAGCTTCTATACAATACATGTTTGCAATTAAAGGATTAGAAGCCGAGCAGCTTTCAAAACCGTCCAAGCAAGCTATCAAATCTTCAAACATTGGAACATTGAATCTCCATTTGTTAAGCAGTATAATGTTTCTCTAAAATTTCATGCATTTACTAGAAATATGGTTGCTATCCCCATCTTCTTCACAACCTCTCAAACAACCAAAATAACTCTACTCTAGGCATAATTTTTAACTTTTTCATCCATCTCTAGTGACAAACTTCAGAATTTTAATCATTCTCTGCTTCTATACACAAAGCAGTAATTGATTTTTTGGCAACCTTCGATTTCAGGTCAATAGTATCAGTAGATCCCACTACTTCTATAGGAATTTGTAGAATAAGATCCAGAAGTAGCTTCCCAAAATAATTTTGCAGCAAATTCACATTCCATTCTCCCTCCAAAATGAAGTAGCTCAGTTTATAATCTCTTGCTTCCAAAATATTGACAAATGTAGGCCCTTTTGAAATGCTTTTATCTAAAATCCAAGAATCATTCAACCAATTAATTGAATTACCATTAGTGACTCTCCATCTAACAATATTTCTAATCTAAAAAAGCCCCATTAGTAATAATCTTCCATGTAGGAGAACAACCATGTTTTCACCGATCTTGACCATAGATCACTTCCATACTTTCCTTTGATAATTCTGTTAAGCAAAGAATTAGGCTTCATGAAGAAATCCCAAGCAAACTTAGCTCGAAGAGGTCCAACCTTGGAAATCATTGAGAACAATCCACGTCCACCATCATTGTTTGGTTTACACAAAAGCTCCCAAGATACATAATGCATTCCAACATTTCCACTACTTTTGTTCCATAAAAAGCTTCTACAAATTTTGTCAAAATTCTTTGAGAATAGATAATGGAACTAATGAAAGGGAAGATAAAAACGTTGGTAGTGAATGAAATGCAGATTTCACAAGTGCCAACTACCCTTCCAATGAAATGCAATTATTCCCCCAAGTGTTCAACTTATTAGAAGCTACCTCCATGAGTTTTTGGAAATCCGAAGCCACCATCATTCTTAATGTTATCTTAACACCAAGATAACAAAGCTCTTTCACCACTTTAAACCGAAGAAGCTTAGAAATTTTCTTCCTCCTCCTCCAATTAATGTGCTTACCAAATAAAATCATAGATTTGGAATGATTAACATTTTTTCCTGACCAATTACAAAAGTTGATAACAATGTTCTTCAATTCCTTCACTTCCCTTTCATTTTCTTCCGAGAATAAAAAAATATCATCGGCATAGAGTATATGAGAAACTCTTGGAGCATTAGGGGTAATAGAAATCCCCAATACATTTCTACTAAGATTTAGAGCATTAGAAAAAATTTGAGAGCATAAGATAAACAAGTAAGGAGACAAGGGACACCCTTGCCTAAATCAACTCTTGCCATTGATCCAATCAGTTTTCTTCCAATTAATCAAGATGCAATACTTTGGATCTAAGACACATTGCATTAACAATTCCAAGAATTTTCTAGGAGAGTTAAAGTGAATAAGAACTTGCCATAGAACTTGCCATCCCATACTATCGTAGGCTTGCTCCATGTCAATCTTGATAGCCAATAACCCTTTCTTTGCTTTTGAATACTGAAATTTTTTTAAGACTTCTTGGGCCAATAGAATATGCTCAGACAAGGAATAGCCTCTTAAGAACGCTGCTTGATCTGGTGAAATGATTTTATGAATAACCTTCTCCATTCTTTTCAACACATCTTGGCAATTATTTTATAAATAGTCAAACAAAGACTAATAGGACGGAAATTTGAAGGAACCAAAAGGCATTGGGTTTTCGGAATCAAAACTATCAGTGTCTCCTTCCAAGATTGATGCATTATCCTTGAAGAGAAAAATGATTCACGGCTTGCTAAACGTCTTCTTGAATAATCTTCCAAAAACCTTTTATAAAAGAAATGGTGATTCCATCCAATCCAGGTAAGATGTTTTTCCAGATGTTTCAACAACCACCTGCAGCTCCTCCCTAGTGAAATCATCTTTCAAACCAATTTGATCCTCTCCATTAATAATTGCCGAAGCCTTTGGCCATCCTTCAAGCAAACATTCTCTATGCCCCAACTTAAATTTAAAAAAATCTGAGAAAACTTTTTGACTTTCAGCAAAATCCTCTATTACAGCACCTGAATTAGTTTTTATATGAATGATTCAATTAGAGTTCCTCCTTGCATTAGAAAATGCATGAAAAAAATATGAATTAGAGTCCCCTTCTTCTATCCATCTTGCTTTAGCTCTTTGCTTCCACCAAGTGTTGAGCCGTGCAAGGGTAATATTGAGTTCGTTAATTTTAAGCCTGAGAAGCTGCAGTTTTTCAATAAAATCATACCATCAGCTTCTTCGAATTGAATTTCCAAAATTTATGTCTTCAAAGTATCCCTTAATGAGTTAAGATTTTTGAACTTGGCTTTACTCCAGAAAAATAATGGTTTCAAAGTTCTCTTAAACTTTGAATTTAAAGATGTGGCAGAGTCTCCTCCTCTATCAATCTTCCATTTTTTTTCCACCAAAGCTGTTGGCCCATGTTAGGAAGCCCAAACATCCTCAAAATGAATGTCTCTATTATGGAATTCAACCAGCTTGAAAATCTCGAAGAGAAATGGACAATGGTCCGAGGCTATACGAGACAAGTGTTTCACCCGAGCTATATAAATAGAATTCAATGAATTAGAATTAATTAGACACCTATCCAATTTCTCTAATATCTAAGCTCCTCCTGACTTATTATTACATCAAGTGAATTTGGGTCCATAGACACTTTATGCAACACTTCAAGTCTTTAAAGCCTTGTGACTGAATTTCTTCCACCTCTTTTCTCCTCTTGTGATGATCAGAGTAATGCCTTTCTAGAAGAGCATTAGTAGAGAAGAGTCATAATCGAGAAATAGGCCAAATCTTTCTCCACAACACCATCAAACCTCCAGATAGTCTGTTGGAAGGGACCATATAAGAACTCTAATTGTTACCCAAAAACTTCAAAATTTGCATATTCTCCATGGAGCTAATTTTTATTTCTAGTAATCCCATCAACAACACATTTTTTTCTTTAATGATATCCTTTAGATATAGAGCAGCATCTAATTTCTTGGCTCTTCTATAATTCTAGAAAGCCAATGAAGTCCTTATTTAAGGATGGGGGAAGGGTCCCTAATCCTCTTAGCTTTGCCACCATCCACATTCCTATTATGTGGTATTATGTTGCCCGAACCAAGAGACTTCAACTCTTTAAGAAGCTTAACAGATTTTCCAGAATATAAATTCTCAGTAGCAACACCATTCTGTGGTGAATTCTTCTTTGCTGTCACCTGTTTCATCACAGATTTTACACCATCTTCACAACCTGGGGCTACCAAACTAACCGGATCAAAGCCAATAATTTCACCCTCTTCAGCACAATCATCCCAACTCACCTCCACTATTTCAGCAGCTCGCGTATCATTCAGATAGAATAGTAAATCAAATTTATTATGAACTGAAATAGCATGTTCAACATTAGTTAACTCCACCTGCAGATTTCCAAGATTCTGGTTGATTGAGTTGCAGCAAGACCTTTATCTTTATCTTCTCCCACCTTCTCAAGATTGGACTTGAGAGATTCCAAATTCAACTTCTTATTATCATCTCTTAAGACAACATTACTCATTGAACCAAGCTTAGGGACATAAGCTTTCTTCATGGGAACTGAAGCTTTGTTAAGAAAGCTTCTCTTCTCTGCAGCCAATTTTTGCCTTCTTTTGCCAAATTTTACTTGAATCCAAGGGCCATAACAATCTTTAACATCTGGATGTTTTCTACCAACTGGGCCTATTTGTATAACCTGAGATGTTTTGGCCACCTCCGTAGCTTCTATAGTATTTCCCTTATCTATTTTTTTTATCAGCACATTCACCAAAGGTGCGGCCAATTCTACCACATTCGAAGCAAATTTTGGAAACTCCCTCATATTCAATTCTTTGGAAGAATTTACCAGTCAATCCTTCCACCCAAACACCAGAAGGTAAATTCATATCCAAGGGAATACGTACACATATTCTAGCAAATTCCCTTCTACTCCATTGGAACATATTCCCATCCAGGAGATAAGGTTTACCAACTTGAGAGGCAATTATGCATATATTAAGTTCATCCTAGCATTGAAGTGGTAGGTTGGGTAATCTTATCCATAAAGGAGCAGAAATTCATTTTAATGAAGCTGGGTTAAATGAAGCAGACCATTTGTCTAAGGCCACAACTTGACCTCTAATAAACCAAGGTCCACCAGTTAAGATATTCTCCAAAACATCTATATCTTCAAATGAACAAAGCACCCAGCCAAGACGCAAGCCTGTAATTTGAAATTTCCCAAAGCAGCTCCATTGCCTTCTTAATTTAACACACACTGATTGAAATGGTATGTTGTCTCCAAAGACCTTCACTACAATGGCTTTTTCTAACCTTCTCGCATTCTCAATCTCTTTTTCAGCATGAAGTCTAACCACCTTCCTTCCATAAGATAAAAAGGAATCAAGTTCCAAATTATCCACTTTATAATTCTACTTCTTAGATCTGGCTGAAGGAATTGCTACATTGTTCTCCTTCTCCACTGGTTGAGCTACCTTCTGAAAATTCATATTGGTCTTCTCGACTGCATAGCTCAACTCAATATTTTCTTTTTGCAACAAAACTTCATTCATCTTATCTTTATTAATGATATTGCATTCCATCAATGGTGACCCAAAATTAACATTCCGAATTGGAGAAGTAGGAAGAGAAGCAGAATTAAAATTTTTATTGGAATAAATCCTTAATCCAGCTGAAGTCGAAGCATCTAGATTAAGATTTTCCATCACCTTGCTTACTTCAAAATTAATTTTAAACCCTTTTGGACTGGAAAAATCATCCTCCTTAATGATATCTTTGCCTATACCATGAACAGAAGTGGGGATCTTCTTCTTTATTAACCTGCCTTCATTAATCACCAAGGGTTTATCCTTAATCCCTTTGATATGAATGTTGAACACTTCAAGAGATCTAGATCCTCCATTAAAGACTTCAGAAGTTGGTCGCACTAGAACACACAACCCCTTCCTGTAATTCGCCCAAGCTTTAGTAGTTGATAGGCGCTTACCATCCATCTAAGCCACCAGTAGCTGTCGTAGCCGCCCCTGGCGACTAAGATCACCGGAAATCCAACCACGGAACGATGGCCGAACAAACCATAAAACTATAAGAGTCGCTGAACTAAAAAAACTAACATAATTTTTTTTTTAAAACCCAGACATTCTCTCTCTAATTTTCTCTCTCTATTGGTATATAATCATCGTAAAGATTTGTTACTTAGCTTTGCATGTTTTACATTCTTGCAACTTGTATGTTTTGATGATTCCAAATATTGTTGTTTTAATTATTATTTTTCTCTCTTAACATATGTTTTCAAAGAATTGTATTTTCTCTTATGTGTACTAACATTTCACGTAAATCATACTCCAGATTGTTGAAGACTTCAAATAGAGATCAACTTAGAATGATTTGTAAATTGAAGCCTATATTTTTCATTTTTATTTGATTCTGAGAGAATGTGAATGTAATTAAGTAATTAAGCACACACACACCTTGGGAAGAATTTTAATTTTTTTTAAAAATTGATCGTACAATACGAATCATGTTCGTACAGGACAATCTGGTTAGTTATATTCCCAAACGAGCAATGGAATGAACAAAGTGGGCAAAATTTTATTTCTGAGTATAAATCGTCTAGACTATATTTGATGTTTGTCCTAGAATGATTCTCTCTGGATGTAGTTCATCTAGATGATATTTAATGTTCATCCAAGGTTGATTGTCTCTAGATGCAGGTCATTCTGATGATATTTATCATTCATCCTAGGACGATGCACTTTGGATGTTGTTTGTCCAGACAATATTTATCAATCATCCCAAGATGATGGACTCTAGATTTTCCAAATGAACTGTTCGTCTAGATGATATTTATAGTTCCTCCCAATAAGATCTTCTCTGTTCTAGAAACTTGGAGTTTGTCTTGCTTTTTCATACCAACAAACTTTGAGAATAACTGTTCGTACAAGACAAACCAGGTTCGTACGGGACAATGATCAGATACGAAGGCAGTTCATACCACTTCACATTAATTTTGTATGTAACAATTTTTATATTGTTTGTACGTTCAAAATTGGATCGTAAGGGATGATCGTGGAAGGATAGAAATTAAAAATTACAGTTTTTTGACAATTTTTTGTGTCTTTTCTATAAAACGTCCATTTTGGATTGTCTTAAAATCTTTTTTGTCATTTGGTCTTCGTGAATGGTAAAGGGAGATTGAATGAGAGAGTGAGAGAGAGTGTTTGAAAAAGATTTCTTCTTCTTGGAGCGTGAAGGGTTCACTTGGCTACTTAACGGTAAGGATCTATGTGTGTGCTTTTGTATTTTGTTCACTCTTTTATTTTGTCCTTCTAGATTTCTCGTGAGAAGATCTTTCAAAAGGATCCAGTTCTCTACCGACACTGAAGGAGTGTGAACAGCTAAAGGTTTTTTGCCTACACTTGGAGGTTGTAAAGGGATAACGGTTCTCTGCCGACACTTAGAGAGTGTGAACAACCAGACATTTTCTGCCTATACTTGGAGGTTTTAAAAGGATGATGATTCTTTTTGGGCGGACTCAGCTTCGGACTCATCAGAGATAAAAAAAGGAAGAGAAATTCACTAATCTGTGCTTAATGGCCGATAGTCTTGATCGTTCAGATCAAGAAGATGTATGTAACTTAAGTTATGATGAACTTTTTGAAGTTTCTGAACACATGCATGATGCATATAGGAAAATGAAGAAAATGCATGCTAGTCTAAGTTTAGAATTTGAAGAACTACAAAAGAATCATGAAATCCTTAGGAAAGCTTATGCTTTGATTGATGACAATCATATGAAATTACTTGATGAGTTTGATGACTTGAATAAAAATCATGAAAATTTAAAATCATCCTATGCAGAACTTGAAAAAGATTTTAAAAATTTTAAGGATGAATTGGAGAGCAAGATTTATAGATTAAATTATACAAATCGGATTTTGAAAGAAATGAATTCATTCTACATATTAAAGATAAAAGCTCTCGAGGATAATAGGATACCCCCAAAACTTGAAGATTTCACTAATCCTATTTTGTATCCTAAATTTATGAAATCCCTTAATAGACAAATGAATGGTAGAAGACTTAAGAATCCATTTCCAAAAGTCAAATATAATAATTTTGGATTGATTGGACAAATAGCTCCACCTACACTTTGAAAAATAAATATTATATGGTGTGGAAACTTAAGACAAATAACCCTAGACATGTCATACATGCATTTATTTATAAATTGCCAATAGGTGAACCCAGACCTGTTTGGGTTCCCAGGTCTAACGTTTGATATTCTTGCAGGGTCGTTCTTACACAAGATCTCGTGAGAGTATATGGTACCTGGACAGCGGATGCTCAAAGTATATGACTGGAAATACTGTATAATTCATATCGCTGGAAGCTAGGAGTGGAGGTAAGGTTACACTTGGAGATAACACCACAAGGAAGGTGATTGGGAAAGGTATGATTGGAAATGTGTTATTGGTAGAAGGCTTAAAGCATAATTTGTTAAGTATAAGCCAGCTATGTGACAAAGAATATTATGTAAAAAAATTTTCTACTAGCTGCATTTTAAGCCTAAATGGAAATGATGTTTTGAATGGAAAAAGGGTAAACAATGTATATATGCTAGACTTGAATTGCATTCAAACTACTACTACTTTTTGTTTAAAAACTATTTCTGATGAGTCATGGCTTTGGCATAGAAGACTTTGTCATTCTAGCTTGAAAACCCTTAAGAGGATTACCCAAAAGAACTTAGTGAGAGGTATACCAAAACTAGACTTTACTAAGGACCACCTTTGTGATGCATGTCAATTAGGAAAACAAGTGAAGTCCTCTTTTAAGTCCAATAAGGATCTTAGAACTAGTAAACCATTGGAAATTTTACATATGGATCTTTTTGGTCTAACTAGAACTGTAAGTCTAGGAGGGAAGGTATACGGATTTTAGATTGTGGATGATTACTCAAGATTCATATGGGTTAGATTTCTATATCATAAGAGTGAATCATTTGAGGAATTTAGAAATTTTTCGACTTGGATTTAAAGAAAACTTGGGTGTAAAATCTTGACTATACAAATGATCATGGTGGAGAATTTGAAAATGAAAGATTTGAGGATTTTTGTAAGGAGAAAGAAATTGATCACAATTTTTCTACACCTAGAACCCCTCAGCAGAATGGGATAGTCGAAAAGAAAAAATTGAACATTAATAGAAGTCGCCCGAGCAATGTTGGCAGAATACTCTCTTCCTAAATTTCTTTGGGCTGAGGCGGTTAGCACTGCATGTTATGTTTTGAATAGGGTGAATGTGAGATCTAATTTAAATAAAATACCCTATAAATTGCTAAAAGGTAGAACACCTAATTTCTCTCATTTGTATGTTTTTGGTTGCAAGGTCTTTATACATAATAATAAAAAATCTGTCTTAGGAAAATTTGATCCAAAATTAGATGAAGGAATTTTTATTGGATACTCAAGTATTGGAAAAATCTTATAGAGTGTTCAATAGAGAAACTTTGGTAATTGAAGATACCACACATGTTGTTTTTGATGAATCTTGATTGTTGGAAGATCCAAATGTTTTAGAAGATGAGATTGAGGATAACTCCCAAAAGATTGATAAAATTAATTTGGAAGAAAATTTGGATTAAAATGTGGAAGAAAATTTGGAGATAGAAAACTCTTTCCCTAGAGATTTGAGATTTTCTAAAAATCACCCAAAGGAGTTGATAATTGGTGAACCTAGTGTTGGTGTAAGGACTAAGTATGGATTAAACAAAGAAGTCAATCATTCATCCTTCATTTCAATAATAGAACCCATTAATATTGATCAAAAACTTTCTGATGAATTTTGAATTTTTACCATGCAAGAATAGTTAAATCAATTTGTAAGAAATAAAGTTTGGGAATTAACTATAAGGCCAAATGATCAAAGTGTAGTTGGAACTAAGTGGGTATTCAACAATAAAATGAATGACTCAGAAGTAGTCATTAGAAATAAGGATAGATTACTTGCTAAGGGGTATAATTAGATTGAAGGTATTGATTTTGAGGAGACTTCTGCCTCTATAGCTAAACTTGAAGCAATTAGGGTTTTGCTAGCCTTTGCCTATTTTAGAGGATTTAAATTATTTTAAATGGATGTAAAAAGTGCATTTTTAAATGGGGCAATTCAATAAGATATTTTTGTAGAATAATCACCAGGTTTTGAAAATTCTAAATACCCAAATCATGTTTTCAAGTTGAAAAGGCATTATATGGATTGAAACATGCAGCTTGGGCTTGGTATGAGAAGTTGAGCACCTTCCTACTTGAATAATCATTTAAAAAGGAAGTGTGGATACAACTCTCTTTTTGAAGAGATTTGGAAAGGATAAACTCATTGTACAAATTTATGTTGATAACATCATCTTTCGATCTTTAAATAAAGATCTTTGTGATGATTTTTCTAAAATAATGAGTAGTGAATTTGAGATGAGTCTAATGGGAGATTTAAGTTACTTTCTAGGATTTAGTATTAAGCAAATTGAGAAAGGTATATTTCTTATTCAATCAAAGTATGTTTAGGACATCCTCAAAAAGTATGAAATGGACAATGCTAAACCTATTAGTACACCTATGAGTTCCTCAGTTCAGTTGGATAAGGACCCTAAGGAAAAATCTATTGATCAAAAGAAATTTAGAGGGATAATTGGATCTTTACTTTACTTGACAGCTAGCTGGCCCAATATTATGTTTAGTATTTATTTGTGTGCTAGATTTCAATCAGATCCAAAAGAATCACATTTGACAGCAGTAAAAAGGATTCTAAGACATCTATTAGGAACTCAGAACTTAGGAATTTGGTATCCTAAGTTTAGCTCTTCATTTGAAATAATTGGTTATTCAGATTCTGACTTTGCAGGTTGTACGGTGGATAGAAAGAGTACTTCTAGAATATGTCAATTTATTGAAAATTCTTTAGTCTCTTGGTTCAGTAGAAAATAAAATTCAGTAGCTCTATCTACTATATAAGCTGAACATATTGCATTAGGAAGTTATGTGGCACAAGTACTTTGGTTGAAATAACAGTTGATTGATTTAGGATTAACTATAGACATTATTCTAATTTATTGTGATAATACTAGTACTCTTTATATTTCTAAAAATCCTATTCTACATTCAAGAACCAAACATATAGACATTAGGCATCATTTCATAAGGAATCATGTATCCAAGGAGAAATTGAACTCACTCATGTTATTACTGAAAATCAACTTGTAGACATTTTTATAAAACCTTTAGCCTTTAATACTTTCAGTGTATTAAGAATAAGGCTTAGATTAATTGATTTGAATGCTTAATAAAAATGTTTTTCTGCAACATTGATGTGTGTTTTTAGTTAGTAATTTTTGTATATCGTTGCATTTTGTGACTTTTTCTGTATGTTGAGTTTTTGTTTTCATTTTCATTGTGTTTTTAGTGTGCTTGTATTTTAGTTTTGATTGAGTGCATGTTTTAAAAAAATTTGAGTGACAATCGTCCGGGACAAAATTTTTTCGTACGGGATGTATTGTGTAGCGTATCAAACTGTCCGATTTTGAACCGTTTGCGGGCAATTTTTTAGTTTTTAATTTTCACTTTGTCTGTACGATCGTTATGATCATCTAGGATGAACTTGTTCAAATGACAGGATGATTGAATGTCAGTTAAATAGATAAGATAGCTTTTAATGCTATATTTCGTACGTACAAACTTTTGGTTCATCCAGACGAATACATGTCGGTTTGATATGGGGGACGGTCTCAACTACCATTAAAACGATCATAAGTTTCGATCGTCCAGGATGAACACGTGTTTGTCTGTACGATCATTTTGGTCAAAAGTCTGTACAAAAGGATGCTTCGTAAGTTGTGTGATTACGAAAAGCCATTTTATTTTGGACTCATTCATTTGTCCATACGAAATTTTTTCGTAAGGGACGAATTGAAAGTTTGTACGGGACAAAATCTTTTTGTCTATACGAACAGTTATTTTTCAATAAATTGGCGGGCTTTTGAACTCAATAGTCATAACTCACACATCACTTTTAAAACCTTTCGTCCTTTAGATCCTTTGCAATGGAAAGTTCAAGCAAGCGTCAAAAGTATCTAGCCAAGGGACCTCCTAAAAATTCTTCTGAGAACATTCTTTCTAAAGCCAATGAAGAGTCTTTCCCTATATTCGTGTCTGCTAAGATCACACCCTCTGGAATTCTTATCTAGGATTAACTAACCTTTCAGGTAATGAACTTGTTTGCTTCAACTCAGTTTGGTTTCATCCTCACACTAGTTTATCTCTACAACAAAGAAACCTTTCACTATTTCCTAAAAAATATATCTTTCAACTCTGACCATTCTGTTATCTGTTCCTATGTCTTTAAGTAAATAGTTGAAATCACCAAAGTTGATATAGGAATCTTTTTGAACTTAAGGACTGAGATAGCTAGAGCACATACCTTGACCACCACTTCTGAATATGAATGGTCTTAAATTAATACAGTGATTAGAGGAATCATTTTTAACAAGCATATGCCTAAAGTATCCAGTCTCGTTCGTAATGCTCGTATCATCCAGCATGTTCTTAGAACTTCTATAATTCATAAAGTTGGTGATAGAATCAACATTACTCATATTCTTTATATTGTAACCATCTTGATCATGACTAAACAATCTATAGATGAAGCCCAACTAATCCTCGACTATCTTTATGGACTCTCCAAAATTGGTCATGTCGAACATAAAAGAAGGAAGAACATTGCATTAGGACATCTAGTTGCCTACATTCTGGAGAAGAAATACAATTTGGTTCATCCTGATCAAGATTTTGAAGAACCGCTCTACTACAACGACGGATCATTTAGAGCAATCTTCAACAAAGATGAACCAAATAAAACACACGTCATTAGTGATACTGAGAAAGAACATGAACCTGCACCTGCACCTGTTAATTAACCAAATTTACAGGATTTGGTTCAAAGATTTGACCATTTAAAGACTCACTTTAATCAAAGGTTTGATCAAATTGAAGCTCATATGCAGCTGCAGGATATACAATACACTCAAGACATGGGGTTTATAAGGGATCAGATGAATGATATTAACACCAACATGCTTATGATAAGTACTTATTTTAATATCTTTGGTGCTGCACCTCCTCCTCCTCCTGACCAGGGTCCTTCTGAGTGATACTTGTACTTGATTTTATGTGTTTCTTTTATTATTGTGTTTGTATTATGGCTCAAAAAAATGTGATGTATTTTCTTTTCATTAGTTGTTTTTTATTTTCAATCTTATAATGTATTGATATCATATACTTAGTTTGTAATATCTTTCATTTTGATATCAATATAAGTTATCCTGTTTTGGCTTTAATCTTGTTTTTGAAATGTGTGATAGTCTTTATGACAATAATTAAATATTTGTTCTTAAAAGTGCTATAACTTGAAATGCAAGTTCAAATTAAATTCATTAGAAAATCTAATTTTTCTAAATTTAAGTTTTGCTTATAACTTAATGTAATTAAGATTGTCAATTTCATGTCTCTTATTTAGACTACATTAATGTCTAATATTATTATTGCAATTGTGATATTTTCTTATTTTGTATTTCACTTATAAATAAATATTTATACACTTAGAAAAATTTGAAATTTTTTATTATTGATTTTGGAAAGATCAAAATTATTCTTGAAAAATGTACAAATGTACAAAAATTAAAAAGAATGTGCAATGATTCGCAAGTTAAAAAAAATGCACAAAATAAGCCCACAAGTGAAAAGATTCACAAAAATGTGCCACAAATTTGAAAAACATGCGCATAGCGCCACATGTGGTAGTTATTTCTTTCCATAATCTTTTAATCTCTTAATTCAAATTGATCTTCTGTACATTTATATTCCATGTTGAAATTTGAAATATAAATTTTTTCTATTCATCCTTTTTGCAATGATTTTCTCTATCTTATGTCTAAATTGACTCATATTTTTTATATATACTTTTTATTATCAATGTTATATCTCTTCTTAAATTCTATGAATTACTATGATTTTTCTAATGTTTTGATTTTATTTACATGATTTATTTCAATCACTTTCAAGGATCAATTATCAAAGGATTATCATATGACTACTTATATTTCTAGTCTTTTTCTTCTTCTCTTTTTGTTGTTGTCAAAAAAGGGGGAGAAAATATTATTCGTATTTTTTTTGTTATTTTGTTGTTATTCTGTATTATCTTGTTCATATCGTATTGTATTTTTTTTAAAATAAAAAGTTAAAATTGTTGTGCAAACCTCCTTATTTTTCATATGATCATCAATTCAGAGGGAGTTTAGAAGATTCTTAGAATTTGAAATTATACAAATAATAATTATTTTGTCATCATAAAAATGGGAGAGATTGTTAAGAGAGTTGCTATTTGTAGGTTTTACATTCTTGCAACTTGTATAGTTTTGATGATTTTAAATATTATTGTTTTATGTGTTGTTATCTCATAACTCTTTTTGGAAGATTTGTTTTGCTCTTGTGTGAACTAACGTTACAGGAAAATTAAACTCCAGACTACTGAAGACTTCAAATCAAATTCAGCATGAGATATTTTATAAATTGAAACTTGTACTTTTCTTTGAATTAAGTTTGATAGGGAGTGATTATAATTGAATAAATAAACACACACACTTAAGGAGATATTTAAAAATTTATATTGATCATACGTGATGAACATAGTTAGTACGGGATGATCAAGTCAGCTATCTCCACGGAAGAGCAATGGAACGAACAGGAAGCGAAGAAAATTTTTCTAAGTCCTGATTGTTCAGGACGAATTTTTTATTAGTCCCAAGATGAAATCTCCTTTGGAAAATTTTTGTTCAGATGAAATTTATTTTCATGTCAGAATGAAATGCTCTCTGGAAAAATTTCATCCAAACGAACTCCAATTCATCCCAGGACGAAATGTCCTCTGAAAAATTTTCATTAAGATGAAATCCATATTCGTGCCAGGACAAAATGTCCTCTGTAAAAATTTTGTCTGGATGAACGCATTTTCGTCCCAAATTGAAGCGAACCGACTCTTAAAAATTTGACAACTTCATGCAGTTTTTGGAACTAACCTATGGAATAACCGTTCGTACCGGAAGAACCTAGTTCGTACGGGACGATAATTGTGTACGAAGTTAATTCATACCAATATACATTAGGTTCATTTCCAATTGATTTAAGTAAAATCATTCGGGATGATCCATGATCGTACGGGACAATCCTCTGTACACAGACTTGAATTTTAATATTTTTTGGATGGTTTTTTGTGTCTTTCCTATATAAAGTACAATCTAAACTTCTACTTAATCTTTTTACCTACTGATCTTCATGCAATTGAAAGGAGAGTCAAGGTGAGAGTGTGAGAGAGGTTTGAAGGAGATTTCTTGCCATTGGAGCGTGAAGGTTTCACTTGGTACTCAAAGGTAAGAGTCTCTACTCTTGATTTGTGATTACTTCAATATTTTTCTCTCTTCCTTCTAGATTTCTTGTGAAGAAGATCTATCAAAGAGATCCGATTCTCTGATGACACTTGGAGAGTGTACACAGATGAAGAGTACTCTACCCACACTAGGAGAGTGTGAACAGCCGAAGGGTTCTCTACTCACACTAGGAGAGTGGAAAGGACGAAGGGTTCTCTTCCCATACAAGGAGAGTGTGAAAGGACTAAGGGTTCTCTGCCTACACCGGGAGAGTGTCAAAAGATGGACGGTTCTCTGCCAATAATAGGAAGAGTGTAAAAGAATGACGGTTCTCTGCCGCACCGGGTAGTGGTTGAAGAGAGTTCTTTAAAGGCTTCTCCGCCTTGATGTGGGTGCAAAAGGATAGTCACTAGTGGTATTAGTGCAATACTGAGAGGGTACCTCTGTGGAGTGGATGTAGGTCGTGTTTGACCGAACCACTATTAATCTCGTGTCATTTATTTTTTCACTGTTTTTTATTTTTATTTTACTATTTCTAACTTGTGGTTGAAAAACGTTTTCTATAAAATTCACTAAAGTAAAATTCTCGATTTTAAATTTTAAAAGTAATATCTTTCATTTTGATATCAATATAAGTTATCCTGTTTTGGCTTTAATCTTGTTTTTGAAATGTGTGATAGTCTTTATGACAATAATTAAATATTTGTTCTTAAAAGTGCTATAACTTGAAATGCAAGTTCAAATTAAATTCATTAGAAAATCTAATTTTTTTAAATTTAAGTTTTGCTTATAACTTAATGTAATTAAGATTGTCAATTTCATGTCTCTTATTTAGACTACATTAATGTCTAATATTATTATTGCAATTGTGATATTTTCTTATTTTGTATTTCACTTATAAATAAATATTGATACACTTAGAAAAATTTGAAATTTTTTATTATTAATTTTGGAAAGATCAAAATTATTCTTGAAAAATGTACAAATGTACAAAAATTAAAAAGAATGTGCAATGATTCGCAAGTTAAAAAAAATGCACAAAATAAGCCCACAAGTGAAAAGATTCACAAAAATGTGCCACAAATTTGAAAAACATGCGCATAGCGCCACATGTGGTAGTTATTTCTTTCCATAATCTTTTAATCTCTTAATTCAAATTGATCTTCTATACATTTATATTCCATGTTGAAATTTGAAATATAAAATTTTTCTATTCATCCTTTTTGCAAAGATTTTCTCTATCTTATGTCTAAATTGACTCATATTTTTTATATATACTTTTTATTATCAATGTTATATCTCTTCTTAAATTCTATGAATTACTATGATTTTTCTAATGTTTTGATTTTATTTACATGATTTATTTCAATCACTTTCAAGGATCAATTATCAAAGGATTATCATATGACTACTTATATTTCTGGTCTTTTTCTTCTTCTCTTTTTGTTATTGTCAAAAAAGGGGGAGAAAATATTATTCGTATTTTTTTTGTTATTTTGTTGTTATTCTGTATTATCTTGTTCATATCGTATTGTATTTTTTTTTTAAATAAAAAGTTAAAATTGTTGTGCAAACCTCCTTATTTTTCATATGATCATCAATTCAGAGGGAGTTTAGGAGATTCTTAGAATTTGAAATTATACAAATAATAATTATTTTGTCATCATAAAAATGGGAGAGATTGTTAAGAGAGTTGCTATTTGTAGGTTTTACATTCTTGCAACTTGTATAGTTTTGATGATTTTAAATATTATTGTTTTATGTGTTGTTATCTCATAACTCTTTTTGAAAGATTTGTTTTGCTCTTGTGTGAACTAACGTTACAGGAAAATTAAACTCCAGACTACTGAAGACTTCAAATCTAATTCAGCATGAGATATTTTATAAATTGAAACTTGTACTTTTCTTTGAATTAAGTTTGAGAGGGAGTGATTATAATTGAATAAATAAACACACACACTTAAGGAGATATTTAAAAATTTATATTGATCATACGTGATGAACATAGTTAGTACGGGATGATCAAGTCAGCTATCTCCACGGAAGAGCAATGGAACGAACAGGAAGCGAAGAAAATTTTTCTAAGTCCTGATTGTTCAGGACGAATTTTTTATTAGTCCCAGGATGAAATCTCCTTTGGAAAATTTTTGTTCAGATGAAATTTATTTTCATGTCAGAATGAAATGCTCTCTGGAAAAATTTCATCCAAACGAACTCCAATTCATCCCAGGACGAAATGTCCTCTGAAAAATTTTCATTAAGATGAAATCCATATTCGTGCCAGGACAAAATGTCCTCTGTAAAAATTTTGTCTGGATGAACGCATTTTCGTCCCAAATTGAAGCGAACCGACTCTTAAAAATTTGACAACTTCCTGCAGTTTTTGGAACCGACCTATGGAATAACCGTTCGTACCGGACGAACCTAGTTCGTACGGGACGATAATTGTGTACGAAGTTAATTCATACCAATATACATTAGGTTCATTTCCAATTGATTTAAGTAAAATCATCCGGGATGATCCATGATCGTACGGGACAATCCTCTGTACACAGACTTGAATTTTAATATTTTTTGGATGGTTTTTTGTGTCTTTCCTATATAAAGTACAATCTAAACTTCTACTTAATCTTTTTACCTACTGATCTTCATGCAATTGAAAGGAGAGTCAAGGAGAGAGTGTGAGAGAGGTTTGAAGGAGATTTCTTGCCATTGGAGCGTGAAGGTTTCACTTGGTACTCAAAGGTAAGAGTCTCTACTCTTGATTTGTGATTACTTCAATATTTTTCTCTCTTCCTTCTAGATTTCTTGTGAAGAAGATCTATCAAAGAGATCCGATTCTCTGATGACACTTGGAGAGTGTACACAGATGAAGAGTACTCTACCCACACTAGGAGAGTGTGAATAGCCGAAGGGTTCTCTACTCACACTAGGAGAGTGTGAAAGGACGAAGGGTTCTCTTCCCATACTAGGAGAGTGTGAAAGGACTAAGGGTTCTCTGCCTACACCGGGAGAGTGTCAAAAGATGGACGGTTCTCTGCCAATAATAGGAAGAGTGTAAAAGAATGACGGTTCTCTGCCGCACCGGGTAGTGGTTGAAGAGAGTTCTTTAAAGGCTTCTCCGCCTTGATGTGGGTGCAAAAGGATAGTCACTAGTGGTATTAGTGCAATACTGAGAGGGTACCTCTGTGGAGTGGATGTAGGTCGTGTTTGACCGAACCACTATTAATCTCGTGTCATTTATTTTTTCACTGTTTTTTATTTTTATTTTACTATTTCTAACTTGTGGTTGAAAAACATTTTCTATAAAATTCACTAAAGTAAAATTCTCGATTTTAAATTTTAAAAGTAATATCTTTCATTTTGATATCAATATAAGTTATCCTGTTTTGGCTTTAATCTTGTTTTTGAAATGTGTGATAGTCTTTATGACAATAATTAAATATTTGTTCTTAAAAGTGCTATAACTTGAAATGCAAGTTCAAATTAAATTCATTAGAAAATCTAATTTTTTTAAATTTAAGTTTTGCTTATAACTTAATGTAATTAAGATTGTCAATTTCATGTCTCTTATTTAGACTACATTAATGTCTAATATTATTATTGCAATTGTGATATTTTCTTATTTTGTATTTCACTTATAAATAAATATTGATACACTTAGAAAAATTTGAAATTTTTTATTATTGATTTTGGAAAGATCAAAATTATTCTTGAAAAATGTACAAATGTACAAAAATTAAAAAGAATGTGCAATGATTCGCAAGTTAAAAAAAATGCACAAAATAAGCCCACAAGTGAAAAGATTCACAAAAATGTGCCACAAATTTGAAAAACATGCGCATAGCGCCACATGTGGTAGTTATTTCTTTCCATAATCTTTTAATCTCTTAATTCAAATTGATCTTCTGTACATTTATATTCCATGTTGAAATTTGAAATATAAAATTTTTCTATTCATCCTTTTTGCAATGATTTTCTCTATCTTATGTCTAAATTGACTCATATTTTTTATATATACTTTTTATTATCAATGTTATATCTCTTCTTAAATTCTATGAATTACTATGATTTTTCTAATGTTTTGATTTTATTTACATGATTTATTTCAATCACTTTCAAGGATCAATTATCAAAGGATTATCATATGACTACTTATATTTCTGGTCTTTTTCTTCTTCTCTTTTTGTTATTGTCAAAAAAGGGGGAGAAAAAATTATTCGTATTTTTTTTGTTATTTTGTTGTTATTCTGTATTATCTTGTTCATATCGTATTGTATTTTTTTTTTAAATAAAAAGTTAAAATTGTTGTGCAAACCTCCTTATTTTTCATATGATCATCAATTCAGAGGGAGTTTAGGAGATTCTTAGAATTTGAAATTATACAAATAATAATTATTTTGTCATCATAAAAATGGGAGAGATTGTTAAGAGAGTTGCTATTTGTAGGTTTTACATTCTTGCAACTTGTATAGTTTTGATGATTTTAAATATTATTGTTTTATGTGTTGTTATCTCATAACTCTTTTTGAAAGATTTGTTTTGCTCTTGTGTGAACTAACGTTACAGGAAAATTAAACTCCAGACTACTGAAGACTTCAAATCTAATTCAGCATGAGATATTTTATAAATTGAAACTTGTACTTTTCTTTGAATTAAGTTTGAGAGGGAGTGATTATAATTGAATAAATAAACACACACACTTAAGGAGATATTTAAAAATTTACATTGATCATACGTGATGAACATAGTTAGTACGGGATGATCAAGTCAGCTATCTCCACGGAAGAGCAATGGAACGAACAGGAAGCGAAGAAAATTTTTCTAAGTCCTGATTGTTCAGAACGAATTTTTTATTAGTCCCAGGATGAAATCTCCTTGGAAAATTTTTGTTCAGATGAAATTTATTTTCATGTCAGAATGAAATGCTCTCTGGAAAAATTTCATCCAAACGAACTCCAATTCATCCCAGGACGAAATGTCCTCTGAAAAATTTTCATTAAGATGAAATCCATATTCGTGCCAGGACAAAATGTCCTCTGTAAAAATTTTGTCTGGATGAACGCATTTTCGTCCCAAATTGAAGCGAACCGACTCTTAAAAATTTGACAACTTCCTGCAGTTTTTGGAACCGACCTATGGAATAACCGTTCGTACCGGACGAACCTAGTTCGTACGGGACGATAATTGTGTACAAAGTTAATTCATACCAATATACATTAGGTTCATTTCCAATTGATTTAAGTAAAATCATCCGGGATGATCCATGATCGTACGGGACAATCCTCTGTACACAGACTTGAATTTTAATATTTTTTGGATGGTTTTTTGTGTCTTTCCTATATAAAGTACAATCTAAACTTCTACTTAATCTTTTTACCTACTGATCTTCATGCAATTGAAAGGAGAGTCAAGGAGAGAGTGTGAGAGAGGTTTGAAGGAGATTTCTTGCCATTGGAGCGTAAAGGTTTCACTTGGTACTCAAAGGTAAGAGTCTCTACTCTTGATTTGTGATTACTTCAATATTTTTCTCTCTTCCTTCTAGATTTCTTGTGAAGAAGATCTATCAAAGAGATCCGATTCTCTGATGACACTTGGAGAGTGTACACAGATGAAGAGTTCTCTACCCACACTAGGAGAGTGTGAACAGCCGAAGGGTTCTCTACTCACACTAGGAGAGTGTGAAAGGACGAAGGGTTCTCTTCCCATACTAGGAGAGTGTGAAAGGACTAAGGGTTCTCTGCCTACACCGGGAGAGTGTCAAAAGATGGACGGTTCTCTGCCAATAATAGGAAGAGTGTAAAAGAATGACGGTTCTCTGCCGCACCTGGTAGTGGTTGAAGAGAGTTCTTTAAAGGCTTCTCCGCCTTGATGTGGGTGCAAAAGGATAGTCACTAGTGGTATTAGTGCAATACTCAGAGGGTACCTCTGTGGAGTGGATGTAGGTCGTGTTTGACCGAACCACTATTAATCTCGTGTCATTTATTTTTTCACTGTTTTTTATTTTTATTTTACTATTTCTAACTTGTGGTTGAAAAATGTTTTCTATAAAATTCACTAAAGTAAAATTCTCGATTTTAAATTTTAAAAGAGGGTAAAATTTTTTTATTACAAATTCACCCCCTATTGGTTTGCCGCTGGGACATAAGCTTAGGTTTAACAACCTAATTCTTAGTGAACAAGTTTCAACACATAAGGGATCATGTATATAAAGGAGAAATTGAACTCAATCATATTTCAACTGAAAATTAACTTGCAGACATTTTTACAAAACAACTAGCCTTTGATACTTTCAGTACATTAAGAACAAGGCTTGGTGTGATTGATTTAAATGCTTATTTAAATGTTTTTGTAACATTGATGTGTGTTTTTGTAAACGCATTTTTGTTTTTATGATTTTTCTTGTGTATGTTTGTTTTTGCCTTTTTTTATCTTTTTATTTTTGTGTGTTTTCAAAACATCTCCACATTCAAATTCATGTTTTGGAGCAGTCATATGAAATTTCTAAGTGTGATATTCGTTTGTACAAAATTAATTTTGTACTAGACAAATCTGTACTGTATTGATCAATTTGGTAGAATAGAAAGCGTACAGTTTTTCAGTTTTTAATACATTTCGTCTATACGATCATTACAATCATTGAGATGATCTGTATTCAATCGTATGTATGCATCTAGAGGGTTATACGGATAGAAGAAGTTATTATTTCAGATTGTACGTACAAACCTAGAATTCGTACATATAAACCACATGTCATTCTGAATGGGGGATGATTCAAACCATCATAAAAAATGATCTTAAATAACTGATCATCCTGGACAAACACATGTTCGTTTATACGATCATTTAGTCAAAAATATTGTACGAAAGGATGTTTCATAACCCGTATGATTACAAAAAGTTATTTCATTTTAATCGCATTCATTCGTACATATGAAATTGGACTTCGTACATACGAAAGAAAGCATCGTACGGGACGAACCATTTTTTTGTATGTACGAAATATCATTTTTCTTTAAATTGAAGGGATTTAGAACTAAAACTTCATTATCTTCAAAAGCCTTTTCCAACTTTCTTTCCCTTCGATCTTTCTATGGCAAGCTCAAGCAAAAGGGTGAGATACGCTAAGGATCTGACTAGGGGACCTTCCTCTAGGAATGCCAATGAAAGTTTCTTGACCAAAGCAAATGAAGAATCCTTTCCTAGGTTTGTATTCGCAAAAATCACCCCTTCTAGAGTTTTGATTCAGAAAAATATAATCTATCAAATATTGCCACTTTTCCCCTCTACTCAATTCGAGTTTATCCTCACTCTGATTTTTTCTTTCAAAAAGGCTACATTCCATTATTTTCTTGCAAACATGACTTTCAACTCTGATAAAAATAGGATTAGATCCTATGTTCTAGGGAAGAATGTAGAAATAACCAAGGAGGATTTGGGGATTTTCTTAAACTTAAGGATTGAAGGAGTAAGAGCCCACACCTTGACTTCTGATTCTAACTTTGATTGGATTGAGATAAACCATGTCCTTAGAGGGATTAAATAAAAATTTCATCTAACCAAAGTAAACATCTAAAACCAAGATGCTATAATCATTCAGCATGTTCTTAGGACTTCTATCAATCCAGAAGCTAGTGATATTATATATAATTAATATCACTTCTCTTCTTTCCACTATCACTTATTTGATCATTACTAGTCAACCCATTGACAAAGCCCACCTCATTTTTTACTACCTTTATGGGCTTTCTGAAATTGGCCATGTATCCCATAAGAGAAAGAAGAACATAGCCTTAGGACACCTTGTGGCATATATTCTTGAGAAGAAATATGAATTAGTTCATCCTGATGTTTCCCATCTTGAAGAGCCATTGTACTATAATGATGGTTCATTCCGAGCTATCTTTACAAAACATGATGAAGGTGCTGACAATGAGGGAGAGGAGAGAGGACCTGCACCTACGAGAGCTGGTGGACCAAATCTTGAAGAGTTGGTTCATCACTTTGATCATCTTGAGAGTCACTTTGATGGACACTTTGATCAAATTAAGACTCATCTACTGCAGTAGGATGGATAGTACCAATAGAACATAGGCTGGATACGAGGTCAATTCGACTCTTTCAGCTCAAATATGGCTATGATGAGTAGCTATTTTAATTTCTTCAACCAGCCACCTCCTCCAGCTCTGTGCCCCTCTGAATGATGACTTTACTTCTTCTGTAATTTTCTTTGTCAGTTCTAATGATGTGATGTGTTAATGTTTGAAATTTTTGTAATTAACTTTGGTACGTGTTTTTATGTTTGTTTTTTTTTTATTTTAGATGTTTGAATTGATATCAATCATGCTAAATTGTATTATCATTTCCTTTGATATGAATAAAACCCATCTTGTTTTATCTTAGTTGATTTTGATATTTTCTTGAAATGTTTGATATCTTATATATATATATTTTTTTAAATGTTTGATATCTTATATGATTATCTTGAGATAAGTGATATAAAAAGTGGTATATATCTTGAAAAGCAATACAAAAAATTCACATCATTAGAAAATTTAATTTTTCATAAATTTAAATTAGCTTATAACTTAATCAAGTTAAGGATATCATTCTCATATTTTTTTAGGCATACAAAATTTTAGTATTATTATTGCAATTTTGAAGTCTTATTATTATTTTTTTCTTTTTTCAATATAAATACCTTTGTACTTAGAAAAGTTTGAGCTTTTAGATTATTGATATTGTTGCGAATCTATGGCTTATATCATTTTGATGATATAAATACCTACCAGATGGATTAAAATAAACATAGATGCAGCTCTTAAAAGGAATCACTTGGCAGGAATGGGTGGCGTGATCCGAGATGATAAGGGGAGGTTTTTGATGGCTTTTGGCAACAATTCCTTGCATTGGGATATTTCACATTTGGAGTTAATGGCTGTTCTCGATCTGAAGAATGTAATCAAATGTTGGATGATGGAGGCTCAAGGTGTGATCATTGAAGGAGACAACATGAATATTATCAAAATGCTTAAAAATTCAGTCAAAGATTGGAAGGTTAGTAAAAAATTGATGAGAGTTTGGCTTTCTTACTTGAGTTTAAGCAAATTGTTTTTTCGCATTATTTTAGGAATGGTAACAAATTAGCAAATATTTGTGCTAATTTGGCCCTTGTGAGATCTTTTCTATGGGAAGATCTTCATGATGTTATGATTCCTCCTTCTTTCTTGTATTGCTTGAAGGAGGAATGTGATGCTTTAAGTTTGCTTTGATTTGTTGTTCTTTATTTTTTTTTAATGCAATTTTAGCATTTCTTTCAAAAAAAAAAAACATTCTTTTTCCCTACGACTGCCTTATCTACTGACATTTCAGGTTCACACGATCGGACTGCAATTTGGAACCAGCTCAAGATTGGGTAGACTAGGTCTGAGTCAGTTTGTACCCTTTTTTCTTTCTTGAGTCTATTGTATTTGGTGTGGCTCCTGATGCTTTATAACTTGAAAGATTTATGACTGTTCCCTAGAGTTTACTATTTTTGGTAACATCGACCGAGACAATTTTATATCGTCCAACAAGATCTGTTCAAAAGCAGAAACCATAATTAGGGTATCCTCATTAAAGCAGTCGTCATTATGCAAAACACATCATCCTGGATGATTTTATATCAGCTAGGACGATAAGCTCAATTCAGAAAGAATATGGCGCCAGATCTATTTAGAAATAATCTATTTTTGGACATCGTCCAAGTGGATCGTCCAGGACCATAAAATATTGTCCAGGACGATCCAGGTCAATTTTTCCAAAATTTCTCTAAAATTTAAGGAAAGCAATTATGACTTGATTTCATGATCAAATCGGCCTGGACGATTGCCAAATCGTCCTAGCTAATATACTGGATGATTGGTCATCAGATAACTATTTTTCAGGGCGATGTCGAGGATGATATTCCATAATTTGTACTGATCATCTAGAATGATATATTATCGTCCTTGACGATATGAATAAATTTCTTATGATCATCTCAAATCATCCCGGCTGATTGGGCTTAAATTGTATTGATCGTACAGGACGATATGCCTATCGTTCTGGATGATAATGTCGGTAACTTGCATTAATGAACTCATTTTGAGAGCTTCTATTTTTGCTTTGTCAAGGCACTTTTGTAGGTGTCTTTAGCATCCATTATAGCTTCATTCTTGTGGGGGAGACTTGAAGAGAGAGCTTGAAAGGGAGTGAGGAACAGGTGAAGTCTGAGAGGGAGAAGATCCAGTAAGGGGGGACTCAAGGGAGTGTGGAGGGGATTCCACACGGTTGCTCCGGCAGGCTTGCATCTTAATACCATCGGATTCAAGGCTTATCTCGAGGGAAGTTCACCAAAGAAGAAGTTCACTTTGGTGTCAAAGGACCCGGTGACTCTGCCGCACCGGGGAAGATGGAAGTGATTTTGTAAGGGATTCTCCGCCTAGCTGTTGGGGCTAAAGGAGAGACACTTATTTTAGTGCAATACTTGGAGGGTGCCTCCAAGGAGTGGACGTAGGTCAAGATTTGACCAAACCACTATAAATTTGGTGTGTTTTTTCTTATTATTGCTTCCGCATTATTTTCTTCCGCACTTTGATTTTTGTGGTGATTTTGGTTTGAGTTTTATCTTTGGTTTTAAAGTTATCCAATTCACCTCTCTCTTTGTTAGCCTTGGGTTAGTTCATAAGGGCTTAACATCCCTAACAAACTTTCAAGTGATATCAGAGCACTTTCTAGTGTCATCTGAGCACATTCAGATATTTCAAAGAATATCTTAAAAATTTGAAAAATGTACAAAGATACAAAATTTAAAGGAATGCACAATGGTTCGCAAATTTAAAAGAGACACAAAATTAGCCCAAATGTAAAAAGAAGCATAAAGTGTGCCACAAATACTAAAAAGAAGCGTAATGTTGCCACAAGTATATGTTCTTTCTTCTATCTTTTAATCATTAATTGAAAATCAATCTAATATTCAATTATAATTAATATTGGTACTTAACTTACAGTAAATTTCATTTCATGCATTTTGCAATAATTTTTCTTATCAAATTGTCTAGACTTATTCATGATCTTGATATATTTATCTTATCATTGTTATGTCTTAATTTAAATGATATGAATTTTTTTTTTCTTTAATGAACATTAATTTTATCATTGCTATCATAACTTCATTTCTTTCAGGATTAATTATCAAAGGTTTTCTCATATGACTTCTTACATTTCTATTGTTTATTTCTTCATCTCTCTTTGTTGATTATCAAAAAGGGGGAGAAATATTATTTGTCTTGTTTTATTCATGTCTTTTTCATGTCTTGTGTTTTTGTTCATGTTTTGTGTGTGAATTTCTCTATTTTAGGATTATTTAAGATTTTAGGGTTTTTATTTCATTATTGTTTTTGTGTGCTCGTCTTTGTGTGTGAAAAATTTTAAAATTTAAAGTATTGAAATGTACTTAATACAAATCACTTATACTTGAAAGTTCGTTAGAGATGTTAGGCCCTTAAGAATTAGCCCGAGGCTAACCAAGAGGGGGGGTGAATTGGTATTTTAAAATTCTTTAAACGAAAGCACAAATATCATAAACCAAAATAAACACAGAAAAATAAGGTGCGAAAATTTAAATGAGAAAGCAGTAAAAAGAACATAAGGTTTTATAGTGGTTCGGTCAGCTCGACTTACATCCACTCCCCAGAGGCGCCCTATGAGTATTATACTACCAAAGTGACTCTCCTTTAGCCCCCACAGCTAGGCGGAGAAGCCCTTATAAAAACTGCCTTTTTGCCACCCCCAGCAAGGCAGAGAACCCAACTCCTTTTTCTTCCTCCTAAATTAAGAAGAGAACCTTGATCGATCGCTGAAGCTTGCCTCTCCCAACCCTTCCAAGGCAAGAGAATCTAGTGAAATAAGAAGTTGAACAATGGTTGGAGCAACCCTTATGAACCCCTTCACAAGCTCCCCCTCACAAGATCCTCTCTCTCTCTCTCTCTCTCTCTCTCTCTCTCTCTCTCTCTCTCTCCTCTAGGCTTTCTCACGTCAAGACAACAGCAAAAGATTATTTAAAACATTGAATAATAGCTCTTAAATAAAAGAGCTTCAAAATAGCTCATTAATTGCAAGTTGTCGACAATATCGTCTAGGATGATAATTATATCATCATGGACGATCAATTCAAATCAAAGAATATCGGCCAGAAAACAGCTCTGAAAATGATCTGGATGAATCAAAATTGGCTTGATCATCTCGGCTGATCTCACGATCATCCCGAATAATTAGTTCAAATCAGAGGAAAATTTTCCAGAGCTTCTCCCAGAATTTGGGCTGTCCAATCCAGATCGTCCAGACCATCGCCCGGAATATGCTCTGGCCGATGTTGATCATCCAGAAGCAACTAAAGTTTTCAACTGATCGTCCTAGATGATATTGCGATCTTCCCGGATGATATTGTGATCGTCAAGGATAATGTGATCGTATTAATCATCCTTAATTGTCTCCATTCATTGCCGAATTAATTTAGGCATAATTGTGTAATATCATACAGACTGATACAAGATCATCTTGGACGATTTCCAAAAATACAGAATACCTAAATAGATCATGGCTATTGATTCTTTCTATTTTGAGCCTATCGTCCTAGCCGATACAGGTATCGTCCAAGCCAATCCGCTAATGACAGTTGCCTTAACTAAGAAATCCTGATTAGTTTCTATTTTGAACTCGATCGTCCAGGACGATGTGAGTAAAAACAAAAATTCTATATCACTCAAGTGTGTGTGTGTGTGTGTGTGTGTGTGTGTGTGTAGGGTTACTTAGCATCTGATACTTCAAAGATTACAATTGACTCAAGAAAGGGAAAAAGAAAACTACAAACTGACTCAGACCTAGTCTACCCAATCTTGAGCTAGTTTCGATTGCCGTCTGATTTTGAGGCCCTGAAATGTCAGTAGAAAAGGCAGTCGTAGAGAAGCAAGAGTGTTTGCTAATCATTAAAACATAATCCATGAAAATAGATTTGAAATAAAACTCAAATGATTATTTATTTAGGGGGAGTTTTGGAGAAACTTAGGTATTTCAAATTTACACAAAGAATAATTATTTTTCCATCATAAAAAAGTGGGAGTTTGTTGAAAAAGTTCCTACTTAGTTTTACATGTTTTATATTCTTGCAACTTGTATGTTTTTAATGATTTCAAATATTATTGTTTTGATTATTATTTTTCCCTCCTAACACATTTTTTGGACGAATTGTGTTTTCTCTTGTGTGTACTAACATTTCAGGAAAATCATACTCCAGATTGTTGAAGACTTCAAATCAAGATTAGCTTAGAATGATTTGTAAATTAAAGTCTATATTTTTCATTTTTATTTGATTCTGAGAGAAAGTGATTGTAATTGAGTAACTAAGCACACACACACACACCTTGGGGAGAATTTTAATATTTTTTAAACTGATCGTACAGTACGAATATTGTTTATACGGGACAATCAGATCAGTTATATTCCCAAACGAGCAATTGAACGAATAAAAGGGCAAATTTTTTTCTAAGTATAAATCATCCAGATGATATTTGATGTTCGTCTTAGGACGATGCTCTCTGGGTGCAATTCATTTAGACGATATTTAATGTTTGCCCCAGAACGAAGCTTTCGGGATGCCATTTGTCCTGATGATATTATCATTTGTCCTAGGATGATGCGCTCTGGATGTCGTTCATCAAGACAAAATTTATTAATCGTCCTAAGATGATGGGCTTTGGATTTGACGAATGAATTATTCGTCCAGATGATATTTATTGTTCGTCCCAGGACGATCTTCTCTGTTATAGAAACTTGGAGTTTGTCCTACATTTTTATACTAATGAACTTTGAGAATAATTGTTCATACCGGACTAACCAGGTTGATGCGGGATGATGGTCGGATACGAAGGCATTTCATACCAATTCACATTAAGTTTGTAAGCAACAATTTTTAACTATTTGTACATATGAAATTGGATCGTACGGGATGATCGTAGACGGTTAGAAATTGAAAATTATAGTTTTTGGACAGTTTTTCATATCTTTTCTATAAAAGGTCCATTTTAGACTATCTTAAAATCTTTTTTGTCATTTGGTCTTCATGAATGGTAAATGGAGATTGAAGGAGAGAGTGAGAGAGAGTGTTTGAAAGAGCTTTTTTCCTATTGGAGCTTGAAGGGTTCACTTGGTTACTCAAGGGTATGAATCTCTATGTGTACTTTTATATTTTAATCACTTAATTGTTTTGTCCTTCTATATTTCTCATGAGAAGATTTTTAAAAGGATCAAGTTCTCTGGCGACACTCGAGGAGTGTGAAAAGCTGAAGGTTCTCTGCCTACACTTGGAGGGTGTAAAAGGACGACGGTTCTCTGCTAACACTTGGAGAGTGTGAACAGTCGGAGGTTATTTGCTTACACTTAGAGGGTGTAAAAGGATGATGGTTCTCTACCGACACTTGGAGAGTGTGAATAGCTGGAGGTTTTCTGCCGCACCGTGTAGTGGTGGAAGAGAGTTTTTGTGAAGGCTTCTCCGCCTTACTGTGGTGGCTAAATGAGAGACACTAGTAGTAATAGTGCAATACCTGAAGTGGGAGACTTCGGGGAGTGGATGTAGGTCGTGTTTGACCGAACCACTATAAATCTTTGTGTCTTTTTTTTTGTGTTGCCTTTTTATTTCTATTATTTTTATCATATGTGGATTGAAAAATTCCTTTTGATAATTCTAAAATCAATCTTCTCAATCTATCATTTTCAAAGTTAAAAAAATAAAAAAAAAGGTTAATAAGTTATAAAATAACTAATTCTTCACCCTCTTGGTAAGCCTTTGGGACATAAGCTTAGGTCTAACAACCTAAATCATATTCAATAAGTGTCAACAAGTGATATTAGAGCTTAGTTTCGAAACCATAAGTTTAGACTATTTTTTTATTAACGACCATTGCTATATTTGAAAACTGAAACACACCTAAAGTTACTCTATAACTAGACCTCCCTTATTTGATAATATTCCTTTTGAGTTTTGGAAAACATGCAGGTCAACATTTTTACAGTCAATAGACTACCGTATGTGGATCTTAGTTTAGGAAGGGTATACAAAACCAACTAGAGTAGTTGACGAAAGTTAGAGTTAAAATCCCTTTTTAGACTGGATTGTAGAACAACGTGAACTTGCACAACTTAACGCTAAATATTTGAACAGTTTCTTTGGTGCTCTTAAATCTGAAGATTACATGCGGGTTTCCACTTGCAAAAGTGGAAAGGATATATGGGATAAACTTTGTATATTATATGAAGAGACTAATGAAGCTAAATAATCCAGACTTAATATCTTGTAGCATGATTATGAACTATTTCACATGAAACCCAATGAATCCATTTCTGACATGTACATAAGATTCACAGAAATAGTCACCTCTTTACATGCATTAGGTAGGGAACTAACGAATGCTGAAATGATTAATAAGATACTTCATTGTTTGCATACAACTTATGATGCTAAGATAATAATGATTATAGAGTCTAAAGACTTAAATATTTACTCTGTTGATAATCTTCTTGGATCACTAATTGCTTACGAGCAAGAAGTGAGTCAACAAAAGATTGATGCAGGAGAGCCATAAAAGGATAAGAATATTGCACTGAAGGTGAAGGAATTAGAGAGTGATCTATCTTTACCAAAGAATGAGGATTACATTTCTTTGATTACTAGACAGTTCATAAGCTTTTTGAAGTGGAAGAAAAAGAGACGCCAACATTGGAACCGACATAAGTTTAATAGGAATGTCAAGATTTCTAATGAAGTGATTTACTATTAGTGCAGGAAACCTGCACATGTGAAGTCAGATTTCCCAAAACTCAAAGCCACTCCAAGCAAGTGGAAGCTGGAGGAGAAACCAATTGTAAAGAAGGGAAAGAAGAAATTCCATAGAGCTTTATAGGTAGACTCAGCTTCAGACTCTTTAGAGATTGAAAGGAAGAGGAAGTCAGCAATCTGTGCTTGATGGCTGATAATCTTGATCAATCAGATCAATTAGAGGTATGTGACTTAACTTATACTAAACTTTTTGAAGTCTTTGAAAGAATACATTATGCATATAGGAAGCTAAATAAGATGCATGCTAGTTTTAACCTAGAACTACAAGAATTACAAAAAGAATTTGAAATCCTTAGAAAAGATCATGCTTTAATAGATAGCAACCACCTGAGCTTACTGGATGAATTCATTAACTTGAATAAAGAGAATATGATTTTAAAATCATCATATGTAGAACTTGAAAAAGAATTTAAGAAATTTAAGGATGAATTAGAAAGAAATGAATATCGATTAAAATATACCAATATTGTATTGGAAGATGTAAATGCATTTCTAAAATTGGAAATTAAAGCTCTTGAGAAAAATAGGAAACCCCAAACACTTGAATATTTACAAATCCTATTTTATATCCAAAATTTTTAAAACTTAACAGGAAACAAAATAATTATAGAAGATTGAGAAATCCATTTCCTGGAGTTAAATGTTTTTATTGTGGTATGTTTGGACACATAGCACACACCTGTACATTGGATAAAAAAAGTCATTTGGTGTGATAGCCTAAGATGCTTAAAAATAGACATATCATACATGCATATATTTCTAAGTTTCCAAAACGTGAACCCAAACTTATTTGGGTTCACAGGTCTAACATTTGATGATTTTACAAGCACGCTCTCACATAAGGCAGAAGTAGAGGCAGGGTTACACTTGGAGATAACACTATAAGGAAGGTGGTTTGATTAGGTATTATTAAAAATCTTGAGAACTTTTTAATTGAGAAAGTACTGGTTGTAGAAGGCTTAAAGTATAATATGTTAAGTATTTTCCAACTATGTGATAAAGGATATATCATTAAATTTTTTCCTACTAGCTGCATATTAAGCCTAAATGGTATTGAGGTTTTGTTTGGAATGAGGGTAAATAATATTTATATACTAGATTTAAATTATATAAAAACTCCTACTACTTTTTGTTTGAAAATATTTTCTAATGAATCATGACTTTCGCATAGGAGACTTTGTCATTCTAGCATGAAAAAACCTTAGAAGGTTTACCCAAAAGAATTTAATAAGATGTATACCAAACTAGACTTATTAAGAACCACCTTTGTGATGCTTGTCAATTAGAAAATAGGTGAAGTCATCTTTTCAATCCAATAAGGATCTTAGAAATAGTTAACCATTGGGGATTTTGAATATGATTCTTTTTGGACCAGTAGGAATTGTAAGTCTATGAGGGAAGGTATATGGATTTGTGATTGTGGATGATTTCTCTAGATTCACAAGGGTTAAATTTCTAATCATAAGAGTAAATCATTTGAGCAATTTAGAGATTTATGACATGGATTTAGAGGAAACTAGGATGTAAAATTTTGACGATTTAAAGTGATCATAAAGTAGAACTTGAAAATAAAAATTTTGAGGATTTTTATAAGGAGAAAGGAATTGATCACAATTTTTTTGCACCTAGAACCCCTCAACAGAATGGGATAGTCTAAAGGAAAAACATACATTAATAGAAGCTGCTCGGGCCATGTTGGCAGAATATTCACTTCCTAAATATTTATGGGCTGAAGCGGTTAGCACAGCATGTTATGTTCTTAATATGATGAATATCAAATCGAGTTTGAATAAAAAACCCTATGAGTTACTAAGGGGAGAATACATTGTTAGAATAGTTGCTATTTGAATGCCTTTACATTATTTGCAACTTGAATAGTTTTGATGATTTCAAACATTATTGTTCAAATGTGTAATTATCTCCTAACAATTTTAGAAGAGTTGTATTTGCTCTTGTGTGCACTAACATTTCAGGAAAATCAGACTCCAGACTACGATAACTTCAAATCAAATTCAACACGAGATACTTTGTTAATTTGAAGTTTGCATTTTTTTCTTTGAATTAATTTTGAAAGGGAGTGATTGTAATTGAGTGAATAAAAAACATTCAAACACACACATAAGGAGATCATAAAATTTTATACTGATCGTACTGGACGATAACCTATCGTACGGGACGATCAGGCAGTTATCTCCTATAGGGCACATGGAACGAATAGGAACTTGCTCGAAAAAAATTTTCTAAGTCCTATTCGTCCAGGACAAAATTAATTATCGTACCAGATGATTGGTTCTCTATAACATTTTTGTCCATATGAATTTTATTATCGTACGAGGCGACCGATCCTCTGGAAAATTTTCGTCCAGACAAAATTAAATATCGTACCGGACGATCAGGTCTCTGGAAAATTTTCGTCCAGACGAAAATAAATTATCGTCCGTGGAGATTGGTCCTCTGAAATATTTTAGTCCAGACGAAGTAAATAATTATCCAGGACGATCGGGTCTCTGGAAAATTTTCGTCCAGACGAACATATTTTCGTCCAAACGATTAACCGACTTAGAACAGTTTTTAGCAGTTTCTAGAACCGACCTAGTAATAACCGTTCGTACTGGACGAACCTAGTTCGTACAGGACGATCATCTGTACGAAGACATTTCATACACATATTCAAATAGGGTCGTTTCAGATCGTTTAAGTAAAATCATCCAGGATGATCCATGATCGTACAAGACGATCCACTACGTACAGAATTGAAAACTTGCAGTTTTTGGGCGGTTTTTCATGTCTTTTATATAAAAGGTCTAAATTAGACTGTCACCCAATCTTTTTGTCATTTGATCTTCGTGCCTCTTGAGAGAATAGTCAAGGAGAGAGTGGAAGAGAGCATTCAAAGGAGGATTCCTACCACTGGAGCGAGAAGGCTTCACTTGGATTTTAAAGGTAAGAGTCTCTACTTGTGAATTTGGATTACTTCACTCTTTTCCTTCTTCCTTCTAGATTCTTGTGAGAAGATCAGTCAAGGAGATCCGGTTCTCTGTCGACACTTGGAGAGTGTGAACAGCCGAAGGGTTCTCGGCCTACACTTGGAGAGTGTGAACAGCCGTAGGGTTCTCAGCCCACACTAGGAGAGTGTAAAAGGACGACGGATCTCTGCCAACACTGTGGAATGTGTAAAAGGATGACGGTTCTCTGCCAGCACTGTGGATTGTGTAAAAGGATGACAGTTCTCTGCCGCACCGGGTAGTGGTGAAAAGAGTGTGTTGTAAAGGCTTCTCCGCCTTGCTGTGGGTGCTAAAGAAGAGTCACTATTGGTTTTAGTGCAATACTCAGAGGGTGCCTCTGAGGAGTGGATGTAGGTCTGGTTATAGACCGAACCACTATAAATCTGGTGTCATTTACTTTATTGTTTTTACGTTTCCGCACTTTAAATTTCAGTTTTAACAACTCTGTGGTTGAAAAATATTTTTCTACAAACTTTAAAAGAAATATTTATTTTGGTTCAACTTAATCTTCAAAGAGGGTTTAAAATTTTTAAACTACCAATTCACCCCCCTCTTGGTAGCCTTGGGACATTTACTTAGGCTTAACAACCTAATTACTAGACTCAACAAGTGGTATCAGAGCATAGTTTCAAAATCATAAGTTTGAACTACTTTTTGATTAACATAGATGGCTACTTTTGGAAACCGAAACACACCTGAGGGTTACTCTATCACTAGACCTCCACTGTTTGACAATATTCCTTTTGATTTTTGGAAAACACGCATGTCTACTTTCTTACAGTCACTTGATTATCGCATGTGGATGCTAGTCCAGGAAGGTTACTCAAAACCAACTAGATTAGTTGATGGAATTAGGGTAGAAACACCCTATGCAGATTGGACTATTGAAGAACGTGACTTAGCACAATTAAATGCGAAATGTTTAAATAGTTTCTTTTGTGCTTTAAAATTTGAAGACTATATGAGAGTTTCCACTTGTAAAAGCGGAAAGGACATATGGGATAGACTTTGTATAACTTATGTAGGGACAAATGAGGTTAAGCAATCAAGACTCAATATCTTGTTACATGACTATGAATTATTTCGCATGAAACCTAATGAATCTATTTCAGACATGTACACAAGATTCACTCAAATTATCACCTCTTTGCATGCACTTGGTAGGGAATTAACTAATGCTGAAATGGTCAATAAGATTCTTTGTTGTTTACCTACTGCATACGATGCAAAAATTACTGCAATTACAGAGTCTAAAGATCTGAACATTTATTCCATTGACAATCTTCTTGGTTCACTCATTGCTTATGAGCAAGGAGTAAGTCAAAGAAAGATTGAGGCAGGTGAACCTAGAAAGGACAAGAATATTGCACTAAATGTGAAGAGTCAGAAAGTGAACACTCACAAACTGAGGATGAAGATGATATTGCATTGATGACTAGACAATTCAGAAGCTTTTTAAAGAGGAAGCAGAAGAGACGCCAGCAATGGAATAGAGGCAAGTATAATAGAAATGGCAAGGTTTCTAATGAAGTGATTTGTTATGAATGCAAGAAACCAGGTCATATAAAGACTGATTGTCCAAAACTCAAAGCCACTCCTAGCAAGGAGAAGGTAGAGGAGAAACCAATGGTAAAGAAGGGCAAGAATAAGTTTCAAAGGGCTTTTTGGGCGGACTCAGCTTCAGACTCATCTGAGACTAAAAAAGAAGAAGAAGTCACCAACCTTTGCTTGATGGCAGATAATGCTGAACAATCAGATTAAGAAGAGGAGTACTCTCACACAAGACCTTGTGAGAGTATATGGTACCTGGACAGCGGATATTCAAAGCACATGACTGAAGATACTACACAATTCATAACGCTGGAAGCCAGGAGTGGAGGCAAGGTTACACTTGGAGATAATACCACAAAGAAAGTGGTTGGATCAGGTATGATTGAAAATTTGAAAAACTTTTTCATAGACAATGTGTTATTAGTTGAAGTCATAAAACATAATTTGCTTAGCATAAGTCAGCTATGTGATAAGGGCTATAATGTAAAATTTTTACCTACTAGCTGCATAATTAGCCTAAATGGGAGAATTGTTTTAAATGGAAAAAGGGTAAATAATGTCTACATGCTAGATTTAAATTGTATTCAATCTCCTACTGCTTTTTGTTTGAAAATTATTTCTGATGAATCATGGCTTTGGCATAGGAGACTTTGTCATTCTAGTATGAAAAATCTTAGAAGAATTACCCAAAAGAATTTGGTGAGAGGTATACCTAAACTAGACTTTACCAAGGACCATCTTTGTGATGCATGTCAATTAGGAAAACAAGTGAAGTCCTCTTTTAAGTCCAATAAAGATCTTAGGACCAGTAAACCTTTAGAAATTCTATACATGGATCTTTTTGGACCTGTAGGCACTATAAGTCTAGGAGGGAAGGTATATGGATTTGTTATAGTAGATGATTTTTCAAGATTCACATGGGTTAAATTTCTTTTTCATAAGAGTGAATCATTTGAGGAATTCAGAAATTTTTCAACTTGGATACAAAGAAAACTAGGATGTGAAATAATTTCTATACAAAGTGATCATAGAGAAGATTTTGAAAATGAAAGATTTGAAAATTTCTGTAAAGAAAAGGGGATTGATAACAATTTTTCTGCACCTAGAACTCCTCAACAAAATGGGGTAGTTGAAAGAAAGAACAAAACATTAATAGAAGCCGCCCGAGCAATGTTAGCAGAATACTCGCTTCCTAGATATTTTTGGGCTGAGGCGGTTAGCACTGCATGCTATGTTCTGAATAGGGTGAATGTGAGATCAAATTTGAAAAAAACACCCTATGAGTTGCTAAAAGATAGAACACCTAATTTGTCTCATTTGCATGTATTTGGTTGCAAGGTGTTCATACATAATAATGGAAAATCTGCCTTAGGAAAATTTGATCCAAAATCAGATGAAGGAATTTTTGTTGGATATTCAAGTGTTGGAAAATCTTATAGGGTATTCAACAAAAGAACTTTAGTCATTGAAGAAACCACACATGTTGTATTTGATGAAAGTGGAAACATGGAAGAGCCAAATGTTGTTGAAGAAGAAATTGAAGAAAACTCCCAAAAGATTGATAGATTAAATTTGGAAGAAAATTTGGAAAGAGAAGACCCTTTGCCTAGAGATTTGAGATTTTCTAAAAACCACCCAAAGGAATTGATTATAGGTGAACCAAGTGAGGGTGTTAGAACTAGGCGTGGATTAAATAAGGAAGTCAATCATTCAGCCTTTATTTCAACTATTGAACCCACTAACATTGATCAAGCACTTTCTGATGAATTTTGGATATTGGCCATGCAAGAAGAGTTAAATCAATTTGTAAGAAATAAAGTTTGGGAACTAACTACAAGGCCAAAAGATCAAAGTGTTGTTGGAACCAAGTGGGTGTTCAAAAATAAAATGAATGACTCAAGAGTAGTCATTAGAAATAAGACTAGATTAGTAGCTAAGGGGAATAATCAAATTGAAGGAATTGATTTTAAGGAAACTTTTGCCCCTGTAGCTAGACTTGAAGCAATTAGGGTTTTACTAGCCTTTGCCTGTTTTAAAGGTTTTAAATTGTTTCAAATGGATGTCAAAAGTGCATTTTTAAATGGGGTAATTGAGGAAGATGTTTTTGTAGAACAACCTCCAGGTTTTGAAAATTCTAAATTTCCAAATCATGTTTTCAAGTTAAAAAAGGCATTATATGGATTGAAACAGGCACCTAGGGCTTGGTATGAGAGGTTGAGCACCTTCCTACTTGAAATATCTTTTGAAAAAGGAAGTGTGGATACAACTCTCTTTTTAAGAAAAATTGGAAAGGATATACTTATTATTCAAATTTATGTGGATGACATCATCTTTGGATCTTCAAATAAATATCTTTGTGATGATTTTTCTTAAACAATGAGTAGTGAATTTGAAATGAGTCTAATGGGAGATTTAAATTACTTTCTAGGATTTAGCATTAAGCAACTTGAGGAAGGTACTTTTCTTAGTCAAACTAAATATATTAAGGACATCCTCAAAAAATATGAAATGGACAATGCTAAACCTGTTAGTACACCAATGAGTTCCTCAGTTCAGTTGGATAAGGACCTTAAGGGAAAATCTGTTGATCAAAAGAAATTTAGAGGGATAATTGGATCTTTACTTTACTTGACTGCTAGCCAACCAGATATTATGTTCAGTGTTTGCTTATGTGCTAGATTTCAATCAGATCCAAAAGAATCACATCTGACAGCAGTGAAAAGGATTTTAAGATATCTACTATGAACTCAAAACTTAGGAATTTGGTATCCTAAGTTTAGCTTTTCATTTGAAATTATTGGTTACTTAGATTCTGACTTTGCAGGCTATAGAGTGGATAGGAAAAGCACTTCTGGAACATGTCAATTCATTGGAAATTCATTAGTTTCATGGTCTAGTAGAAAATAAAATTCAGTGGCACTATCTACTGCAGAAGCAGAATACATTGCATTAGGAAGTTGTGTGGCACAAGTACTTTGGTTAAAACAACAGTTGATTGATTTAGGATTAACTATAGGCACTATTCTAATTTATTGTGACAATACTAGTGCTATTTGCATTTCCAAAAATCCTATTCAACATTCTAGAACCAAACACATTGATATAAGGCATCATTTCATAAGGGATCATGTATCCAAAGGAGAAATTGAACTCATACATATTTCAACTTAAATCAACTTGCAGACATTTTTACAAAACCTTTAGCCTTTGATACTTTCAGTACTTTAAGAACAAGGCTTGGTGTTATTGATTTGAATGCCTAAACAAAATGTCTTTGCAACATTGATATTTGTTTTATTTTGTTTTTGATTTTGTGAAATTTTGTGTGTTTTGAATGAATTATTTTTGGGTCTATGGTTTTGTTTTATGTTTTATGTGTTTTTTGAATGTTTAGTTTAATTTTCTTAATTTAAAATTCAAAATTAAAAAATTTGGAGGAATTCGTCCGGGACGAATTTTTTTTCGTACGGGACGATATGTGAAAGAACAGTTTGCGCGAATTTTAATCGTTTTGAGAGCAGTTTTTAATTAGATCGTCTGTACGATCTTACGATCGTCCAGGACGAAAATATTTTTTTTCCCTCAAATGTCGGGACGATTGAATGGAGCGGTTGAGTGGATAAGACAGTTTTTAATATGGACTTCGTCTGTACGAAGTTTTCATTCATCCAGACGAACAGGTGTCGGTTCATTGTAGGGGACGGTTTTTAAGAGACATTAAAACAGTAACTTTTTTTATCGTCTGTACGAAAAAATTTCGTCTGTACGATCGGTCAAATCAAAAAGCCTGTACGAAGGGACGCATTGTAAGTTGTGTTGATTATGAAAAGCCGTTACATTTTGGACGAATTGGATCGTCTGTACAAAATAATTTCGTCCAGACGAACGATGATTTTTGTCCAGGACGAACGTATCATTTTTCTTTAAATATGAAGGCTTTCTAACTTAACAATCACACTTCCAAAATTCATTTTCAATCCCTTTCTACTTCAAATCGACAATGGCCTCCTCAAGCAAGAGACAAAAGGTGTTGGTGAAGAAACCAAATAGGAATGCCTCAGACAACTTTCTTTCTAAGGAGAATGAGGAATCTTTTCCTCGTTTTGCATCCGCCAAAATCACTCCCTCTCGCATTCTAATTCAAACTGAGTTAAAATTTCGGGTAATGCACCTCTTTGCCTCAACTCAATTTCATTTCATTCTTTCTCTCGTCCACTTCTACAATAAGCAAACCTACCACTATTTCCTAGCGAACATGAGTTTTGATTCTGACCACTCCTCCATTAGTTCTTATGTCTTCAAGCAAAATGTTGAGATCACCAAGCACGACCTTGGTGCATTTTTGAACTTAAGAACTGAGGGATATAGAGCTCACACCCTAATGTCAGAAACCTCTTTCAAATGGTATCATTTCAATAAGGTAATTAGAGAAAATGGTATTGACAAGTATGTCGCTAGAGTCTCCGGTATGACCAAAAATGCCCGAATCATCCAGCATATCCTTCGATCCTCAATCATTCCTAAAGCTGGTGATAGGATTAATATTACCCCTCTCCTTTCTTCTCTAACCTTTTTAATTATGGAAGGTCATCCTATTGACAAAGCCCAACTTATCATAGATCATATCTATGGGCTTTCAGAAATAGGACATGCAGATCAGAAGAGGAAGAAGAACATTTCATTAGGACCCTTAATCACTTACATTTTGGAAAAGAAATACAACTTAGTGCATCCTGATGAAGAATACGAAGAGCCAGTTTACTACAATGATGCTTTCTTCAGATTGCTCTTCAAGGAGGAAAAAGGAAAAGCACATGCCAGTGCTTCAGAAGAGGAGGAAGAAGAAGGAGAGCAAACTTCTGCTCCTCAATCAGATTATCAGAATCTGATTGAAATATTTGATAGATTAGAGACTCACATTGATCAAAGGTTTGATCAATTTGATGCTCAACTTACGCAGCAGCAACAAGACATTGGTAATATTAGAAATGAAGTACATGAAATTAATACCAATGTAATGTTGATGGCCTCCTACTTCAACCTTTTTGGCGGCATTCCTCCTCCTCCTCCAGAATAGTAGAGATGAATTTCTATGTGTTTGTTGTATTCGTATTTTTTGTTTTTATTGTGTCAGTTTCAATGTTAAGTGTTTGTGTTTATGTTTGTTTTTTTTTTAAGTTCAATGTATTTTCTTACTTGTTTTTTAGATATAATGAAATGTGTAATCCGTTCATTAATATCAATGGATTTTTTTTTAAATTTGATTTGTTTTTGAAATGTGGTTAATGTTTATGAATTTCATTAGTATTATTTAATCTTCATAGTGCTTAAATTAGATTGTAATTTGAGATTATCTATATTAGAAAATCTAGTATTTCTAAATTTAAAATTTGTTTATAACTTGTTGTAATTAGAACTTTTAAATTCATGTCTATTCATTTAGACTACATAAAAGTTAATATTACTATTACAATTTAGATGTTTTCTTATTTTGTATTTCTATGCTCAAGTGATATTTATGCACTTAGAAATATTTGAAATTTTAGATTATAGATTTTGGAAAGAATTGGTCTCAATTACTCTTGAAAATTGTACAAAAATTACAAAAATCAAAAGGAATTCGCAAAGATTTGCAAAGTGAAAAAGAGACACAAAATAAGCCCAACAAAGAAGAAATGAACAAAAATATGCCCCAAAAATTTTGAAAAAGATGCGCAAAGCGCCACATGTGGTAATTCTCTTCTTTCCAAATTGTTTCAATCTCCTAATTCAAATTGATCTTATGTTCATTTATATTCTATTGAACTTTGAAATTTAAAATTTTTATACATCTCTCTTGTAATGATTTTCTATAGTTGAATGTCTAAATTGAATCATGTCTTTGATAAATTCTTCTTACTAACAATGTTATATCACTTCTTAAATTTTATGCATTTCTATGATTGAACTAATATTTTTAGTTTAAAATTGCATACCTTATGTCAATAACCATTTAGATTAAATTTTAAAATGAATTTCATATAATTACTTGCATTTCTCGTCTATTTCTTCTTCACTTTTTGTTGCTGTCAAAAAGGGGGAGAAATTATTGTGTTTTCTATTTTGATTATTCTGTTTGCAAGTTGTATTTGACTTTATGGTTGTTTGTGTTAAAACTTTTGAAAATAAAAAATATTGTTCTTTATGACTCCTCATTTTAATGTACTCATCAATTCAGGGGGAGTTTAGGAGATAAGAGATTTGTTTAACTTGAAACCATACAAACAATAATTGTTTTGCCATCATCAAAAAGGGGGAGATTGTTAGAATAGTTGCTATTTGAATGCCTTTACATTGTTTGCAACTTGAATAGTTTTGATGATTTCAAACATTATTGTTCAAATGTGTAATTATCTCCTAACAATTTTATAAGAGTTGTATTTGCTCTTGTGTGTACTAACATTTCAGGAAAATCAGACTCCAGACTACGATAACTTCAAATCAAATTCAACATGAGATACTTTGTTAATTTGAAGTTTGCATTTTTTTCTTTGAATTAATTTTGAAACGGAGTGATTGTAATTGAGTGAATAAAAAACATTCACACACACACATAAGGAGATCATAAAATTTTATACTGATCGTACTGGACGATATCCTATCGTACGGGATGATCAGGCAGTTATCTCCTATAGGGCACATGGAACAAATAGGAACTTGCTCGAAAATTTTTTTCTAAGTCCTATTCGTCCAGGACAAAATTAATTATCGTACCAGATGATTGGTTCTCTGTAAAATTTTCGTCCAGACGATTTTTATTATCGTACGAGGTTACCGGTCCTCTGGAAAATTTTCGTCCAGACGAAATTAAATATCGTACCGGACGATCAGGTCTCTGGAAAATTTTCGTCCAGACGAAAATAAATTATCGTCTGTGGCGATTGGTCCTCTGAAATATTTTCGTCCAGACGAAGTAAATAATCATCCAGGACGATCGGGTCTCTGGAAAATTTTCGTCCAGACGAACATATTTTCGTCCAAACGATTAACCGACTTAGAACAGTTTTCAGCAGTTTCTAGAACCGACCTAGTAATAACCGTTCGTACTGGACGAACCTAGTTCGTACAGGACGATCATCTGTACGAAGACATTTCGTACACATATTCAAATAGGGTCGTTTCAAATCGTTTAAGTAAAATCGTCCAGGACGATCCATGATCGTACAGGACGATCCACTGCATACAGAATTGAAAACTTGCAGTTTTTGGGCATTTTTTTCTTGTCTTTTATATAAAAGGTCTAAATTAGACTGCCACCCAATCTTTTTGTCATTTGATATTCGTGCCTCTTGAGAGAATAGCCAAGGAGAGAGTGGAAGAGAGCATTCAAAGGAGGATTCCTACCACTGGAGCGAGAAGGCTTCACTTGGATTTCAAAGGTAAGAGTCTCTACTTGTGAATTTGGATTACTTCACTCTTTTCCTTCTTCCTTCTAGATTCTTGTGAGAAGATCAGTCTAGGAGATCCGGTTCTCTGCCGACACTTGGAGAGTGTGAACAGTCGAAGGGTTCTCTGCCTACACTTGGAGAGTGTGAACAGCCGTAGGGTTCTCTGCCCACACTAGGAGAGTGTAAAAGGACGATGATTCTCTGTCAACACTGTGGATTGTGTAAAAGGACGACGGTTCTCTGCCAGCACTGTGGATTGTGTAAAAGGACGACGGTTCTTTGCCGCACCGGGTAGTGGTGAAAAGAGTGTGTTGTAAAGGCTTCTCCGCCTTGCTGTGGGTGCTAAAGGAGAGTCACTATTGGTTTTAGTGCAATACTCAGAGGGTGCCTCTGAGGAGTGGATGTAGGTCTGGTTATAGATCGAACCACTATAAATCTGGTGTCATTTACTTTATTGTTTTTATGTTTCCGCACTTTAAATTTCAGTTTTAACAACTCTGTGATTGAAAAATATTTTTCTACAAACTTTAAAAGAAATATTTATTTCGGTTCAACTTAATCTTCAAAGAGGGTTTAAAATTTTTAAACTACCAATTCACCCCCCTCTTGGTAGCCTTGGGACATTTACTTAGGCTTAACAACCTAATTACTAGACTCAACATACATAATTTTTCTCATTTGCATGTCTTTGGATGTACGGTGTCCATATATAATAATGAAAAATCTAACTTAGAAAAATTTGATCCAAAATCAGATAAAGGAATTTTTCTAGGATATTCTAGTGTCGAAAAATCTTATAGAGTATTTAATAAAAGAACTTTTATAATTGAGGAGACCAAACATGTTGTATTTGATGAATCTGGTATTTTGAAATAGCTTATTTTTAAAGAGGATGAGATAGAAATTGACCCCCAAAAGACTGAGAAAATAAATTTAATGAAAATTTGGAAACTGAAAATCCGTTGCCTAGAGATTTGAGATTTTCTAAAACCACCCAAAAAAATTAAGTATAGGTGAACCTAATGAGGTTGTTAGCACTAGGCATGGACTGAGCAAAGAAGTCAATCATTCAGCCTTTATTTCTACCATAGAACCCACAAATAATGATCAAGCACTTTCGGATGAATTTTAGATTTTGGTAATGCAAGAAGAATTAAATCAATTTGTAAGAATGAAGTATAGGAATTAATTGCAAGGCTAAAGGATCAAAGTGTTGTTAGGACTAAGTAGGAATTTAAGAACAAAATAAATGACTCAAGAGTAGTTATTAGAAATAAGGCTAGATTGGTGGCTAAGGGGTATAATCAGATTGAAGGGATTGATTTTGAGGAGACTTTTGCCCTTGTAGCTAGGCTTAAACCAATTAGGGTTTTATTAGCCTTTGCCTGTTTTAGAGGTTTTAAGTTGTATCAAATGGATGTTAAAAGTGCCTTTTTAAATGGGTTAATCCAAGAGGATGTTTTTATAAAACAACCTCCAGACTTCGAAAATTCAATATACCCAAATCATGTGTTTAAGTTGAAAAAGGCATTATACGGATTGAAAAAGACACCTAGGGCTTGGTATGAGAGGTTGAGCACCTTCCTACTTGAGAGATCTTTTAAAAAAGGAAGTGTGAACACAACTCTTTTTTTAAAGAAATTGGGAGAAGATATACTTATTGTATAAATTTATGTTGTTGAAATCATCTTTAGATCTACTGATAAAAAATTTTGTGATGAATTTTCAAAAAAAATGAGTAGTGAATTTGAGATAAGCCTAATGGGAGATTTAAGTTACTTTCTAGGCTTTAGCATTAACCAAATTGAGGAGGGTAAATTTCTTAGTCAGTCAAAGTATGTGAAGGACATCCTCAAAAAGGTTGAAATGAATAATGCTAAACTTGTTAGTACACCTATGAGTTTCTCTGTTTAGTTTGTTAAGGACCTAAAGGAAAAATCTGTTGATCAAAAGAAAATTAGAGAAATCATTGGATCTTTTCTTTTCTTGACAGCTAGCCCACTCAATATTATGTTTAGTGTTTATTTATGTGCTAGATTTTAATCAGATCCAAAAGAATCACATTTGATAGTAGTGAAAAGGATTTTAAGGTATCTCCTGGCAACTCAGAACTTAAGAATTTGGTATCCTTAGTTTAGCTCTTCATTTGAAATAATTGGATATTCAGATTCGGATATTGCAGGTTGTAGGGTTGATAGAAAGATTACTTCTGGATCATGTCAATTTATTAGAAATTCTTTAGTCTCTTAGTCAAGTAGAAAACAAAATTTGGTAGCCCTATCTACTGCTGAAGCTGAATACATTGCCTTAGGAAGTTGTGTGGCACAAGCACTTTGGTTGAAACAATAGTTGATTTATTTAGGATTAATAATAGGCATAATTCCCATTTATTGTGATAACACTAGTGCCATTTATATTTTTAAAAATCCTATTCAACATACAAGAACCAAACATGTAGACATCAGACATCATTTCATAAAGGATCATGTATCCAAAGTAGAAATTGAACTCAATATGGTTTCAACTGAAAATCAACTTGCAGACATTTTTACAAAACCACTAGACTTTGATACTTTCAGTACATTAAGAACAAGGCTTGGTGTGATTGATCTAAATGCTTAATTCTGTAATATTGATGCATTTTTGGTTTTGTGATTTTTCTTGTGTATGTTTGTTTTTGTCTTTTTTATCTTTTTTTTGTGTGTTTTCAAAACATTTCCACATTCAAATTCATATTTTTGAGCAAGCATACGAAATTTCTAAGTGTGACATTCGTCTATACAAAATTAATTTTGTACTGGATGAATCCTGTAGCGTATCGATCAATTTGGTAGAATATAATGCGTACAGTTTTTCTAATTTTAATAGAGTTCGTCTGTACGATCATTAAAATTGTCTAGTCGATGTGTATTCAATGGTATATACGCATCTAGACAATTATATAGACATAAGAAATTATTTTAGATCGTACGTATGAACATAGAATTCATACATACGAACCACGTGTCATTCTGAATGGGGGACGATTCAAACCATCATAAAGATGATCTTAAATAACTTATCATCCCGGACAAACACATGTTCATCTATACGATCGTTGGGTCAAAAAGTCTGTTCAAAAGGATGCTTCGTAACTTGTATGATTACAAAAAGTTATTTCATTTTAATCGCATACATTCGTACAAACGAAATTGGACTTTGTACATACGAAAGCAAGCATCGTATGGGACGAACCAATTTTTTGTCTGTACGAAATATCATTTTTCTTGAAATTGAAGGGCTTTAGAACTCAAACTTCATTCTCTTCAAAATCCTTTTCCAACCTTCTTTCCCTTCGATCTTTTTATGGCATGCTCAAGAAAAAGGGTTAGACACGCTAAGGATCTTACTAGGGGACCTTCCTCTAGGAATGCCAATGAAAATTTCTTGACCAAAGCAAATCAAGAATCCTTTCCTAGGTTTGTATCCACAAAAATCACCCCTTCTAGAGTTTTGATTCAGGAAAATACATTCTATCAAATATTTCCACTTTTTGCCTCTACTCAATTCGAGTTTATTCTCACTCTGATTTATTCTTTCAATAATGCTACATTCCATTATTTTCTTGCAAACTTGACTTTCAACTCTGATAAAAATATGATTAGATCCTATGTTCTAGGGAAGAATGTAGAAATAACCAAGGAGGATTTAGGGATTTTCTTAAACTTAAGGATTGAAGGAGTAAGAGCGCACACCTTGACTTCTAATTCTAACCTTTATTGGTGTGAGATAAACCGTGTGATTAGAGGGATTAAACAAAAATGTCATCTAACCAAAGTAAACCCCATACAGTAAGATGCTAAAATCATTTAGCATGTTCTTAGGACTTCCATCATTCCAAAAGCTGGTGATAGAATTAATATCCATTATCTTCTTTCCACTGTCACTTATCTGATCATTACTGGTTAACCCATTGCTGAAGCCCAACTCATTTTTGACTACCTTTATGGGATTTCTAAAATTGGCCATGTATCCGATAAGAGAAAGAAGAACATAGCCTTAAGACACCTTGTAGCATATATTCTTTAGAACAAATTTGAATTGGTTCATATTGATGTGTCTCAGCTAGAAGAGCCATTGTATAACAATGACAGTTCATTACAAGCTATCTTTGTAAAATAAGATAAAGGTGTTGACACTGAGGGAGAAGAGATAGGACCTAAACCTGCACGTGTTGGTGGACCAAATCATTAGGAGTTGGTTCATCATTTTGATCATCTTAAGAGTCACTTTGATCATGATTCTGATCAAATTGAGACTCATGTACAGTAATAGGACGCACAGTACCAGCAGGACATAGGCTGGATACGAGGTCAATTCGACTCTGTGATCTCAAATATGGCTATGGTTAGTAGCTATTTTAATTTCTTCAACCAGCCACCTCCTCCAGATCAAGGCCCCTCTGAATGATGACTTTACTACTTCTGTGATTTTCTTTGTCAGTTCTGATGATGAGATATCATGTGATGTGTTAATGTTTGAAATTTTTATAACTGTCTTTGGTACGTATTTTTATCTTTATTGTTTTTGTTTTAGTTGTTTGAATTGATATCAATTATGCTAAATTGTAATATCATTTCCTTTGATATGAATAAAAACCATCTTATCTTGTCTTAGTTGATTTTGATATTTTATGGAAATTTTTGATAGCTTATAAGAATATCTTGAGATAAGTGATCTAAAAGGTGGTATATATCTCGAAAAGCAATGCAAAAATTTCACATCATTAGAAAATCTAATTTTTTATATATTTAAATTAGCTTATAACTTAATCAAGTAATGGATATCATTCTCATATTCTTTTTAGGCATACAAAATTTTAGTATTATTATTGCAATTTTGAATTCTTATTATTATTTATTTCTTTTTTCAGTATAAATATCTTTGTACTTAAAACAAATTGAGCTTTTAGATTATTGATATTTCAAAGAACAACTTGAAAATTTGAAAAATGTTCAAAGGTACAAAAATTAAAAGAATGCACAATGGTTCGCAAATTAAAAAGAGGCACAAAATTAGCCCAAACGTAAAAAGAAGCATAGAGTGTGCCACAAATACTGAAAAGATGCACAATGTTGCCACAAGTATATGTTCTTTCCTCAATCTTTTAATCCTTAATTTAAAATCAATCTAATGTTCAATTATAATTAATATTGGAACTTGACTTTCAGTAATTTTCATTTCATCAATTTTTAAAAAAATTTCCTTATCAAATTGTCTAGACTAATTCATGATCTTGATATATTTATCTTGTCATTGTTATATCTTAATTTAAATGATATGAATTTTTATTTTTCTTTAATTTCGATCATAACTTCATCTCTTTCATGATCAATTATCAAAGGTTTTCTCATATGATTTCTTACATTTCTATTGTTTATTTCTTCATCTCTCTTTATTGATTGTCAAAAAGGGAGAGAAATGTTGTTTGTCTTGTTTTTTTCATGTCTAGTTCATGTCTTGTGTTTTTGTTCGTGTTTTGTGTGTGATTTTCTTGATTTTAGGATTGTTTAAGATTTTAGGGTTTTTATTTCTATAATGTTTTTGTGTGCTCGTCTTTGTGTGTGAAAAACTTTAAAATTTAAAATATTGATATTTACTTAATACATACCCCTTACACTCACATGATTATTTATTTAGGGGGAGTTTAGGAGAAACTTAGGTATTTCAAATTTACACAAATAATAATTATTTTTCCATCATAAAAAAATGGGAGATTGTTGAAAGAGTTACTAGTTAGCTTTACATGTTTTACATTCTTGCAAATTGTAAGTTTTTTATGATTATAAATATTATTATTTTGATTATTATTTTTCTCTCCTAACACATTTTTTGGACGAATTTTATTTCTCTTGTGTGTACTAACATTTCAGGAAAATCATTCTCCAGATTGTTGAAGACTTCAAATTAAGATCATTTTAGAATGATTTGTAAATTGAAGTCTAGATTTTTCATTTTTAGTTGATTCTGAGAGAAAGTGATTGTAATTGAGTAACTAAGCACACACAAACCTTGGGGAGAAATTTTTTTTTAATTGATCGTATAGTATGAATCATGTTTGTACGATATGATCTGGTTAGTCATATTCCCAAATAAGCAATGGAATGAACAGAGAAGGCAAATTTTTTTTTCTAAGTATAAATTGTCCAGAAGATATTTGATGTTTGTCCCAGGATGATGCTTTCTGGATGCAGTTTATTTAGATGATATTTAATGTATGTCCCAGGACGATGCTTCCGGGATGCAATTTATTCCGATAATATTTATCATTTGTCCTAGGACGATGCGTTCTAGATGTCATTCATCCAGACAATACTTATCAATTATCCCAAGACAATGGGTTCTGGATTTGCCAAATGAACTATTCGTCCAGACGATATTTATTGTTCGTCCCAGGACAATCTTCTCTGCTCTAGAAACTTGGAGTTTGTCCTGCATTTTTGTATTAATAAACTTTAAGAACAATTGTTCATACCGGACAAACCAGGTTCATATAAGATGATGATCATGTACGAAAGCATTTCATACCAGTTCACATTATGTTCGTACTCAACAGTTTTTATTCTATTTATACGTACAAAATTGGATCGAACGGGATGATCGTGGTCGGTTAGAAATTGAAAATAACATTTTTTGGACAGTTTTTTGTGTCTTTTTTATAAAAGGTCCATTTTAGAAAGTCTTAAAATCTTTTTTTTTTTTCATTTGTTCTTCATGAATGGTAATTGGAGATTGAAGGGGAGAGTGAGAGAGAGAGTGTTTGAAAGAGATTTTTTCCTATTAGAGCGTGAAGGGTTCACTTGGTTACTCAAGGATAAGGATCTCTGTGTGTACTTTTGTATTTTCTTCACTCTTTTGTTTTGTCCTTCTAGATTTCTCGAGAGAAGATCTTTCAAAAGGATCTGGTTCTCTGCCGACACTCGAGGAGTGAAAAGCTGAAGTATCTCTTCCTACACTTGGAGAGTGTAAAAGTACGACGGTTCTCTGCCGACACTTAGAGAGTGTGAAAAGTCGGAGGTTCTCTCACTACACTTGGAGGGTGTAAAAGGATGATGGTTCTCTGCCGACACTTGGAGAGTGCATCCGGAGGTTCTTTGCCACACTGGGTAGAGGTGGAAGAGAGTTTTTCTTAAGGCTTCTTCGCCTTGCTGTGGGGGCTAAATGAGAAAACTATTGGTAATAGTGCAATACCTAAAGTGGGAGACTTCAGAGAGTGGATGTAGGTCATTTTGTGACTTATAACTCTAAAAAATTTATTTTTATCAAATTTAGAGAGCATTAGGATACCAAATTTTTGTGGTTTGCTTGTCTATATGTGAGGGCTAAAAAGATGAATTTATAAACCCATTTGAATGTTAATGGCACATAAGGACAATAATTAAAGACATTATAGTGAACTTAGAATAAATATTAAAAATTCATACACACATCCAGTAGAGATGGAACTTTAAATTAGTGAACTTAGACAAATTATAAACCATAGGAGCTAATTTACCTTGATTTGACATTAATTCACCATAAAATAAAATTAATAAAAAATTAGCCCTTAATTAAGGGATAAAACTTCAATAATTCCTAATGAATAAATAAAAAAATAGGAAATTTAAAATTAATTTTAATCAACCTTAAATCAAACCTAGAATTAAAGAAATATAAAATTCAAAACCAAATTTTAATTAAACTTTATTTTATAATTCATTAAAACTTTAAATAAAGTCATTAAGATTAATCGATTATAAATTAAATAAATTCATTAAAAATTTAATATTAATCAAATTATATTTGAATTTTCATGGATTATTCTAATTGTTATACTTAACCATTGGCTTTCATCTCTTTACTATTTGAGTTATTTTGATTAGGAAACTAAATAGCCCAAGTTTTATATGAATAAATGATATTAAAAAATTCAATAAAATTAAATTTTTTCATATAATTAAATAAATATAATTAAAATATACTTAATAAATTTAAATGCAAATAACATAAAAATAGAAATTATTAATTTAAAATTAAATATATTTAAATTTAATTCATTAATATTAGAATATGAATTCATTAAAATTAATTAAAAATATAATAAATAATTAAAAATTCCAAATAATTAAAATAAAATTTATAATTAATTTTTAAATATACTAAAAAAAGATTAATATGATAATTCTTTAATTAAATTTATTTTTATCAAGTAAAATTGATGATTAATATTAATTAAATAATAAAGACCTTTATGCTTCGTGCTTGACTCTACTCAGTGGCAATTTATCATTTGATTTCAAGGCCTCAAATCATTTTTAAATAACCAAAACATCCCTATGTTTTGTGTACAACTCCTTTCAAGGAGTCTAACACATTGGATTGGGGGATCATCAAACCCTTAACAAATCCTTGACCCTATACACCATGTTTGACTCCATTTGGAGAGCATGTGTATTAGAATAAGGTGTTCCCTCTTTCTATCCCTAAAAAATCATTAATCAATCTTCAAAAGCTTCATGTGATAACCTATCCAATATGGGGGATGATTACATTTTGATTGTAACCTTAGGATTTGTAGGTTAGTAGCTCCTACACTTAGAGTTATTAACTTACAAATTCTATAAAATTAAATAATCAAATTCCAACCTTCCAAATATAAATATTAAAATCCAAATTTGTACATGGTAAACCTTAACTAAATAACCCCTTTTAACCTTAATGAACAAACAATTTAAATGTAAGAAACTTAAACACTAAACTCCTATAAGATATACCAAAACTACACAGCCTCCTTAACACACTTAGATGGTTTGTTAGGATAACCAACTCTACCCTAGGTTAGGTTGGTAGTTTAAACTTCTTTCCTAGGGCTTTATTTAGGGAGCATCCAATGTTTGTTTATTTATATTTTAATTCATTTTTGTGCAGTTAGGCTCTTTAAAGACTGCATTAGAAGATTTAGGATATTACACAACTATCTTAAACTTTATTTTAAATGATTTTACTTTTTTTCTATATGCCTTACATTTCTTACCAGAGTTAACGTAGAATGTACCTATGAATGATATACATGTATATGAGTCATTGTAAATGTAAAATGTATACAAATCAACTTGTACAACTTCTTGAGTTATAAAAGAGTCAAATATACTAGCTTATATTTGCAAATGGGGCTCCAAAAGATGATGCTTTCTCCCTTGGAGGATAATCTCTTCTAGAATTCATAGAAGACTTGGAGCTTGAAGATATTAAGGAAATGTATTTGATTATGTATACAAGAAATGCTTAGAAACCCAATTTTGTTGTTATGGAATCTAGACACCATACTTTCCTGTAGACTCTAAATCTTCCATAATTAATAGAATTAATAAATGAATAAAATTTCTTTTACATATGCAGTCTTTCGATTACTACTTTGAATCATGCATTACATTATATGGGTGAAAATTTGCATTAATGGGTAGAATTTTCCTATGCCCTTTTTGGTGTACATGTTTTGAACTTTATAGGAGCATGTATATTAGTTCTAGGAAGATACTGTACTGGGTACCATAAACCCCAACACTTTTACCTGTTCATACATGCACACATTTTTATTTTTGCAAAAACAAAAGGCAAAACACTTATACCCAATGTGGATATGGTAGTGGGGTTCTCATGTGATTGAAGGATGGTATTTTATTTCTAGTTGGTCTAAGGTCATTAAGCTGCTGAAATTCTTAAGAAAATTGAGTAAAAAGACAAATTAGTTAGCTGAAATAAATAAGATAAAATTAAAAGTTTTTAAAAAGTCATCTTCTTAGTGTAATTTGAACATAAATTTAAAATTATTCATCTCAAGTCATTGATTCGGATTCTAATTTATCCTATGATCTCTTAGGATATAGTTTGTAGTATCATGCATTACATCTAGATTGATTTCTTGTGCATTAGGTTGTTGACTTGTGGTGCATTCCAAGCATGAATAAGCCAAGAGGTATTTTCACACCTCAAACTCTTGTTCATAAAAAGTATAAATAATTAAATTAAAATTCATAAAATTTAAGATTTTTTGAGAGAGTGGGTGATATTTTCAAAATATTCAAGACAACTAACTTAGATTTTAAATCTAAAATGAGTATAATCTCCACTTTAATAAAATGTTTTCTCTTCGGAGTTACAATTGACTGTAGAAGATTACCTCTATAAGAACCATAGATCCCAGAATAAAATAGACCCTGTATAAATATGCTAAAATAGGGGAAAATCTTCTATACATCGACTAAAGCTAATCCTGAATTAGTAAAGTATTTAAAACAATAGATGAATGTGAATTTTATTCTTCAGGAGACTTATTACATTTTATAAGCTGGATTTAACACATTTTTTTCTTTCTTCAGGTTAAAAATACAGTGTTAGTTTGTATTTAAAGATAATAAGCACTAATTATATAAATTTATCTAAAGTAACACTAAAAACAAAATAGTGGTATAATCATAATAACTTTTTCACATAGAATATATAAAGATGCTTCGTACTATCTGCCTATGAAGCATAATGTGTTCTTTAAAATCCTCAAACTGGTTGAATTAAAAGCATAAGAAAAAAATAAATAGAAAAAGAAGAATAATAATAATAAAAAGAAAAGTATTTTGTTCTCAAACATGATGTTCTCTAGTCACCTACCCCTCCCTAAAGAGGGGGTAGAATGGATCAAAAATCTAGAGGAAGTGGTTCGGGTTGGAGAAATTAAATAGTGCAAGATAATGAAAAAGTACATGGAAATAAAGGAGTCTGTAATGCATATAAATTTATAATCCAGTTCAGATGATGAATCTTATGTTCTTAAGAAGGACTCATAAGCTATAGAATATCAAAAAAATATTAGGCAGCCATAGTTGAAGTTTCTACATATGCTAATAGTGATGAGGACACTGTCCAAATTATTAGGATATATTATTTGAATATATCTACTATAGAGAGATTAAAGATGAACGTAAAAAATATTATCTTAACCCCACTATCCTAGAGTGATGTAAAATCATTTGAGGTAAAAACCTCTCTTCCTTTAAACTTAAATTCTACAATCAATACTTATTTACCCTCCACCAGTAGAACCATTAAACTTGATATATTTCTCAATCATCTATTTATGGATGAGATAATATATCTTCCTTTTGATTGGTACTTGAATTGTGTAAAATAAATTTGTTAAGTAAGGGTTAACGCCTTCAAAATAGACTAGAGGTAAAGCCCAGTAATTTGAACACGTATGTAGTATAAAATAATGCAAATATGTGTCAATATTAGGTGCCAATTTTGACATTATATTTCTATTTAATGAAATCAAATAATCTTAAGTCTGATAGTCTTTTTTTAACAAATGTTAAAGTTATTAATAAACTCTATTTAGAAATGTTAAATGGTCTGAACAACTCCTAAGTTAGTGATGCATCTCTAAAACTTGAAGAGGAGATTAAATCTATTATTAGTGATTTAAAATAGAAAAATCTTGATAGTGAAGAAGGTCCTCATTTGATTTTCATAAAAACTTTATTGAATATGGATGAGGCAAGCAAAATGATCAAGAAATTACCAAAATATTAATACTTTCATTATGAGTTATGAATAAATTCTAGAATTTTCTCCAGACACAATAATTCACAAGTTAAAGATTGAACTGGAGATGCTTTTGTTTGAATAGTTGCTATTTGAATGATTTATATTTGTGCAACTTATGTAGTTTTGATGATTCCAAACATTATTGTTCAAATGTATAGTTATCTCCTAACAATTTCAGAAGATTTGCACTTGCTCTTGTGTGTACTAACATTTCAAGAAAATCAGACTCCAGACTACGATAACTTCAAATCAAATTCAACATGAGATATTTTGTTTATTTGAAGTTTGCCTTTTCTTTGAATTAATTTTGAAAGGGAGTGATTGTAATTGAGTGAATAAAATCTCTCACACACAAATAAGGAGATCTTAAAATTCTATACTGATCGTACAGGACGATATTTATCGTACTGGACGATCTGTTAGTTATCTCCTATAGAGCACTTGGAACGAATAGGAACTTGCTTGAAAAATTTTTTTTTTCTAAGTCCTATTCGTCCAGGACGAAATTTAATATCGTCCCGGACGATGGGTTCTCTGTAAAATTTTCGTCCAGACGAATTTTATCATCGTACGAGGCGACCAGTCCTCTGGAAAATTTTCGTCCAGACAAAAATAAATATCGTACCGAACGATCAGCTCTCTGGAAAATTTTCGTCCAGACGAAAATAAATTATCGTCCGCGGCGATTGGTCCTCTGGAAAATTTTCGTCCAGATGAAATAAATAATCGTCCAGGATGATCGGCTCTCTGGAAAATTTTCTTCCAGACGAACATATTTTCGTCCAAACGATTAACCGACTTAGAACAGTTTTCAGCAGTTTCTAGAACCGCCCTTGTAATAACCGTTCGTACTGGACGAACCTAGTTCGTACAGGACGATCAGCTGTATGAAGTCATTTCGTACACATATACAAATTGGGTCGTTTCAGATCGTTTAAGTAAAATCGTCCAGGACGATCCACTGCGTACAGAAATGAAAATATGCAGTTTTTGGGCGGTTTTTCATGTCTTTTGTATAAATAGTCCAAATTAGACTGCCACCCAATCTTTTTGTCATTTGATATTCGTGCCTCTTGAGAGAATAGCCAAGGAGAGAGTGGAAGAGAGCATTCAAAGGAGGATTTCTACCACTGGAGCGAGAAGGCTTCACTTGAATTACTAAGGTAAGAGTCTCTACTTGTGAAATTGGATTTCTTCACTCTTTTCCTTCTTCCTTCTAGATTCTTGTGAGAAGATCAGTCAAGGAGATCCGGTTCTCTGCCGACACTTGGAGAGTGTGAACAGCCGAAGGGTTCTCTGCCTACACTTGGAGAGTGTGAAAGGACGACGGTTCTCTGCCAGCACTGTGGATTGTGTAAAAGGACGACGGTTCTCTGCCAGCACTGTGGATTCTGTAAAAGGACGACGGTTCTCTGCCGCACCGGGTAGTGGTGAAAAGAGTTTGTTGTAAAGGCTTCTCCGCCTTGCAGTGGGTGCTAAAGGAGAGTCACTTTGTGGTATTAGTGCAATACTCAGAGAGTGCCTCTGAGGAGTGGATGTAGGTCTGGTTATAGACCGAACCACTATAAATCTGGTGTCATTTACTTTATTGCTTTTATGTTTCCGCACTTTAAATTTCAGTTTTAACAACTCTGTGGTTGAAAAACATTTTTCTACAAACTTTAAAAAGAAATTTTTATTTCGGTTCAACTTTATCATTAAAAGGGTTTAAAATTTTTAAAACTACCAATTCACCCTCCTCTTGGTAGCCGTGAGACATTTACTTAGGCTTAACAACCTAATTACTGGACTCAACAAGTGGTATCAGAGCATAGTTTCAAAATCATAAGTTTGAACTACTTTTTGATTAACGTAGATGGCTACATTTGGAAACCGAAACACACCTGAGGGTTACTCTATCACTAGACCTCCACTGTTTGACAATATTCCTTTTGATTTTTGGAAAACACGCATGTCTACTTTCTTACAGTCACTTGATTATCGCATGTGGATGCTAGTCCAGGAAGGTTACTCAAAACCAACTAGATTAGTTGATGGAATTAGGGTAGATACACTCTATGCAGATTGGACTATAGAAGAACGTGACTTAGCACAATTAAATGCGAAATGTTTAAATAGTTTCTTTTGTGCTTTAAAATCTGAAGACTACATGCGAGTTTCCACTTGTAAAAGCGAAAAAGACATATGGGATAGACTTTGTATTACTTATGAAGGGACAAATGAGGTTAAGCAATCAAGACTCAATATCTTGTTACATGACTATGAATTATTTCGCATGAAACCTAATGAATCTATATCTGACATGTACACAAGATTCACTCAAATTGTCACCTCTTTGCATGCACTTGGTAGGGAATTAACTAATGCTGAAATGGTCAATAAGATTCTTCGTTGTTTACCTACTGCATACGATGCTAAAATTACTGCAATTACAGAGTCTAAAGATCTGAACATTTATTCCATTGACAATCTTCTTGGTTCACTCATTGCTTACGAGCAAGGAGTAAGTCAAAGAAAGATTGATGCAGGTGAACCAAGAAAGGACAAGAATATTGCACTAAATGTGGAAGAGTTAGAAAGTGAACACTCACAACCTGAGGATGAAGACGATATTGCACTGATGACTAGACAATTCAGAAGCTTTTTAAAGAGGAAGCAGAAGAGACGCCAGCAATGGAATAGAGGTAAGTATAATAGAAATAGCAAGGTTTCTAATGAAGTGATTTGTTATGAATGCAGGAAACTAGGTCATTTAAAGACTGATTGTCCAAAACTCAAAGCCACTCCTAGCAAGGAGAAGGTAGAGGAGAAACCAATGGTAAAGAAGGGCAAGAAGAAGTTTCAAAAGGCTTTTTGGGCGGACTCAGCTTCAGACTCATCTGAGACTAAAAAAGAAGAAGAAGTCACCAACCTTTGCTTGATGGCAGATAAAGCTGAACAATCAGATTAAGAAGAGGTATGTGATTTAACCTATAATGAATTGTTTGAAGTTTCTGAACACATGCATGATGCATATAGGAAAATGAAAAAGATGCATGCTAGTGTAGTTTTAGAATTGAAAGAGCTTAATAAGGAACACAAAATCCTTAGGAAAGATCATGCTTTAATTGATAGCAACCACATGAAACTACTTGATGAATATGATGACTTGAATAAAAATTTTGAGAATTTAAAATCATCCCATGCTGAACTTGAAAAAGAATTTAAGAAATTTAAGGATGAATCTGAGAGCAAGACATATAGAATCAATTATACCAATCGAATCTTAGAGGATATGAATTCATTTTACAAACTCACTATAAGAGCTCTCGAGGATAATAGGAACCCCCCTAAACTTGAAGATTTTACAAATCCTAAATATTATCCTAAATTCATGAAATCCCTTAGAAGACAATCATATGAAAGAAAACATAGGAATATTTTTCCTAATGTTAAATGTAACAATTGTGGATTTTTGGGACATATATCTCACACCTGCACTTTAAAGATGAAACCTAATTTGGTGTGGAGAACTAAGCTGCATAAACCTAGACATATCATACATGCATCTGATTATAAATTTCATAAAGGTGAACCCAAACTAGTTTGGGTTCCCAGGTCTAACATTTGAGAATTTTGCAGGAATACTCTCACACAAGACCTCGCGAGAGTATATGGTACCTGGACAGCGGATGTTCAAAGCACATGACTGGAGATACTGCTCAATTCATAACGCTGGAAGCCAGGAGTGGAGGCAAGGTTACACTTGGAGATAATACCACAAAGAAAGTGGTTGGATCAGGTATGATTGGAAATTTGAAAAACTTTTTCATAGACAATGTTTTAATAGTTGAAGGCTTAAAACATAATTTGCTTAGCATAAGTCAGCTATGTGATAAGGGCTATAATATAAAATTTTTACCAACTAGCTGCATAATTAGCCTAAATGGGAAAATTGTTTTAAATGGAAAAAGGGTGAATAATGTCTACATGCTAGATTTAAATTATATTCAATCTCCTACTGCTTTTTGTTTGAAAACTGTTTCTGATGAATCATGGCTTTGGCATAGGAGACTTTGTCATTCTAGTATGAAAAATCTTAGAATAATTACCCAAAAGAATTTGGTGAGAGGAATACCTAAACTAGACTTTACTAAGGACCATCTATGTGATGTATGTCAATTAGGAAAACAAGTGAAGTCCTCTTTTAAGTCCAATAAAGATCTTAGAACTAGTAAACCTTTAGAAATTCTACACATGGATCTTTTTGGACCTGTAAGCACTGTTAGTCTAGGAGGAAAGGTATATGGATTTGTTATAGTAGATGATTTTTCAAGATTCACCTGGGTTAAATTTCTTTTTCATAAGAGTGAATCATTTGAGGAATTCAGAAATTTTTCAACTTGGATACAAAGAAAACTAGGATATGAAATAATCTCTATACAAAGTGATCATGGAGGAGAATTTGAAAATGAAAGATTTGAAGATTTCTGTAAAGAAAAGGGGATTGATCACAATTTTTCTGCACCTAGAACTCCTCAACAAAATGGAGTAGTTGAAAGAAAGAATAGAACATTAATAGAAGCCGCCCGATCAATGTTAGCAGAATACTCGCTTCCTAGATATTTTTGGGCTGAGGTGGTTAGCACTGCATGCTATGTTCTGAATAGGGTGAATGTGAGATCAAATTTGAATAAAACACCCTATGAGTTGCTAAAAGGTAGAACACCAAATTTGTCTCATTTGCATGTATTTGGTTGCAAGGTGTTCATACATAATAATGGAAAATCTGCCTTAGGAAAATTTGATCCAAAATCAGATTAAGGAATTTTTGTTGGATATTCAAGTTTTGGAAAATCTTATAGAGTATTCAACAAAAGAACTTTAGTCATTGAAGAAACCACACATGTTGTTTTTGATGAAAATGGAAACATGAAAGAGAAAAATGTTGTTGAAGAAGAAATTGAAGAAAACTCCCAAAAGATTGATAGATTAAATTTGGAAGAAAATGTGGAAGAAAATTTAGAAAGAGAAGACCCTTTGCCTAGAGATTTGAGATTTTCTAAAAATCACCCAAAGGAATTGATTATAGGTGAACCAAGTGAGGGTGTTAGAACTAGGCGTGGATTAAACAAGGAAGTCAATCATTCAGTCTTTATTTCAACTATTGAACCCACTAACATTGATCAAGCACTTTCAGATGAATTTTGGATATTGGCCATGCAAGAAGAGTTAAATCAATTTGTAAGAAATAAAGTTTGGGAACTAACTACAAGGCCAAAAGATCAAAGTGTTGTTGGAACCAAGTGGGTGTTCAAAAATAAAATGAATGACTCAGGAGTAGTCATTAGAAATAAGGCTAGATTAGTAGCTAAGGGGTATAATCAAATTGAAGGAATTGATTTTGAGGAAACTTTTGCCCCTGTAGCTAGACTTGAAGCAATTAGGGTTTTACTAGCCTTTGCCTGTTTTAAAGGTTTTAAATTATTTCAAATGGATGTCAAAAGTGCCTTTTTAAATGGGGTAATTGAGGAAGATGTTTTTGTAGAACAACCTCCAGGTTTTGAAAATTCTAAATTTCCAAATCATGTTTTCAAATTAAAAAAGACATTATATGGATTGAAACAGGCACCTAGGGCTTGGTATGAGAGGTTGAGCACCTTCCTACTTGAAAGATCTTTTGAAAAAAGAAGTGTGGATACAACTCTCTTTTTGAGGAAAATTGGAAAGGATATACTTATTGTTCAAATTTATGTGGATGACATCATCTTTGGATCTTCAAATAAACATCTTTGTGATGATTTTTCTAAAACAATGAGTAGTGAATTTGAAATGAGTCTAATGGGAGATTTAAATTACTTTCTAGGATTTAGCATTAAGCAACTTGAGGAAGGTACTTTTCTTAGTCAAACTAAATATATTAATGACATCCTCAAAAAAATATGAAATGGACAATGCTAAACCTGTTAGTACACCAATGAGTTCTTCAGTTCAGTTGGATAAGGACCTTAAGGGAAAATCTGTTGATCAAAAGAAATTTAGAGGGATAATTGGATCTTTACTTTACTTGACTGCTAGCCGACCAGATATTATGTTCAGTGTTTGCCTATGTGCTAGATTTCAATCAGATCCAAAAGAATCACATTTGACAGCAGTGAAAAGGATTTTAAGATATCTACTAGGAACTCAAAACTTAGGAATTTGGTATCCTAAGTTTAGCTCTTCATTTGAAATTATTGGTTACTTAGATTCTGACTTTGCAGGCTGTAGAGTGGATAGGAAAAGCACTTCTGGAACATGTCAATTCATTGGAAATTCATTAGTTTCATGGTCTAGTAGAAAACAAAATTCAGTGGCACTATCTACTGCAGAAGCAGAATACATTGCATTAGGAAGTTGTGTGGCACAAGTACTTTGGTTAAAATAACAGTTGATTGATTTAGGATTAACTATAGACACTATTCCAATTTATTGTGACAATACTAGTGCTATTTGCATTTCCAAAAATCCTATTCAACATTCTAGAACCAAACACATTGATATAAGGCATCATTTCATAAGGGATCATGTATCCAAAGGAGAAATTGAACTCATACATGTTTCAACAGAAAATCAACTTGCAGACATTTTTACAAAACCTTTAGCCTTTGATACCTTCAGTACTTTAAGAACAAGGCTTGGTATTATTGATTTGAATGCTTAACCAAAATGTCTTTGCAACATTGATATTTGTTGTGTTTTATTTTGTTTTTTATTTTATGAAATTTTGTGTGTTTTGAATGAATTGTTTTTATATTTATGGTTTTGTTTTATGTTTTCTGTGTTTTTGAATGTTTTGTTTGATTTTCTTAATTTAAAAAAAAATTTGGAGGAAATCGTCCAGGACGAAATTGGTTTCGTACGGGACGATGTGTGAAGGAACAGTTTGCGCGAATTTTAACCGTTTTGAGAGCAGTTTTTAATTAGATCGTCTGTACGATCTGTGATCGTCCAGGACGATTTTTTTTTCTCTCAAACGTCGGGACGATTGAATGCAGCGGTTGAGTGGATAAGACAGTTTTTAATATGAACTTCGTCTGTACGAAATTTTTGTTCGTCCAGACGAACATGTGTCGGTTCATTGTAGGGGACGGTTTTCAAGAGTCATTAAAACGATTCACTTTTTGATCGTCTGTACGAAATTTTTTCGTCTGTACAATCGGTCAAGTCAAAAATCCTGTACAAAGGGACGCATCGTAAGTTGTGTTGATTACGAAAAGCCGTTACATTTTGGACGAATCAGATCGTCTGTACGAAATTATATCGTCCAGACGAACGATAATTTTTCGTCCAGGACGAATATTTTCGTCCAGGACGAACGTATCATTTTTCTTTAAATATGAAGGCTTTCAAACTTAACAATCACACTTCCAAACTTCTTTTTCAATCCCTTTCTACATCAAATCAACAATGGCCTCCTCTAGCAAAAGACAAAAGGTTTTGGTGAAGAAATCAAATAGGAATGCCCCAGACAACTTTCTTTCCATGGCAAATGTGGAATCTTTTCCTCGTTTTGCATCCGCAAAAATCACTCCGTCTCGCATTCTTATCCAAACAGAGTTGAAATTTCGGTTATTGCACCTCTTCGCCTCAACCCAATTTCAGTTCATTCTTTCTCTCGCCCACTTCTACAATAAGCAAACCTACCATTACTTTCTAGCTAACATGAGTTTCAATTCTGACCACTCCACCATTAGTTCTTATGTTTTTAAGCAAAAAGTTGAGATCACCAAGCACGACCTTGGTGCATTTTTAAACTTAAGAACTGAGAGATATAGAGCCCACACCCTAATGTCAGAAACCTCCTTCAAATGGTTTCAAATCAATAGGGTGATTAGAGAAATAGGCATAACCTATCATGTTGCTAGAGTCTCTGGTATGACCCAAGATGCCCGAATTATCCAGCATATCCTTACATCCTCAATTATTCCTAAAGCTGGTGATAGGATTAACATTACCCCTCTCCTTTCTGTTCTAACCTTTTTAATCATGGAAAGACATCCTATTGACGAAGCCCAACTCATCATAGACCATATCTATGGGCTTTCAGAAATAGGACATGCAGATCAGAAGAGGAAGAAGAACATTTCATTAGGACACTTAATCACTTATATCTTGGAAAAGAAATACAATATAGTGCATCCTGATGAAGAATATGAAGAGCCAGTTTACTATAACGATGCATCATTCAGATTGCTCTTCAAGGAGGAAAAAGAAAAAGAAAAAGCACATGCTAGTGCTTCAGAAGAGGAAGAAGAAGAAGGAGTGCAAGCTTCTGCTTCTCAATCAGATTACCAGAATCTGATTGAGAGATTTGATAGATTAGAGACTCACATTGATCAAAGATTTGATCAATTTGATGCTCAACTTACGCAGCAGCAACATGACATTGGTAATATTAAAGATGAAGTTCATGAAATTAATACAAATGTAATGTTGATGGCCTCCTACTTCAACCTCTTTGGCGGCATACCTCCTCCTCCTCCTCCAGAACAGTAGAAATATTTTTTTGTGTGTCTGTTGTATTTTTTTATGTTTTTATCTTGTCTGTTTTATTGTTAAGTGTTTGTTTTTATGTTTTTAAGTTCAATGTTTTTTTTATGTAATCTGTTTCTTTAATATATATGAAAGTTTGTTTTTATTAGATTTGTTTTGAAATGTGATTAATGTTTATGAATTTCATTAGTATTATTTAATCTACATAGTGCTTAAATTCGATTGTAATTTGAGATTATCTATATTAGAAAATCTAGACTTTCTTAATTTATAAGTTGTATATAACTTGTTGTAATTAGAACTTTTAAATTCATGTCTACTCATTTAGACTACATAAAAGTTAATATTACTATTATAATTTAGATGTTTTCTTATTTTGTATTTCTATGCTCAAGAGATATTTATGTACCTAGAAATATTTGAAATTTTAGATTATAGATTTTGGAAAGAATTGGTCCAATTACTCTTGTACATTGTACAAATGTACAAAAATCAAAAGGAATTCGCAAAAATTTGCAAAGTGAAAAAGAGGCACAAAATAAGCCCAACCAAGAAAAAATGCACAAAAATGTGCCCCAAAATTTTGAAAAAGATGCGCAAAGCGCCACATGAGGTAATTCTCTTCTTTCCAAATTCGTTCAATCTCTTAATTCAAATTGATCTTATGTTCATTTATATTCTATTGAACTTTGAAATATAGAATTTTTATACATCTCTCTTGTAATGATTTTCTATAGTCAAATGTCTAAATTGAATCATGTCTTTGATAAATTCTTCTTACTTACAATGTTATATAACTTCTTAAATTTTATGAATTTCTATGATTGACCTAATATCTTTAGTTTAAAAATTGCATACCCTATGTCAATCACAATTTAGATTAAATTTTAAAAATGAATTTCATATAATTCCTTACATTTATTGTCTATTTCTTCTTCACTTTTTGTTGCTGTCAAAAAGGGGGAGAAATTATTGTGTTTTCTATTTTTTGTGTTTTGTGTTTTTTATTTTTAATTGTTCTGTTTGCAAGTATTTTTTATTTGTGTTAAAATTTTTTGAAAAACAAAAATATTGTTCTTTATGCCTCCTTATTTTAATGTACTCATAAATTCAGGGGGAGTTTAGGAGATAGGAGATTTGTTTTAACTTGAAACCATACAAATAATAATTGTTTTGCCATCATCAAAAAGGGGGAGATTGTTTGAATAGTTGCAATTTGAATGATTTATATTTGTGCAACTTATGTAGTTTTGATGATTCCAAACATTATTGTTCAAATGTATAGTTATCTCCTAACAATTTCAGAAGATTTGCACTTGCTCTTGTGTGTACTAACATTTCAGGAAAATCAGACTCCAGACTACGATAACTTCAAATCAAATTCAACATGAGATATTTTGTTTATTTGAAGTTTGCCTTTTCTTTGAATTAATTTTGAAAGGGAGTGATTGTAATTGAGTGAATAAAATCTCACACACACAAATAAGGAGATCTTAAAATTCTATACTGATCGTACAGGACGATATTTATCAAACTGGACGATCTGTCAGTTATCTCCTATAGAGCACTTGGAACGAATAGGAACTTGCTTGAAAAAAAAAATTTCTAAGTCCTATTCGTCCAGGACAAAATTTAATATCGTCCCGGACGATGGGTTCTCTGTAAAATTTTCGTCCAGACGAATTTTATCATCGTACGAGGTGACCAGTCCTCTGGAAAATTTTCGTCCAGACAAAAATAAATATCGTACCGAACGATCAGCTCTCTGGAAAATTTTCGTCCAGACGAAAACAAATTATCGTCCGCGGCGATTGGTCCTCTGGAAAATTTTCGTCCAGACGAAATAAATAATCGTCCAGGACGATCGGCTCTCTGGAAAATTTTCGTCCAGACGAACATATTTTCGTCCAAACGATTAACCGACTTAGAACAGTTTTCAGCAGATTCTAGAACCGACCTTGTAATAACCGTTCGTACTGGATGAACCTAGTTCATACAGGACGATCAGCTGTACGAAGTCATTTTGTACACATATACAAATTGGGTCGTTTCAGATCGTTTAAGTAAAATCGTCCAGGACGATCCAGGATCGTACAGGACGATCCACTGCGTACAGAATTGAAAATATGCAGTTTTTGGGCGGTTTTTCATGTCTTTTCTATAAATAGTCCAAATTAGACTGCCACCCAATCTTTTTGTCATTTGATCTTCGTGCCTCTTGAGAGAATAGCCAAGGAGAGAGTGGAAGAGAGCATTCAAAGGAGGATTCCTACCACTGGAGCGAGAAGGCTTCACTTGAATTACTAAGGTAAGAGTCTCTACTTGTGAAATTGGATTTCTTCACTCTTTTCCTTCTTCCTTCTAGATTCTTGTGAGAAGATCAGTCAAGGAGATCCGGTTCTCTGCCGACACTTGGAGAGTGTGAACAGCCGAAGGGTTCTCTGCCTACACTTGGAGAGTGTGAAAGGATGACGGTTCTCTGCCAGCACTGTTGATTGTGTAAAAGGACGACGGTTCTCTGCCAGCACTGTGGATTGTGTAAAAGGACGACGGTTCTCTGCCGCACCGGGTAGTGGTGAAAAGAGTGTGTTGTAAAGGCTTCTCTGCCTTACAGTGGGTGCTAAAGGAGAGTCACTTTGTGGTATTAGTTCAATACTCAGAGAGTGCCTCTGAGGAGTGGATGTAGGTCTGGTTATAGACCGAACCACTATAAATCTGGTGTCATTTACTTTATTGCTTTTACGTTTCTGCACTTTAAATTTCAGTTTTAACAACTCTGTGGTTGAAAAATATTTTTCTACAAACTTTAAAAAGAAAATTTTATTTCGGTTCAACTTTATCATTAAGAGGGTTTAAAATTTTTAAAACTACCAATTCACCCTAACTACCAATTCACCCCCCTCTTGGTAGCCGTGGGACATTTACTTAGGCTTAACAACCTAATTACTGGACTCAACAGCTTTTAGTAAACAAGAGCCTTGCTGGATGTGACTTGATGTTGAACGACAATTAGTAACTAAAGTTAAGAAGTTAGTCAACATCGACTTTATTAGGGAAGAGAAATATCTATCCTTCATGGATAGTATCATCTTAATTAAGAAGAATAATAGTAAGATCATATCTACATCAACTTTAGAGTTTTAATTAAGGCTTATCCTTAAGATGAGTTTTCACTTCCCATACTATAACTCATGGTTGGTAGTGATTCTTAACATATAATATTTTCCTTTATGGATGGCACATCCATATATAATCAAATCAAAATGACCCTGAAAGATGAAAGATATATAGCAATTAGAACACGATAGGAGTGTATTGCAACAAAGTAAATACAGTTGGATTGAAGAACACTACATAAACTTACATAAGAGCAATGGAGAGGATTTTTTATGAACTTATCCACCATTAAGTGTAGTCATTTATATGATGTAAAATATATTTTCTAAAGATTACATCAATATAATTTATAGTGGATCCCTTTGGAGTGTTATTTCATCCTTTCTTAAAGGACGTTTTGGAGTTTCATGGTTAGACATCATGGAATCGAAGTTGATTTAAATTGAATCAAAATAATAATAGCAATGAGGCCACCTAAAATCCTTATCCAATTAAGATAATTTTAAGGTCAATTTATGTATCTTATAAGATTTATATTAAACCTTTTAGGAAAATATCAACCATTTGTACCTTTGTGTAAGAAATTTTTTCACTTTTAGTGGGCTGAAAATTTCTAGAAAGGATTTGATAGCATAAGGAAGTATCTAACAATTCCTCTATTCTTGGTCACTCCCATCCCAATGAAACCATTAATTCTATATACAATAGCTTTAAGTAAATCTCTTGGTGCTTTCTTACCTCAAGTTAATGTGGAAGGGAAAGAGAATGCACTTTATTATCTGAGTAGTTATTTTTTCATACTAAAGTAAATTATCGCCCAATTCATAAACATTATTTGGCTTTAATCTTCACCACTCAAAACTTGAGGCACAATATGCTTTTTTCATATGGTAAATAAGATATTAAAATTAAATTTATTCTAATATCTAGGGAATCATCTGATGTTATCGATTAGCCCATTTGTTGATGATTATATCTTAGTTTTAAATCACATTCATTCTTATACGTGGTATGTAAGGGTAAGAAGTTATAAACTTCTTAGTAGCTCATCCAGTCAAAGATGATTATCCAATAAATGACTAATTACATTATGAATAAATGATAAAACTAGAATAAAATCAAATTTTTACATAGGAATTCTATTGTGATGTTGCTACATCCAATCAACAGAGCGCATCTTGTGATGTTTCCCTTTAAAAGCTAAATTATGAATAATATTTGCAACTCTTGATAAAGGCTTAATGTATTACTCTTACTATAGGTCAGAATCTTGTATGCATAATAAAGCTGAGTAAGTGGCATTAATAACCAAGTTAGAGTTAACAATATTAAAAAAAATAAAATAGATCAATGTCTTTAGATAATCTTAGCTAGTGATCCTTCAAAGAGATAAAATCTATAAAGTATTAAAGAAAAGTTTTTTTACCTATCTTCAATAAACAATGGCTCGACTTGAGTAAATTACAAATGTAAAATTATATAGGATCCCACATTGAAAGAATTCTATTATGGATTCCTTAGAAAAACTAGGTTAAGCTCAGCTTACCTTTAAGGAGATTTAATTCTATACAATAGAATTTTAATACATCAATGGAAAATCCCTAACCAAGGTGAAAAATATTTAAGCGATAGATGATGAAATGGTGGATTAATGGAAATCCTTCATCAAATACTTGTGAGAAAATAAGCACCTTTGTGATAGATCAATAATTAATCAAATCAAAATAAGATATCTATCTTATACTATAATTAATAATACCCTGTATAGAAGATTATTTGATTATATGTGGCTATGGTGTTTAAGTAAACTAGATGAGCAGAAGATCATAGAAGAAGTGCATGCTGGATTGTGTAGTGAACATCTGTCTGGACTAAATATGAAAATGAAAATCAAATAATTGGGTTATTACTCGATGCCAATAATAGATTATTATATGGATGTTACATGTAAATGTAATTAATGCCAGATGCATGGTAGAATTCTACATCAAAGGCAAAATTTCATATGTATAATCATTACTTCATGGCTTTTTAAAAATTGGGGTATGAATATCATCGGTTTAATTAATCCCCTTCTCTTATTTATCATAAATTTATTTTAGCTTCTCTAGATTACTTCTTAAAAGGAATAGAATCAATTCCTCTAAAAGAAGTTAAAGCTCATCATATTTCAAAGTACTTTAAAGATAATATAGTATACTAATTTAGTGTTCTTTATTGGATCATATCAAATAATGGTATATCATTCAAAAGTATTAAAATAAATAATTTTCTTCTATGTCACAATATTGATTAGAGATACTCAATAATATATTACCCCTGAGAAAATAAATTAGTTGAGGTTTTCAATAAAACTCTGGTCCAAAAGGAAAACTTTACACGATAATAAGCACAAATGGCATGAAAGTTGGTTGAAGATTTATGGTCATATCAAACCACATATAGAACTCTGACTCAATATATACCATATGATATTGTATTTGGTGTAAAAGCAAATATTTCTTTGAGGGTATAATTACCTTCCTCTGAATCATAGTAAACTACAATAATACTACAAAATAGAATGCCAAAATTTAATTAGAAGAGCTTGAAGGTTCAAAAGAAAACTAACTACAAGCTCAAGAAAACCTCAAGTTATACAAATCCAAGATGATTCAAACTCAAGAAAAATAAGTTTATCTGAGAACATTTTTGTTGAAACTTGTTGAATATGAGTTAGGTTGTTAGACCTAAACTTATGTCCCAAAGGCTTACCTAGAGGGGAGGGGGTGAATTAATTATTTTAAAACTTATTCCCCTTTTTATTTTTTATTTTTTTTTAACTTTAAAACCAATGGATTGAGAAAATTGATTTTAGAATTATCAAAAGGAATTTTTCAATCCACAAAGAATAAAAATAACATAAATAAAAGGTAACAAAAATAAAAAGACACAAAGATTTATGGTGGTTCGGTCAAACACGACCTATTTCCACTCCTTGAAGTCTCCCATTTAAGGTATTGAACTATTACCACTAGTGTCTCTCCTTTAGCCCCCACAGCAAGGCGGAGCAGCCTTCACAAAACTCTCTTCAACCACTACCCGGTGCGGAAAAGAACCTCCGGTTGTTCACACTTTGTTGGCAGAGAACCGTCGTCCTTTTACACCCTCTAAGTGTAGGCAGAGAACCTCTGGCTATTCACACTCTCCAAGTGTTGGCAGAGATCCATCATACTTTTACACCCTCCAAGTGGAGGTAGAGAACCTTCGGTTGTTCACACTCCTCGAGTGTTGGCGGAGAACCGTCATCCTTTTACACCCTCTAAGTGTAGGCAGTGAATCTTTGGCTGTTCACACTCCTCGAGTGTTAGTAGAGAAGCGGATCCTTTTGAAAGATCTTCTCACGAGTAAACTAGAAGGACAAAACAAAGAGTAAAGAAAACACAAAAGCACACACAGAGATCCTTACCTTGAGTAACCAAGTGAACCCTTCAAGCTCCAATAGGAAGAAATCTCTTTCAAACACTCACTCTCACTCTCTCCTTTAATGTCCATTTGACATTCACGAAGACCAAATGACAAAAAGATTTTAGGATAGTCTAAAATGAACCTTTTATTGAAAACACATGAAAAACCATCCAAAAACTGCAATTTTTAATTTATGACCGACCACGATCATTCCGTACGAACTAATTTCATACAACAAACATTATAAAAACTATTGCATACGAACTTAATATGAACTGATAAGAACTACCTTCGTATCCAATCATCATCTCGTACGAACCTGGTTCATCCGGTATGAACAGTTATTCTCAAACTTCTTTGGTATGAAAAATCAGAACGAACTCCAAGTTTACAGAACAGGGAAGATCATCCTGTGATGAATAATAAATTTCTTCTGGACAAATAGTTCATTTGTTAAATCTAGAGCCCCTCATCTTGGGATAATTGATAAATATTTTTTGGATGAACTGCATCCAGAGTGCATCGTCCTAGGATGAACTATAAATATCGTCGGGATAACTACATCCAAAGAGCATTGTCCTGGGTCAAACGTTAAATATCATCTGGACGAACTGCATATAGAGATCATTGTCTTGGGATGAACATCAAATACTATATGGATGATTTATACTTAGAAAAAAAAAATTTCCCTCTCTGTTCATTCCATTGCTTATTTGGGAATATAACTGACCAGAACGTCCTGTACGACCATGATTCGTACTGTACCATCAGTTTTAAAAAAAATTTAAAATTATCCCCAAGGTGTGTGTGCATGCTTAGTTACTCAATTATAATCACATTCTCTCAGACTAAAAAAAATTAAAAATATAGACTTTAATTTACAAATCATTCTAAGCTGATCTTGATTTGAAGTCTTCAACAATCTGAAGTATGATTTCCATGAAATGTTAGTACACACAAGAGAAAATATAATTTTTCGAAAAAAATGTGTTAGGAGAGAAAAATAGTATTCAAAACAATAATATTTGGAATAATAAAAAACATACAAGTTGCAAGAATTTAAAACATGCAAAGTTAAGTAGCTACTCTCTTAACAATCTCTCCCAGTTTTGATGATGGTAAAACAATTATTATTTATGTAAATTTGAAAATCCTAAGTTTCTCCTAAACTCCCCATATTTAAATAAGCATGTGAGTATAAGGGGAATGTATTAAGTACATATCAATATTCAAAATTTTAAAGTTTTTCACACATAAAGATGAGCACACAAAAATAATACTGAAATAAAAACCCTAAAATTATAAAAAATCCGAAAAAATAAGAAATACACAAAAAATACAAACAAAAACATAAAACATGAACAATACATGAATAAAACAAGACAAACAATATTTCTCCCCCTTTTTGAGAATCAGCAAAAAGAGATGAAGAAACAAACAATAGAAATGTAAGAAGTCATATGATAAAACCTTTAATAATTGATCCTGAAAGAGATGAAGTTATGATAGCAATAATAAAATTAAATTTCATTAAAGAAAAATAAAAATTCATATCATTTAAATTAAGATATAGTAATGACAAGATAAATATATCAAGATCATGAATTAGTCTATACAATTTGATAAGAAAAATTATTGCAAAATTGATGAAATAAAAATTACTGTAAGTGAAGTTCCAATATTAATTATAATTGAACATTAGATTGATTTGAAATTAAAGATCAAAAGATAGAGGAAAGAATATATACTCGTGGTGACATTGCGCATCTTTTCAGTATTTGTGGCACACTTTGTGCTTCTTTTTACATTTGGACTGATTTTGTGTCTCTTTTCAATTTGTGAACCATTGCGCATTCTTTTGATTTTTGTACCTTTGTACATTTTTTAAATTTTCAAGTTGTTATTTCAAATATCAATAATCTAAAAGCTCAAATTATTCTAAGTACAAAGAAAATTATATTGAAAAAGGAAATAAATAATAATAAGAGTTCAAAATTGCAATAATAAAACTAAAATTTTGTATGCCTAAAAAGAATATGAGAATGATATCCTTAACTTGATTAAGTTATAAGCTAATTTAAATTTATGAAAAATTAGATTTTCTAATGATGTGAATTTCTTGCATTGCTTTTCAAGATATATACCACTTTTTAGATCACTTATCTCAAGAGAATAATATAAGCTATCAAATATTTCCAGAAAATATCAAAATCAACTAAGACTTGACAAGATGGTTTTTTTTTTATGTCAAAGGAAATGATATTACAACTTAGCACAATTGATATCCATTAAAACAACTAAAATAAAAACAACAAACATAAAAACACGTACCAAAGACAGTTACAAAAATTTCAAACATAAACACATCACATTATTATAACTGACAAAGAAAATCGCAGAAGAAGTAAAGTCATCATTTAGAGGGGCTCTGATCTGGAGGAGGTGGCTGGTTGAAGAAATTAAAATATCTACTCATCATAGCTATATTTGAGCTCACATAATTGAATTTACCTCGTATCCAACCCATGTCCTATTGATACTATGCATCCTGCTGTTGTAGATGAGTCTCAATTTGATCAAAGCATCGATCAAAGTGACTCTTGAGATTATCAAAGCAATGAACCAACTCCTAAAGATTTGGTCCGCTAGCAGGCGCAGGTGTAGGTCCTCTCTGCTCTCCCTCAGTGTCACCACCTTCATCATGTTTTGCAAAGATAGCTCGGAATGAACCATCATTGTAGTACAAGGGATCTTCTAGATGAGACACATCAAGATGAACTAATTCATACTTCTTCTCAAGAATATATGCCACAAGGTGTCCTAAGGCTATGTTCTTCTTTCCCCAATTTTAGAAAGCCCATAAAGGTAATCAAAAATGAGTTGGGCTTCATCAATGGGTTGACCAGTAATGATTAGATAAGTGTCAGTGGAAAGATGAGGAGTGATATTATTATATCACTAGCTTTTGGAATGATGGAAGTCCTAAGAATATGCTGAATGATTATAGCATCTTGGTGTAAGGTGTTTACTCTGGGCAGATGACATTTTTGTCTAATCCCTCTAAGCACACGGTTTATCTCAGTCCAATCAAAGTTAGAATCAGAAGTAAAGGTGTGGGCTCTTACTCCTTCAGTCCCTAAGTTTAAGAAAATCTCCAAATCCTCAGTTATTTCTTCATTCTTCCCTAGAACATAGGATCTAATCCTATTTAGATCAGAGTTGAGAGTCATGTTTGCAAGAAAATAATGGAATGTAGCCTTGTTGAAAGGGTAAATCATAGTGAGGATAAACTCGAATTGGGTATAGGCAAAAAGTGGCAATATTTGATAGATTGTATTTTCCTGAATCAGAACTCTTAAAAAGGTGATTTTTGCGGATATAAACCTAGAAAAGGATTCTTCATTTGCTTTGGTCAAGAAATTTTTATTAGCATTCTTAGAGGAAGGTCCCCTAGTCAGTTCTTTAGCGTTTCTAACCCTTTTGCTTGAGCTCGCCATAGAAAGATCCAAGGGAATGAAGGCTGGAAAAGGTTTTCAAAGAGATTAAAGTTTGAGTTCTAAAGCCCTTCAATCTAAAGAAAAACAATATTTTATACAGAAAAAAAATGGTTTGTTCCGTACGATTCTTGCGTTCGTATGTACGAAGTCAAATTTTGTATGTACAAATATATGCAGTTAAAATGAAACAACTTTTCGTAATCATATGAGTTACGAAGCATCTTTTTATACAAAATTCTTGATCGAACAATCGTTCAGACGAACAGGTTTTCATCCAGGACGATCAGTTATTTAAGATCGTTTCTTTGATGGTTTGAATTGTCCCCCATTCAGAATGACATGTGGTTCGTAAGTACGTATTCCAGGCTCATCCGTACGATCTAAAATAATAATTTCTTATGTTCATATAACCATCTAGATGCATATATACGATTGAATACACATCGTCCAGATGATCGTAATGATCGTACAGACAAACTGTATTAAAAACTGAAAAACTGTATGCATTCTATTCTACCCAATTGATCAATAAGCTACAGGATTCATCCAATATCAAATTAATTTCATACAGATGAATGTCACACTTAGAAATTTTGTATGATTGCTTAAAAACATGAATTTGAATGTGGAAATGTTTAGAAAAAACATAAAAATAAAAAGAAAAAAAAAAGAAAAAAATAAACCTACACAAGAAAAATCACAAAACCAAAAACACACTTACAAAAACACACATCAATGTTACAGAAACCTTTAATTAAGCATTTAAATCAATCATACCAAGCCTTATTTTTAATGTATTTAAAGTATCAAAGGCTAGTAATTTTGAAAAAATGACTTCAATTTGATTTTCAGTTGAAACATGATTGAGTTCAATTTCTCCTTTAGATACATGATCCCTTATGAAATGATGTTTGATGTCTATATGTTTAGTTCTTTAATGTTGAATAGGATTTTAAGAATTAAAAATGGCACTAGTCACAATAAATGGGAATTGTGCATATTATTAATCCTAAATCAATCAACTGTTGTTTCAACCAAAGTACTTGTGCCACATAACTTCCTAAGGCAATGTATTCAGCTTCAGCAGTAGATAGGGCTACGAAATTTTGTTTTTTACTGAACCAAGATACTAAATAATTTCCAATTATTTGACATGATCAAGAATCTATCAATCATACATCCTGCAAAGTCTGAATATGAATATCCAATTATTTCAAATGAAGAGCAAAACTTAGGATACAAAATCCTTAAGTTTTGAGTTCCCAAGAGATATCATCATTCTACCTTATGTTAAATCCTTAATGTATTTTGATTGACTCATAAAAGTTTTATCATCCTTCTACTTTATATTAAATCCCAAAAAGTAAGTCAGTTCTCCCATCATACTTATCTTTAATTCCTTACTCATTATTTTGCAAGTTCATTATAAAGGATTTTATCAGAGAATATAAATAAAACATCATCAATATAAATTTAAAAAATCAGTAACTCATCTCCAACCTTTTTTAGAAACAGGTTGGTGTCTACACTCCCCTTAACAAAATTTCTTTCTAGTAGGAATGTGCTTAGCTTTTCATACCATACTTTAGGTGTTTGTTTCAGTCCATATAATGCCTTTTATTTTAATTTGGACACATTACTAGGAAATTATATTTTTTTAAAGCCTGAGGGCTATTCAACATACACATCTTCTTTTATCACCCCATTCAGAATGGCACTCTAAATATTTATTTGGTACAATTTGAATCACTTAAAATAAGCAAAGGCTAGTAGCACTCTAATAGCTTCCAATCTTACTATTAGGGTAAAGGTCTCTTTAAAATTAATCTCTTCTATTTGGTTATACCCATTACCCACTATCCTTGCCTTATTCCTTACCACTACACAAAAATCGTTAATCTAGTTTTTGAAAACCCACTTAGTTCCAACCACACTCTAGTCCTTAGTTCTTTCAACTAACTCCCAAATATCATTTCTTATAAATATATTTAGTTTTTCTTACATAGATAAGATCTAGAATTCATTATATATGGCTTGAATTAGATTGGTGGGTTTTGTTATTGAGATAAAGGCAAAGTAATTTACATCTTTTCTAAGTTCATGCCTAGTTCTAATACCTTTAAATGGGTATCCTAAGATTAGTTCTTTAGGATGACTGAAAGAATATCTTCATTCTGTAGGCAATGTATTTTCAAGTTCTATACATTCCTCCAGATTTGAAGATTCTAATCCTTTGGTGACTTCTACAACCTCTTCTTCTTCTACTCTAAACCCTCTAGAATTATGAGATTCTTTAAACACAACATGAGTGGCCTCCTCAAGTACTAGTATTTTTTTATTGAAACTCTATAGGATTTTCTAATACTTGAGTAACCTAGGAAGACTCTTTCATCAAATTTTGGGCCAAACTTTCCTAGCAAAGATTTCTTATTATTTAGAATGAACATTTTTCATCCAAAGACATTAAGGTGAGAGAGGTTGGGTGTTCAACCCTTAATAATTTCATAGTGTGTCTTATTCATCTTGGATCTAACATTTACCCTATTCAGAACATAATATGTTGTATTCACCACTTCTGCTCAAAAGAATTTAAGAAGTGAGTATTCAGCTAACATGGCTCTAGCGACTTCTATCAGGGTCCTATTCTTTATTTCAGCTACCCTATTCTGTTGAGAGGTTTTAGGAGCTGAAAAGTTATGGTCTATCCCTTGCTCCTTACATAAAGAATCAAATTTCTCATTCTCAAATTCTCCACTGTGATCACTATAAATGGTTGGAATTTCACAATCTAGCTTCCTCTTAATCTAAGTGGAAAAAGAAATAAACTCCTCAAATGATTCACTTTTATGAGATAGGAATCTAACCAAAGTAAACCTCAAATAATCATCAACAATCACTTAACCAAAGACTTTCCATCCTAGGCTTGCAGTGCTGATTGGTCCAAATTGATCCATATAAAGGACTTCTAAGGGTTTGCTAGTGGTAATGTTAAGATTTATCTTATTTTCTTAATTAATGGGCCTCACACAGGTAGTCCTTAGTGAACGCTAGTTTTGGTATTCCTCTCACTAAGCCGTTTTGGGTGATATTTCTAAGGCTTTTCATACTTGCATGACACAATCTCATATGCCACATCAAGGATTCATTAGTGATTATTTTTAAGCAAAAAAGTGGTATCATATTTAATGCAATTTAAATCAAGCATGTAGATATTGTTGATCTTTTTTCCCTGTAAATTAATGTTATTATTTAAGCTTATTATGCAGCTGGTAAACAAATATTTTATGTTGAAGCCTTTATTATAGAGCTGAATGATGCTGAGCAAGTCATATTACAAGCCATCTTCCAATAAAACATTTTCAATGATAAAATTTCTAGAGTTGCCAATTATACTTGACCCCATCACTCTCCTCGTGGTGTTATCTCCAATTATATGACTCGAATATATGTTATTCAGGTACCACATACTCTTTTGAGGCCTTTTGTGAGAGCACACCTACAAAATTATCAGATGTTGGATTTGGAAACCTAAATAGGTTTGGGTCCCATCTTATTGAAAGTAGAATGAAATGCAAGAATGTTATGCTGTGAATTTTAAACATTTAATCTCCACAACAAATGTGTACTATGGTGAACGGTGCAAGTGTGGGAGACATGACCTACCATTCTACAAGAAAAATATCTAATAATAAGAAAAAGGTTTTTTTTTTGGGTTATAATGCCTCTTCCTTGGTTTGAATGATGCATTGCATGTTGATGTGATAGATTATGAAACTCTTTAAATGTAGGTGGTTTTTTATTTTTCTTCAAAGTAGTTAATTCAGGTTCTAAAAATTTATTTCCACTTTCAAGAATTAAATTTTCTATTTTTAATGCATTATGTCTACTATCTAAATTAGATAGAAGAGTATCCAAGTTTGTGTATGCATTTTCTAACTCAACATATAGTATTTTCAAAGAATCATGCTCTTTACTTAAATCTATTACAACTCAGACTTTCAAGTTTATGATTTTGATGATAACAAAGAATATTGATTAATCTTTTATTTCTCCTAGTGTTTGTCATGCATATTTGTTAATGTGTTTACTAATATTTCAGGTACACCATGCACCGTTCTTTGAAGATTCAAGACTCAGGATTGTGTAGAATTGGTTATATTAAATGAGTCTGTAATTTCCATTTCTTGAGTCAAGTCTTGTAATGATGTATGTTAGTTTGTTTATTATGCACACACAGAGGGAGAAAAAAATAATTTTAAATATTTTAATTTTTCTGTACATCATTCTATATGATCTGTATCGTAGTGTAACATAAATTAATTAAATTATTTTATTTTCCTAAATTTTTTTTTAAAATATAACTAATCATATAGTACGAACACCACATCGTAGTGGATGATCTGTTATAATTAAAAAGCCCTCCATCCATTAAATTAGGCAAAAATTTGAATTTAAAAAGTTATTCTAATTATACTGTACGATCACTATCATACTGTACGATGTTTAAAATATTGCCTAATTTAATCCTGTGATTATTTAATCAAAACAGCTTAATTTTGATATTTTGATCGTATTGTACAAACTGGATCATACTGTATGATCAACCGAGTTGATTGTGGACATCCCATGCTTCATCCTGGATGAACTGCTCTTTTATTGAATTGTTCGTACAGCACAACGTACAAGCACCGTACAGTACGAACTGACAATTGAACTGTTTATACAGTATTAATTGTACATCGTACAATACTAACACGTTAATTTTTGCACATCATATTTGACGATCTTGTGATTGTATGACATAATATTTGATGGCTGAATTGAGTTTTTTTAGTATTTTTTAGCCCTCTATTTAAGCAGTCTCATAAGACTTTGTAAGAGTCTTTAGCATCCATTGTGTCCTCATTCTTTTGAATAAAATTTGATGAGGAACTTGAAAGGGAGAGAGGAAAGAGTGGAGTTTCAGAGAGGTAGAAGATCCTTGGAGGGGGTTTCAAGGGAGTGTGAAGGAGATTTCACATGGTTAGTTGGGCGAGCTTGCACCTCAGTACCATCGAATTCAAGGTTCATCTTGAGGGAAGTTTTAAGAAGAGGAAGATCTCTTTGGTGTCAAACGACCCGGCTCCTCCGCGCACCAGGGAAGGTGGATGTTATTTTGTAAGGGCTTTTCTGCCTGGCTATGGGGGCTAAAAGAGAACCACTAAAGGTTTATGTAATACTCGCAGGGTGCCTCCGGGGAGTGGAAGTAGGTCATGGTTTGACCGAACCACTATAAATTAGTGTGTTCTTTCCTTTATTATTTATGCATTCATTTTTATTATGATTAATTGCATGGGTGAAATTGATAATTTATCTGTTTATTGTGAATTTAATTCTCTTCAACGTCAAGTTATAAAAAGAGTTTTCTTTTCATTAAAGAAGTTTTTAAATATCCAATTCACCCCCCCCCCCCTCTCTTGGCGCAACTCGTAACTTTCAAAATGAAGATGATTTTTATTTAACGAGTTATATTATCTAACAAAGTCATGTGATAGTTATCCAGAGTGGAATGATCTTTACTTAAAATTTCAATGTCTTTCAGCAGATTTAAAAATCAACTTTAAGGTTAGCATGTAATTTCTTGAGCTTCCTATATTTATAACGATTTTTTTCAAAAACTTCAAGTAATTGATATAATCTCACATACCTCTTCTTGATCAAATTGATCAAGATAATGATCAACCATTAAGCACAAGTTTGTTACCTCCTCTTTTGCTTCAGTTTCAAAGGAATCTGATGATCAATCTGCCCAAAAAGCCTTTTGAATCCTTTTCATATACTTCTTGAACTTAGGTTTTTCTTCACCCTTCTACTTACTTGGCTGAGCTTTAAGAGTTGGGCAATCAGACTTCAGATGCCCTGGTTTCTTATAAAAAAAATAAATAACATCAAAAGAAACTTTTAAATTCTTACTATTCTGACTTTTGCTCCATCTCTGTTGATGCTTTTATTTTTTCCTTAAGAAAGCTCTTGAATTACCTTGTTATTAAAGCAATGTCTTTATTTTCAAAACCAGAAAAATTAGTGTCAGAATCATTAGTCTTTAAGGATATAGTTTTCTCAATTTTCTTATTACCTACATCAAGTTTCCTTTGGTTCACTCCATGCTCATAAGCAATGAGTGATCCAAGTATGTTATCAATTAACTAAACATTCAGATCTTTTGATTCAGTAATGGCAGTGATTTTTGCATCAATGATAGAAGGTAAACATCTTAGAATCTTATTTACTTTTTAATAATTTATGAGTTCTCTTCCTAAGGCATACAGGGAAGTAACAATTTGTGTAAACCTAATATATATTTCAGAAAAACATTCGCAGGTTTTATGCAAAATAGTTCATAATCATACAAAAGAATGTTCAGTCTAGATTGTTTGACTTCATTTGTACCTTCATATGTTATGCAGAGTTTGTCTCCAATTTTCTTGCCAGTAGAACAAGTGGAAACATACATGTAATCCTCAAATTTTAAGGTAAATAAAAAACAATTAAAATACTTAGCATTCATTTATGATAGATCTCTATCATCAGTAATCCATTCAGTAAAAGGAATTTAAGTTTTAACACCTTTTACTAATCTATAAGGTGCATAATAACCTTCCTTAACAAGCATCAACATACGATAATTAATTGATTGTAAAAAGGTGGACATGTGAGTTTTCCAAAATTTAAAAGGAATATTATCAAAAACAGGTGGTGTAGTAATTGAATATCCTTTCATGGTGTTTATATTTCCAAAATTTTCCATTGATATTAATTCAAAACTTTTAAAAACTTGATCTTATGAATCCTACTCTTATACTACTTGAAATTTTGTGAGGGTGGTTAAACCCTAAAGTACTAGTGCTAAGGCTAACTAAGGGTGGTTGAACTAGTTATTTTAAAAAAAATTTATTCAAACAAAGAGTTAAAACCTCTTGATATGGAAGTAGAAATAATTTTGCAATATCAAAAATCAAATATTTCCAATACATATCAAATCACAAAAAATACTGAAATTAAAATGCATTAAAATAAATAGAAAGAACGCACCAAGATTATAGTGGTTCGGTCAACTTGATATACTTCCACTCCTTGGAGTCTCCCTCCCTAAGTATTGCACTAAACAGAAGTGACTCTCCTTTTGATCTCACAGTAAGACGGAGAAGCCCTTACGGAATCTTTCCATTGACCCGGTAAGGCATAGAACCTTGAATCCTTTTACTACCTCCTAGATTAGGCAGAGAATATTGAAATCCTTTTCACCCTCCTCGTGAAGTTAGAGAACCCGGAATTCCTTTTACTCCAACCTAGAGTAGGCAGAGAACCTTTAAAATCCTTTTTCACCCCCTAGTGATGGAAGAGAAGCACGACCTAATGTTGATAATGATTTCCCTCAAATCTACCAAGGAACAAAGATAGAAGCTTGAAGATGATGAAAACCTTGCTTGGACAAACCTTTATAAATCCCTCACAAATCTCCCTCACAAGGATCTCTCTCTCTCTCTCTCTCTCTCTCTCTCTCTCTCTCTCTCTCTCTCTCTCTCTCTCTCTCTCTCTCTCTCTCTCTCTCAATGTCTCCCTCTTCCTTCTCAAAGCTCTCTCTTAGATTTCTTCCATAATAAAAGATTTTCTCATTGATTAATATAATTGCTTAAATAGAGAGCCTCCAAAAGAAGACCTAATTTTCAATTTTGTGTAACTATTCGTCCATTACGATTGATACATTATCTTGTATAATTAGTACAAAATAGGCCTTTTAGCCAGGATGACTTGCACTACCTTGTATGATTAGTTAAAAGAAATAGGCTTATCATCCTAGATAGTAATAATATCATACTAGACAATAAGTTTAAATCCATTGAACTTTGTCTAGTATGATAACTGGTAATGCGTAATTGTCCCATATACTTCTCTATCATATAGGATGAAAGGGCTAAATCATCTTAGACAATTAATTAAAAAATTATGGTATTCTTCTAATATGATAGGTGGCAATCCCTTATCATACCATACATGTTCTCCGTCGTCCAGAATGATCATCATCAATTGTTCTATATGATCAATCAAATTAATTTTTAACTTGATTAATTTAGGCATGATTATCCCGAATAGTCCACGGGTATGTACATCATCCTGTATGAATAGTAAAAATTTTGAAAATTAAAATATAGCCAATTTTATAATTGGCAGCTATTTTTCATAATTTGAACTGATCATCCTAGATGATAGGGATTGTTTAGTATGATTAGTTTAAACACTTTTTTTGGGAAACCCCTCAAAGGTGCCTACACATTAATTCAAGCTAAAAAATACACGGACCTTAAAAGGACCTCATGCTCTCTACTGCTCGAACGAGCTACAAAAATAAATCCTAAGAGCTTGGGGTCTCTACTAAGAATAAATACAAAACACCATAGGTACAATCTACGATGCACAAAAATTAGAGCCCAAAAATAAGGAGTGCACCAAAAAGAAGCAACCATCTCCCTCTTCCCAACCAAACGGAGCTCATTACAAGCAATAGAAAAAAAAAAACTCCACAAAAAAATCTTAACGTCAGGATAAGTATAACAAGAAATAAAGAAAAATATAGTAAGCCAATCCCAGTTGTTATCCACAAAATAGTTTCTAAATGAGCTGAAATAGATATTACTACTCACCAAATTACTATCCACCTAACAACAGTTAAAACATAACCTCCAATCACAGGAACAAGAAGATGAACAAGAACAAATGCCAAACTCGTAGTAATCCAACCCAGCAATAATGGTACTACATATCACATCCACCCGATAAATGAGGGAAATAACAGGGTAAAACACCATGGAAAACATAGGTCCCCATTCCACTCAGGCATGAAAACCCACCATTACTAGCAGAACCAAGCCAAGCCACAAGCAGCAAATCATAAGGCCAAAAATAAGAAGTAATTGTAATCTAAGAAATGAAAACAAAATAGAAAATACCAATGCAATGACATATAGGGCATGGGAAAAATGAGCTCAGGATATAATGGAACCAGCAAACATCACTTAGATAAACCTAATGTCGCTCCATCGCACTATCCAACCAAACTAAAAACCTCATAATTATCAGCTTCAAAAAGCACTAAGATAAGCCCATTAAGAAACTAACCACCCACACCCAGGTAAATGCAAACTAGGATAGAAAAAAACAATGAAGGGCCTTCCCAGGAAACTCCACACAGCCCCTAAGAAAACAGCAGCAGCCAAAAATGAACCACCTCAACATCAATAACCAAAACCTAGCTAAACTGAATTGAAGGTGCCTCGGGCATCCTAGCAGTCCACTAGATAAGACCAAGCACTCACTAACCCGAAGAAAATCAAAACAGCAATAAAAAAACACCAATCCAAACTAAAACTCCCATGATAACCCACCACCATAAGGTCCAGGAAATGCCAGTTCCCAACACAACAACAAAAGGTAGGAGAGCAACAAGTGAGAATATCCTCAATAAAGGAGCCAGTGCAATCACAGCTCAAACCCACAACCCAAAATAATTAACCAGCACATGCAACACCACATCAGAATTACAAAAATAAGAACCCAAGAAGAGCTCCAAAAAACCAAGAGCAGGAGAAATCAGATCCATTAGGGATATGCCAATCAAACCACTCCTTAAGAAAGACCACACAACGAAATACCACCATAGAAGGGAAAACATCACAAAAATCTAAAAATCTTTAATGAATAGAATAACCTCCTAACATAAGGCAAACTAATTTTATCCAATCTTAAGAGCCCTTTTAAGGGAATAGGTAAATTAGGCTCAAACAAATTAATGAAATATTTGAGATGGAACCAAAAAATGGCCAAGCAAATTGGCACAGGCATTGCCCTCCCTAAAATCTTGAAAAAAGAGACATTAACTAAAATCATCAACTATTTAATATCCCTAACTAGATAAAAAATCTGAGGATTACAAACCGAGATATCACCATTGTTAATGCATTGAATAGTATGAATAGACTCAACCTTAATTTTGATATTAGTAATGTCAAGAGACATACAAAATCTTAGCCCATAAAAAATAACATTAAGAAGAGCAAGATAGGAATTACCATTATGGGAATGACCCACAAAAGCTAAAGTAACATTCCCTTGGAAGTCTCTTAAGTTCCCATCGCACCTTAGGCTGGTATCATAATAAAAAACACCAACATTCAGTTTGTAACATCCCAAAGAAGGTTTAACCCATCACACTAATTGAGGTTCGAAAATAGGCAAAACCTCACCCAATTTGATGCCTAAATCAGGACCAACATAATAATAGTTCTTGAAACTCTTGATAAAGAGAAAATTAATAGAAAATTAGCCCAAGCATTTTTCTTTAACATTTTCTATTATCCTATAAAAATCCATTCTAATATCATTGAAAAGGGAGTTATTCCTCTCCAACCATAAGTACCACAAGATATTTCAAATTTTTGCTGAGGGGAGAGAAGCTCCATTTTTTTATTGAAGGCAATTTTTGAAATCCCTACTCATGGGTTTTCAGCTACCCTCCGATGGTGTTAGAGGATCGTTGGCCTCCTCTGGCTGGTGGCTCCTTCATCGTTCGTCCTCCTCCCACCTCATCTAGGAAGTTTTTGCATCAAAGTACAGGTTCATCTCCTCTGACATTTGGAGGCAATGGCGGTGAGAAAGATAATAAGTTTAGATTTTCAAAGGAACGTCCTATGGTAATAAGCGAAGGAGGATTGGTAGTCAAGAAAGAAACAATTTGATTGCATTGGAAAGGGTAAAAATATGTTGATTGTGAATGACTATAAATTCCAATCCAATGAGGTTTGTGAATTTGACATGAACATTCATATAGTTTCTAGCATTTTGATCCCACCTGCATATGGAATACCAACCTCTTGTGATAATGCGGGTACAACTATTGAAAGATCTATAAAGGAAGATTTGATTCCTATTAAAGTGAACTCTCAGATTGCTGATGATCTGGGAATAGATGGTACAACTGCTGTTTGTAATGAGCAAAATGGAATAGAGATGAGCAAACTAAAAGTTGATCTATTTACGGTCCAAGAATGAAAATAAGGAGAATTGGGGAAATGCAATAGACAAATAAATAGTGCTGATGTATCTAAACCAAAAAACTTGAAGAATGGGAACAATGCATGGACGAAGAAAACAAACATCAAATTCTTTGGGTTGAACTTTGGAGAAGGATTTATTGAAGACAACGTTGTGGTTAAACTGCATATGGAGAAGGAGCTTGATAATTAAAACAAGTTAAAGAAGATTAAGATTTTTGGAGACAATATATCCTTTCATATTATAAGCATATAATTGAGGACGCAATGGAGCATGTTTGGAAAATTCCACTTGGCCCAACTTGGTTTGGGATGGGTTCTTTGTGCTTTTGATGAATCAGATTCCTTGGAGAAAGTATTAACTTCAGGTCCTTAGTACAACAATGGCAGTATTGTGGGTATGGATAGATGGTCACCAGCATTTTCCCTATCTTCTTTCAAAGGTCTTATTGCTCCAATTTGGATCCAGATGCCCAACCTTCCACTTCAATGTTGGGATGAAATAAATGTTTGTAGAATTGCATCCATGGTAGGCACTCCATACTTTATTGATGGGAACATGTTCCAATGGAGTAAAATAGAATTTGTAAGGGTTTGTGTGTGAATTAATCTTGATGAAAAATTACCATTGGGAGTATGGGTTGAAGGCAAATTGGGTAAATTCTATCAAAATATAGAATACAACTACCCACTTTCTGTTTAAATTGTGGAAACCTAGGACACCTAAAAGAAAACTAATTAAAAAATAGTTTAAAACTCAATCAGGTTCAGTCTATTATGGAAGTTCAATCCAACAAAGATCAGTTGGTAGAGGCAATCAAAGAAGCAGATTTGGTAACAAAATCTCAAGCTGTCACTGAAGCTACTGGAGATGGATACGGTCCATGGATTCATGTTGAGTATAAGAAGAAGAAATTCCCTAGAGCAATTACCATTCAATAAAATAGAGTTCCTGGTTCTAAAGAATGAGAAAGGAGTTTAAAAGCTGTCCCTGAAAAAGTTATAAAGGATTTGGTTACTCTCATGTCTACGAATTCTGATATGGCTGCAAGGTAAACAAATGGTGATAAAGTCTAGATAAAAGTTATTCATACGGGTCCAGAATTTATAAATCTTGATTCAGGCGGTGAAAAGATAAGGTCTTCTTTGAATGGAGCAGACTGCAACAACATCATAGTGGATACTCATAAAGTTACGAGAGATGGATCTGGTAAGTCTCCTTTTGCTAGTGGAGTTTTTGTTAATAATAACAAATTTGAACCTTTAAATGTCATTGCTGAGGAAGGGGAGATTGTAGAAGAAGGATTGTCTCCTGGTAATTTAATTTTAATGTTGGATAAAACTACTGATGAAGTGCTGAATCCAATATTTAAGCTTAATGATGATCAAAAAAGTAATGAAGGGAGTTCTTCCACTATTAAAAAGAAAGGAGTAAAAAAACTAAAAGGATTGAGTCCAATAAAATTGATGTCTTGAAATAGAAGATAAGATGGAGCTAAAAAGGAGAGAGGTGGGAAAACTTCCTCACTTATCCAGCAATAAATTCTATAATTCTATGAATTGTAGAGGAGCTAGGAAAAGAAGGCTTCTCTATACCTCAAGGAGGTGGTGAAAGATCATAATGTTTTCTTTGTTAGGTTGTTGGAGACTAAATTGGCATCTATTGATAGAAAAGAAGTTGATTCTTTGACTGGTATTGGTTGGGACTTCTGTCATGTTCCTTCGGATAAATTATCAACAGGAATACTTGTGGTTTGTAGAGCAACTTAGTTTCTTTCAACATGTAAGAATTTTCTCCCCAATTCATCGTTGGAGATCTATATATTCCTAATAAAGGTAGATGGAGGATAGCTACTATTTATGACAGCAAAGATGTTTACAGAAGAAGAGATCTTTGGAATAGATTGGAACCTCACATTACCTCTGACTGGCCTATGGTGATTGGAAGTGACTTTAATTGTCTTCTGTCTAAAGAAGACAAGAGCAGTGGAAGAAGATTCTTATTTTCTTTTGGGCCCACGGAAATGAAGTCTTTCATGGCTAGCAATGAGCTACATGAATTAGGATGTGTTGATCTTAATTTCACATGGAGAAAGAACAAAAAAGGGGGCTGATCGGATTATGGAAAGGTTAGACAGAATTTTTGTTAAGTCGACATTAGTTAACCTGTCTCATCATATGGTGGTTAAGCATCTTCCAAGAATTTCTTCGCACCATTGTCCCATTTTACTAAACCTCTTTGAATCAACTCCAAAAATAAGATGATCCATCAAATTTGAGGATGTTTGGGCTTCCTACCCGGCATCCATTGCAATGCTGTAAAAAGCTTGGAACAAGGCTTCTACAGGTTTTTCCTCTGATATATTTAACCACAAGATGAAAAGAACTTTAAAATCACTATTTTTTTGGAGCAAGGCCAAACTTAAAAATCTGAACCAGTTAAAAGACACTCTTAAAGTGGAAATACTAGAGCTTCAAACTAAAGAAGAAAAAATTGGTATTCTTTCTCTATATGAGGTTTGCTTGCTGAAATTTTAAATAGATGAGCTGAACTCTACATTGGCACGGTTGAGCACTTGGTGGAGACAATATGCTAAGGTGAAATGGATAGTTGAAGGTGATTATAACTCACAATTCTTCCACTCTTTTGCTAGTACTAGAAAGAATGCAAACTTCATTTCTTGTATTAAGGATGACAACAAGAATATGGTGGAAGAAAAAAATCAGGTAGAGAATGTTTTAATATAATTCTTCAAGAAGAAATGGTGTGAAAGGAATTATTTGCTAGAGGGATGGCCGAAATATCTAGATCGCCTGGATGAAGAGGATATAACTTTTCTCAGCAAAGATTTCTCTCTTGATGAAGTGGAAAAGGTAATAAGAGACACTAGTGGATACATAGCTCCAGGTTAGGATGGAATATCTTATTCCTTTCTTAAGATCTATTGGACAATAATCAAAGAGGACTTCTGGAAAGCATTGCAGTTATTCTTCTCAACATCTAAAATGAGTGATAAATGGAAGAAAATAATTATTGTTTTAATCACCAAAGTAAGTAATACAAAAACTCCATCCAATTATAGACCTATTAGTCTATGCATTACAGTTTACAAAGTAGCTGTCAAGGTCCTCAACAGATTAAATGACATCTTTCCAAAGCTAATTTCCTTAGAGCAAGCGGCTTTTATTAAGGGAAGGTCACTTCAAGAGCACGTCCTGATTGCTCAAGAACTTTTCCATAAGTGCAGATATTCTAAAGCTAAAAGGGATTAGTCTCCTTCAAATTAGACATGGAACAAGCCTATGATTCCATGGGATGGCCAACTCTATATAAAGTATAAAATTATTTTGGATTCCCACCATTCTTTTATAAGCTTATCATGGAGTGTGTTCAAAACCCTGCTTTCTCATTATTTATCAATGGAAATCCTTCTACTTGGATCAAATCTAGAAGTGGATTCAGACAGGGATGTCCCTTGTCAACATACCTCTTTATCCTATGCACTCAGCTTCTATCAAATCCTATTATGGTAAAGGAATCAATTGGAGTTTGGGTTAGCCATGACAACCCAAGGATTTTGCATTTGCTATACGCAGATGATGTAATTATTTTTGCTGAAGCAAAAATTAATATTGTGAGGAAGATCAAGGATATTATAAAAAGGGATTGCAATTGGACATGTCAAAATGTTAATATAAGCAAATCTAGAATTCTATTCGGGAAAGCTGTCAAAAGAAGGAAAAGGAGGAAGATTAAAAATATTATGGTATTTAAGGAGGTTAAAGAATTCAACTATCTTGGAACTAAAGTTGATTTAAGAAGAATTGCTGTGGTGGACTTCAAATTTATAATGGATAAAGTGTTGAAGAATTTGAACAATTGGGGATCCAAATACATCTCATTGGCAGGGAAAATATCTTTGGTGAAATCGGTAATTCTCTCTCTCCCCTCTTTCCATTCCACTATTTTATTAATTCCACGAGATATTCTAGAGAAGATAGAAAAATTTTTCCATAAGTTTATCTGGAATAAAATGAATGTTTGGATAGGCCTTCATTATGTATGTTGGAATAGATAGTGTGAACCGTTAGAAAATACAGGTAGGGGCTGCATTCATTCTCTAACAAAGTAGGTCCTCTAAGGGAAAAATTAGCTTGGAGGTACTTGAAAGATGAAGGTTCTTTGTTGCATAAAATCTTGTACCCGAGTTATGGTTCCTGTTGGAATTCTGGAAGTAGGATAAAATCTGCTTCGTTGGCCTGGAAATTAATCAAGGATGGAGGCAAATTCCTAAAACCAATTGTTAGATGGAACATAGCAAATGGTCAATCTATTCATATTCTTGAAGACATATGGATTATGGATAAAAGACTTAACAAATGGCCAACATTTGTAAACACTTAAGATGATATTGTTGAATTGTTCACGATGGATAGATTCATCTCAGGAGGTAACTAGATTATATCAGAACTAGATAAACAATTCGGGAAAGACCTTATGGCTCTAATTTGTAAGATTCAGATTCATCCCAATATTAATGAATATCAAATAAAACTCATTCATATGGAATTAGGAAAGACTATTACTTCAATGGCCTCTATTAAAATGGAACATCAAAGTAGTGAAATCAAAATCTAGAATTGGTTTAAAAAGTCAAAATTGAATGCACGAGTAGAAAATTTCTAGTGGAGGGTATTCAACAATGCTTTGCCAACAAACTTATTTTTATCATATAGATGAATTCAAAAGCTTCAACATTATCCAAGAGGTTTTAATGAAGTGGAGAACATAAATCATGTGGTTTGCAGATGTTACAAGATCGGTGAAGTAATATAGCAGCTAAATAGTTGGGGATTTGTTATTCCTATATTTATTCCTAAAGAGGATACTTATAATTGGTTGGAAATACATAATGTATTTTTATCTAATTATCTAATCTTTTTTGTAAAGCCATTTACTTCACATGGAAGGAAAGAAATGAGCTAGTACATGGAAAGAAGGAAAGGAGTTTAGTTCACATAGCAGCGGAGTTTGTTTGCTCTGTAAGAGCTGATAATGCTATAAATTATGTCATTCTAGGCTGATTGAGTACTAATCATCTCTTGCTATTGGAAAATCGTTGGTACTCTCCTCCACCCGATTGGATCAAGGTAAATGTTGATGCAGCATTATTATCTTCATACAAAGGGGGCATTGGTTGAGTGTTTAGAGATCACAAAGGAAGAATGCTAGCAGCTTTTGGTAAACCGTGTATTGAATGGGATATCTCTTACTCTTTTTTTTTTTTGAGAAATGTTAAGTAGCAATTAAAGGAAAAAGAACAACCTAGAAACAAACTAGGAAGAGACTAACCATCTATCACACTCTTCCTTTAAAATATGGTTAAAGGTAGAGGGAAGATTGCTCTCCAAAAAAGTGTCCCAAACAAAATCACAAGTCAAAGATAGGTTAGCACAAAAATCTGCTAACTTATTACAATTACGACCAACACAATTGAAAACAACATTATTACATTTATTCAAGAATAAAAGACCAACCTCTTCTGATTTCCCGCCAGGTTTCCTCTATTTGCTGTACAGTTGATGAAGAAACTTGAGAACATTATGATTATCTCCCTCTATTATAATCCCTTTAGCTATATACATCCACTCTTGCATCATATCTTTAACATATTTAAAAGCAGACAGTTCCATACTGATAATGTCCCAATGTCTACATTTCCTTCCAAAAGAAAAAATAAATCTTCCTTTGTCATCTCTTAAAACTCCTCCTAACCCCACATCATAGTTCTCTTTAAGAGAAGCATCCAAATTAATCTTTAACCACTCAGGTGGAGGGGGATGCCAAAAATCTGAGAGCAATCCATCGGACCGGTTAGCACCCCAGTTGTCTTAGCGATACACATCTTGATTGGAAGAATTGAAATATCTAATAACAGAAGATGCAATCACCTCAACAATACAACAAGAATTTCCATGTTTCACCTTACATCTATTATTCCAGACAAACAACATACTTAATACATAAATCTGTGCAGTTAACGCATTTTGCACAAACAGATTCAGATTTTTCATACCCTGCTTCTATTCTGTAAAGTTGCTGAACACAGGGATTTTAACTCCCCGGCTTCTAAGCACATTGTTTACATTCACCAAAATTAAACATGAAGCTGTAATATGATCAAGATTTTCAGTTTCAGCACAACCCATTGGACAAAGAAAGCTACCTGAAATCCTTCTTTTAAATAGAAAAAATTATGTTGGAACCACATCTTTACAAACACACCAAACAAACAACTTAATTTTGGCATTCAAATTTAGTTTATGCATCCAGGTAGTATCAATATTATCAAGTAAATTCTTGTATCTACTTTCAATTAATAAAGCAGATAAGGATTTGCCTGTTAATTTCAGCCTTAGCTCCATTTGATCTTCATACAAAGAATCAAAAATCTGAACATCTTCAATCGGCTTTAACAGGTCTTCCCCAAAGCAAATTTATAGTTTAGAATTAACCTAGTTACCATTCTCAATGAAATAGTTCAGCATCATGTCTTCATCTTCTAAATTACCCACAAATGTAGGCCATTTCAATAAGCTTTTCTCCATGATCCAAGCATCCTTTAGGACATCAATGTTCTCACCATTAGCCACCTTCCATCTTAAGAAATTTTTAAGAACATCCCATCCACTCATAATAATCTTTCAAGAATTAGAACCACTTTTAGTTCTCTCCCTTTTCCACCAGCTCTTCCCATATTTAGCAATAAAGTTCCTATAAAATAGAGAACTAGGATTCTCAATAGAATTCCAAGCAAATTTAGCTCGCAATGGTCCCATTTTATCCAAAATAGACTGAACACCCCAACCACCACACTGCTTTGGTTAACATAAAACTTCCCAGCTCATATAGTGCAAGCCTCGGCTCCATCCATCTTATGCCAAATAAAATCTCTACAATGTCTTTCTAGCTCAAAAAGGATTCTTTTAGGAACTAGAGAATGTGTAATAAAAAAAACTGGAAGTGCAAGAAGAACAGATTTCACTAGCACGAGTCTACCAACAAGGGAAATAAATCTATTCCCCCAAGCATTGAGCTCTTTCAAGGATTTATCCATAAGCATTTGGAAGTCAGCCAACCTTAACCTTCTCAAAGCCATCTTAACCCCTAGATACTCCAATTCATCTTTCAATTTGATACCCAGTAGTTTTGAAATTTTTCTCTTCCTTCTTCTATAAACTGCTTTTCCGCAAATTAAAGCAGATTTTTGTTGGTTGATAACCTGTCCAGTCCACATACAGTAGTCACCTACAATGTTCCACATCTTCTTAATATTCTTCAATTTAGCATCTAAAAATAACAGCACATCGTCTACATACAACATATGAGTGAGCTTGGGGGCTTTAGCACAGATCATGATTCCCAAATTCGTTCCATTTTCAAAAAAAGCATTAGATAATAATTGTGGGAACATAATAAACAAGATTGGAGAAAGGGGACATCCCTGACGAAATCCACTCAAACCATCAATCCACAATGAATTATTTCCATTTATTACAATAGAGAATCTTGGATTTGAAACACAATCCATCACCAAACCAATAAATCTACCCAGGAATCTCAATTCCACCATCATTTTCTCTAAGGTTGGCCAATACATACTAACGTATGTTTGTTCCATATCCAATTTAAAAGCCACATAACCATTGCTTGCCTTTGAAAATCTGAACTTGTTGAAAACCTCTTGAGCTAGTAACAAATGATCAGAGATGGATCTTCCCTTCACAAAAGCAACCTGTGGATATCTCTTACTTGGAGCTTCTTGTTATAACATCTATTAAAGATGTTATCAAATATTGGATGCATGAGTACAAGGGAATCATTATTGAGAGTGATAAAGTAAATGTCATCAAGTTCATACACAAAGCTCTCAAAAAAGAGGTGGAAAAGTTATAGAAAATCTATCTTTTATCAAAGATTTTAATTATGTAATTTTCAATTGTATAAAGAGTGATTGTAATAAGTTAGCGGACTTATGTGCTAACTTTGGGATATTCTCCTCTTTTTTTTTTGGATGATATTTTTCTTGACAAGATTCCTCATTCTTTTATTAATGTGTTGAAGGAGGAATCTTTAGCTTGTTCTCCATAGGTTGTTGTTTTTTCCTCCCCTATTATTAATGCAAATTCTGCTCTTTAAAAAAAAAACCATAAGTACCATAAAAAAATTGAAGGGATAACATTTTTAATGTGACCTTTAGAATTAACAAACAAAGAATTAAGCAAAATGTTAATAGATAAATTTCCTTTAAAAAAGATTAATTTGAAGATATTATCAAAGGAACTCTATGTTTAGACATCTAAAGGACCCAATACTAAAACATGATGCATATTCTCCACATGGTAGCAACATTGGCACTTGGATTGTAAAATAAAACCTCTTTTGATCAAATTATCATCAGTAGGAACGAATTTATGTAAACTTTCCCAAATAAAAATAGCAACAGTAGATGGAATACTTTTATAACAAATTATAGAGAAAATAGTAGAAACAACATTCTTGGTTTTAAAACCATGTCAAGCATCTTTTAATCTAAACACCCCATCTTGAGACAACTTACATAATAAAAGATCCTCCGACTCCAAGTTCAAAGGGAGGTTCAAGATTTATTGAATAATAGAGTTAGAAATCACATTAGCAAGTTTATTATAATCCCACAAGTTGTCAGTAATGAAAAAGTTTACCATAGCTGTAGCAGTAGAGGAGGAATTAATGATGGAATCAATGGATTAATTACCCAACCATTGATCCTGCCAAAAGAAGATGTTGCCACCACCAAGCCCCTAAGAAAGATGAGGCTTCACAACCCATTAACCTTATAAAGCCTTTACTAAAATATAGAATTGAAAGTTCATTAGGGATGTTAGGCCCTATGAACTAGTCCCGAGGCTAACCAAGAGGGGGGGGGGGGGGGGGGGGGGGGGGGGGGGCTTAATTGGTATTTTAAAAATCTTTAAACAAAAGAACAATTATCTCAACCCAAAGGCACCACAGAAAAATAAGTGCAGAAAATTAAAGTGCGGAATCCGTAAAAAGAACACAAGGGTTTATAGTGGTTTGGTCAACTTGACCTATGACCACTCCCCGAAGACACCCTCCGAGTATTGCACTACCAACGTGGCTCTCCTTTAGCCCCCACAGCTAGGCGTAGAAGCCCTAACAAAACCACCTCCTTTTTTGCATCCCTAGCAAGGCAGAGAACCCCACTCCTTTTGCTTCCTCCTGAAGTAGGCAGTGAACCTCGATCGTTCACTAAAGCTTACCTCTCCCAACCCTTCCAAAGACAAGAGACTCTAGGGAAGAAGAAGTGGAATAATGCTTGGAGCAACCCTTATGAACTCCCTCATAAGCTCCCCCTCACAAGATTCTCTCTCTCTCTCTCTCTCTCTCTCTCTCTCTCTCTCTCTCTCTCTCTCTCTCTGTCTCTCTCCTTTAGGTTTTCTCAAGTCAAGACAGTAGCCAAGGATGTTCAAAAATGTTGATCAATAGCTCTTAAATAGAAGAGCTTCAAAGGAGCTCAATAATTACAAGTTGTCGACTTTATCATCCAGGAAGATAATCATATCGTCCTATACGATCAGTTCAAATCAAAGAAGATCGGCCAGAACATCGCTCTAAAGATGATCTGGATGACTAAAAATTGGTTTGATCATCCAAGACGATCTTATGATCATCCCGGCCGATCAGTTCAAATCAGAGAAAAATCATCCAGAGCATCGCCATGAATTCAAACTGTCCAATCCTAATCGGTCAGAACATCGCCCTGAATTTGTGCTGGCCGATAGTTATCGTCCAGGAGCAACTAAGGGTTTTTGAATAGATCGTCTTGGCTGACTTGAGATCATCCAGAACTATCAATCATCCTTAATTACTTCCTTGATTCCTAGATTAATTTAAGAATAATTGTGTAATATCTTCCAGGCCGATCTCACGATCGTCCTGGCTGATTTCCAAAAATATAAAATTCCTAAATTGATTATGGTGGCTATTTCTTTCTATTTTGAGCATATCGTCCTGGCCGATATAAGTATCATCCAAGATGATCAGTTAATTATGACTGCCTTAACTAAGAAATCCTGATTAGAACTTCTATTTTGAACTCGATCATCCAGGCCGATATAAATATCATCAGGGATGATGTGAGTAAAAATAGAAATTCTAATTCTCTCAAGTGTGCGTGTGTAGGGTTACTTAGAATTAGACACTTCACCAGATTATAATTGACTCAAGAAAGGAAAAAATAAAAATACAGACTGACTCAAACCTTGTCTACCCAATCTTCGGCTGGCTGCGTTTGTCGTCTGATCTTTTGGTCCTGAAACTTCAGTAGAGAAAGGCAGTTAAAGTGTTCGCTAACATCAAAATCACAATCCATGAAACCAAGTTTGCAACAATCTCTCCTTTTTTAATGATGGCAAATACTTTGATGATTATAGCAGTGTAATTCAAGAATTCCAAAAATTTTGAGTAAAAGTTCAAACATACAACCCTACTAACATGCTACCCTACTACTCGCTCTTTTGACATCTCAAAAAGGAGGAGGAAAGCAAGAAACAAAGTGAAAAAACCTTTTTTTTTTTTAAACCAAGGCATGAACATGATGTAGTATTCCATGTGATTGATTTTAAAAAAAAAGTTTTGATTTTTGATTTTTGATACACATTGTGTATTATTTTTTCAATTTGGCATCATTGCGCATATTTTGTTTGCATCATTGGCCAATTTTTTTTTGCAAGCTCCATTCTCTTTTTCAATCTTTTAAAAAGAATTCTTAATTGTGAGTATATCTTCTAGATATTAGAGAATAGGAGCTCTCTAACATAGAGAAGAACTTAACCACAAAATAGAATCAATAACCAATGACAAGAGTAACGAGGAATCTTGATATGACAAAAAGATTTTAATTATTATAAATACAAGATAGATTTGCTTTAGCAAGGTTAGAAAAGATCTTAATTTCATACACAATTTTTAATTTGAAATAGTTTTTTTATTAGAAAAGAAAACTATGCCACTAAAATAGATTAGAGAAAGAGACATATTCAACGATATATTTTTACCATCTAATAGATTAAGAGATGTGAAACATTGACTATAAATTTTCAAAAGCAAGTCAAGGCATACGATATCATTTCAGCGATGATTTTGAAAAACTAAATGAAAGTAAAACAAACCAAACAAAAACTAAATTTAAAGAAAAAAGAAGAAAAGAAAATAAGGAACAAAAAGGAAAATCAAATAAAAGAAAAAGAACAAAAGAAAAGGAAAGTAAGTAAAAGGTCAAGTTCATGAATTTATGTCAATCACACCCAATCTGGTCCTTAAAGAGCTGAATGTGTCGAACGCCAGTGGTTTAGTAAAGATGTCAGCCAGTTGATTTTCAGTTGTCACATGGTGTAACTCAATGTCTCCCTTAGTCACATGATCTCTAATAAAGTGATGCCTAATGTCAATGTGTTTAGTCCTTGAATGTTGGATAGGATTCTTAGAGATGCATATGACACTAGTGTTATCACAAAAGATTGAGATGATGCCTACAGGTAATCCTAAATCCAATACCTGTTGTTTCAACCAAAGAACTTAGGCCACACAACTTCCAAGAGTAATTTACTCACCTTCAGCAGTGGAAAGTGCAAAAGAGTTTTGCTTTCTACTAGAACATGAGACCAAAGATTGTCCTATGAATTGACAAGTTCCTGAAGTGCCTTTTCTATCCACCTTGCATCATGCAAAATTAGAATCAGAAAATCTAATAATCTCAAAAGAATTGTTGTTCCTCAGATACCAAATCCCTAAGCTTTGGGTCCCTAAAAGGTATCTAAAAATTCTCTTAAATGTAGTCAGATGGGATTCCTTGGGGTCAGCTTGAAACCTAGCACAAAGACAAACATTAAACATTATATCAGGTCGGCTAGCAGTCAGGTAAAGTAAGGATCCAATCATGCCTCTATACTTCTTCTGATCAACAGACTTACCACTTGGGTCCTTATCTAATGGAACACTAGAAGTCATGAGAGTATTAATTAGCTTAGCTTTATCCATCTCATACTTCTTTAAAATATCCTTTATGTATTTTATTTGATTTAGAAAGGTTCCCTCATCCAATTTCAAGCTAGCATGTGTCTTCCTAAGTTTCCTATATGATGCATGAATGTTTTCAGAAACTTCAAGGAGTTGATTGTTAGAAAGTTCACATACCTCTTCTTGATCAAGATGGTCGTCTGCCATTAAGCATATGTTTGTTGTCTCATCTTCTGGTTATATCTCCAATGAATTCGATGCAGAATCTGCCCAAAATGTCTTTTGAAGTCTCTTTTTGCCTTTTCTAAACTTAGATTTCTCCTCACTCTTTTTCTTGCTTGTGTGCATCTTAAGTATAAGGCAATCAGCTTTCACGTGTCCGGGCTTCTTGCATTCATAACAAACCACATCAGACGATCCTTTAGAATATTTGTTATCCTTACCTTTTCTCCAATTTTAATGATGCTTTTGCTTCTTCCTTAGAAAGCTTTTGAATTACCTTATGATTAAGGCAAAGTCATCACTTTCAAACTCGGAAGAGTCAGAGTCTGATTTGTTGGCCTTCAATACCACAGTTTTCTCCTTTTTCTCACCTGCATCAAGATTTCTTTGATTCACCCCTTGCTCGTAAGCAATGAGTGAGCCAAGTAATTTATCAATCGAATATGTGTTTAAATCCTTAGATTCAGTTATTGTAGTGACTTTAGCTTCAAAAGACGTATCTTAAAATTTTGTTTACTTTTTCATAATTTGAAAGTTCTCTTCCTAAAGCATGCAAAGAAGTAACAATTTGAGTGAACCTTGTATACATATCAGAAATTATTTCAGAAGGTTTCATACGAAAAAGTTCGTAGTAATGCACAACCTATCTCAAATCTCTTTTCCAGTAGAGCAAGTAGAAACATGCATGTAATCCTCAGACTTTAAAGCACAGAAAAAATAGTTCAAATACTTCACATTCAATTGAGCTAAATCTCTTTCATCGAAAGTCAATTCAGTAAAAGCAACTTCAATTTTAATTCTATAAATTTCACGAGAAGGTGAAGAATATCCTTTTTTAATAAGCATCCACATGCGATGATCAGTTGATTAAAGAAAAGTATACATGCGAGTTTTTCAAAAATTAAAAGGAAGGTTGTCAAACAATGGAGGTTGTGTAATAGAAAATCTTTCAGTTGTATTACAATTCCTAAACTTAGCCATGGAACAAATTCAAAAAGTTTTCAAACTCAGTTTTTATGAACCCCACTCTGATACCACTTGAAAGTTCATTAGGGATGTTAGGCCCTATGAACTAGTCCTGAGGCTTACCAAGAGGGGGGTTGAATTGGTATTTTAAAAAATTTTAAATTAAAAGAACAATTATCTCAAACCAAAGTCACCACAGAAAAACAAGTGCAAAAAATTAAAGTGCAGAAGTTGTAAAAAGAACACAAGGGTTTATAGTGGTTCAGTCAACTTGACCTACGTCCACTCCCCGGAAATGCCCTCCAAGTATTGCACTACCAACGTGACTCTCCTTTAGCCCCCACAGCTAGGCGGAGAAGCCCTTACAAAAACACCTCCGTTTTGCCATCCCCGATAAGGCAAAGAATCCCACTCCTTATGCTTCCTCCTGAAGCAGGCAGAGAACCTTGATCGTTCAATGAAGCTTATCTCTCCTAACCCTTCTAAGGACAAGAGACTCTAGGGAAGAAGTGGAACAATGCTTGGAGCAACCCTTGTGAACTCCCTCATAAGCTCCCCCTTACAAGATCATCTCTCTCTCTCTCTCCTTTAGGTTTTCTCAGGTCAAGAGAGCAGCCAAGGATGTTCAAAAATGTTGATCAATAGCACTTAAATAGAAGAGCTTCAAAGGAGCTCAATAATTGCATGTTGCCGAACTTTATCGTCTCGGATGATAATCATATCATCCTATACGATCAGTTCAAATCATAGAAGATCGGCCAAAACATCGCCCTAAAGATTATCTGGATGATTGAAAATTGGCTTGATCATCTAGGCCAATTTCACGATCGTCCCGGCCGATCAGTTCAAATCAGAGAAAAATTGTCTAGAGCATCTCCCTAAATTCGAACTGTCTGATCCTAATCGGCCAAAATAGAGGCCTGAATTTGTGCTGGCCGATAGTTATCATCCAGGAGCAATTAAGAGTTTTTTAATAGATCGTCCTAGCTGATCCTGAGATTGTCCAAGACGATGTGATCGTATCAATCATCTTTAATTACTTTCTTGATTCCTTGATCAATTTAGACATAATTGTGTAATATCATCCAGGCCGATCTCACGATCATCCTGGCCGATTTCCAAAAATACAGAATACCTAAGTTGATTATGGCGGCTATTTCTTTCTATTTTGATCATATCGTCCTGGCTGATACAAGTATCATCCATGACGATCAATTAATTAAGGCTGCCTTAACTAAGAAATCCTGATTAGAACTTCTATTTTGAACTCGATCATCCAGGCCGATATAAATATCGTCCGGGATGATGTTAGTAAAAACAAAAATTCTAAATCTCTCAAGTGTGTGCGTGTATAGGGTTACTTAGCTTTAGACACTTCACCATATTACAATTTATTCAAGAAAGGGATAAAGAAAAATACAGACTGACTCTGACCTAGTCTACCCAATCTTGGGCTGGCTCCATTTGTCATCTGATCTTTTGGTCCTGAAATGTCAGTAGAGAAAGGCAGTCAAAGTGTTTGCTAACATCAAAATCACAATCCATGAAACCAAGTTTACAACAAGAATCACCAATATTAAAAAGAACAAATAGCAAGATGCTTCCCCGCATAATATTTGGAATACATGAACATAGCCCACATACTCACTGTAGCATGAAAGGTAAACCATAACTTAAAAGAGAAAGCATAGGCCAAATCAAACATGCTCTTACACCCCTGATCACCCTCCTTCAGAACACCATAATACTTGTGTCAAGAAGACCAAGAAATTTTAGTGTTACTATTACTCCCTTTCCAAAAAAAATTATTAAAGATTTTATCAATTCTATTACACATCATTTTAGTGGGAAACATGGTTTGGAAAGAGTAAATAGGGAGAGAACAAAGAACACTTCTAATGTGAGTGAGCCTACCCCCAAAACTCAAAAAATTTAAATCCCAAGACAAAATTTATTCTGCACCATAGTGATTAACTTATCAAACAAAAAAAAAGACTTATTTCTACCTTTAAAAAGAGGGATACCATGATACTTAATAGGTAAGTGGGCTTGCACAAAACCAGTGAGGTCGTTAACAGCCAAAATACGAGAAATATGCACCTTATTAGAGGCAATGAAATAACATTTCTGATTGTTCAAATAAAGCACAATAACATTTTCAAAGTTATGAAAGAAATCCAGGAGTCTATTAATCTTATTATTAGAAGCATTTGTAAAAATAATAAAATCATCAACAAAATATAAATGAGAAATATGAAAACCCCCCAAAGTCCTAAAGTAAAGGCTAGGGTGGATTTCAATAACATTGGCAAGGCCTCTAGAAAGATAATCAGCTACAATAATGAAATGGGTCAGAGACATAGGATCCCCCTGTCTTAAGTCGTGAGAAGATTTAAAAAAACCCAAACTTTTACTGTTAATAAAATAAAAAAATAAGAACCTTCAATACAATTTCTGATAAGGTTAAAAAAAATTGAGTTTAAACTAAATAATTGTATAATATTATAAAGAAACTACTAATTAATGTTATCATAGGCTTTAGAGATATCAAGATTTAGGATCGTATTGCCACCCCTCACTCTGACATCCAAATCATGACTGAATTCGTAGGCCTACAAGATATTATCAAAGATAGCACGTCCTTTAAAAAATCCCATTTTGTAGGAAGATATAATTTTAGGGAGAACAACAGTTAATCGATTCATAATAATTCTAGAAATCAACTTACTAAAGAAAGGTGAAAAGACTAATTGGTCTTAAAATCATTCCAATTGCTAACATCAGTGCTCTTAGGAATAAGAAAAATATAAGTAGAAGTAAAGAACTTAGGCATAGTATGGCCGACAAAAAATTCCATAAAAATAGCGTAGAGGTCATCACTAATAATAAGCCAAGTTTTTTAAAAAATTTAGTGGTAAGCCCATCAGGTCCAACCACAGAGTCACCATTCATTTCATAGACAATATGTTTTAAATGATCAAAAGAAGGGGGTTTACAAAGAAAATCATTATTCTCAAGCGAGATGAGATTGGGAATAATAATAGGATTCTCAATATTCCCAAGGATAAAATCCTTGTTAAGCAGATTTTTAAAGTGCTGCACAGCCAATATAACAATTTCCTTAACATTCTCAGCAACATACCCATCGTCATGTTTGATTTTGTTAATGGTATTCTTAGCAAGCTTCCTTTTAACCAAAGAATGAAAATACTTAGTGTTATCATCACCATCAACTAGATTCTTCACAACCACTTTTCATTTTAAAAAAATTTCCTCTTGGGCTTATAATTTAAAGAGGCACTCCTTAGGCACTCTAAATAAAGCAAAGTTAGCATCAGAAGGAGACACTTGACAATTAAGCTCAATATGATTAACTCTATCTTCTGCACTTAAGATGTTAGCAAAGATGTTTTTAAAATTAATGTGATTCCACCAATTGAGGATCTGCTTTTGACTTTTCAATTTAAACCAAAATCGTTTCATGCCAAGGATGGAGTTATCAGGATGCAAAAGGGCCATGCAATTATCCTAAACCATATTCATAAAGGAATCATGATGTAACCACATATTTTGAAATCTAAATTGAGGAAAGGAATTCACATGTCTAGTATTAAGCCCAATTAATGAAGGAGAATTATCAGAAAGCATTCTACTAAGATGCTTAACCAAAATAGAATTGAAAGAGTTAAGCTAGCTATCATTAAATAAAACATGATATAGCCGTTGCCATACATGACCACGATTCCAAGTAAATTTGTAACAAGAAAAACCAATATTAATGTAAATACAATCCATAATCATATTATTGAAATCCTCCATAGCATGAAAAATAGGAGTAAAACCCCCAATACACTTTGAATGGTTAGAGATAGTTTTAAAATCGCCACCCACCAGCCAAGGCAAATGATAAATACTATAAAAATTAGATAGCTGCTCCCAAAGTACTTTTCTAGTACCACGAGAAGAGACAGCATAAACAAAAGAAACATAATAATTAATATTTAAAACTTCATTGTTACAATGCAGGACTTGACTAAAATCACCAAGAATATCAATCCAAACCATGTCTTTCCAAAATAACCAAATTTTTTTAGCAGATTTCTAAGTGGCATGCTTGAAGCCTAAAAGTTTAGTAGTACTAACTAATTTAGAAATTTAATAAGAGGTTCAAGTAAAACTAGAATAGAAACACTATAGATACGACATAAGTTTTTAACCATCAAATGAGAAGAAGGGCATACAATGCCCCTAACATTCCAAATAATAGTCTTAAGCATAAGAAAAAGAACTAGCGACTAGTTTGTGAACGGTTGTTCCTTGTAGATTGTAAAATAAGGTTATTGCTTTTCCTACCATGCTTATTTTCAAATTTAATGAAACTAGTATCATTGTCATCTTTGGCAATGCATTTAACAGAAAAGGCCATATCGTTTGTGTTAGTAAAAGCATCACTATGATAATGAGAGTTAGAGGGAGACTTACTATAATTTTGCAAATTGTTCTCCTTCACCATTTAACTACTACTAATCTTTCTTATACTTCAAGCAAGGCAATAGTTTCAATTTTGACTGAATTGATCAGAGCGTAGACGAGTGAGCAGAGCCCAGGTAAGAGGTCATCATAGAGCAGTCGACTAGAAGTATAAGACTACTTGCTTGAGAGAATTGATAACCAGCATAATGCAGACTCATTTGTTGGTCAAAATAATCTCCTGCTTCTAAAAAAAATATCAAGAAAAAGAGAAAAAAGAAATATTGAGAAAAAAAAGCCAAATTCGTACGATAATTCATACTCGTAATGCTTAATCATGTAGAGAAACGCGAGGGAATCAACCCTCACATAGTGATTGGTAGGATCGGGGAATGTTTCATATTATCCCAATTTGATAAAATACAAATTAGTGTAATAAATGTTGTTAGTAGTAGAAAGTATTGTGAAATTCCATCTACTCCAATGTGTAGATGACAGAAGTTTACTTGGTGAAATTCTTGTGTAAATTGATATTCACTTGAACTTGAATAAAACTCACCCCTTAGAATAAGACTGAAAGGAAAATGAATTAGAGATGTACCTAATGCTACTCGTTTCATATGTTACCATGATTTAGCTGTATCACCTTGTAGAGGAGCTAGCATTAGTGCACCAACAAGTGGAATAGCCATTAGAACTGTTAGCATTTTCTTTTTAGTATCGCTTCACACCTTTTTCTTCTTCTCTGATTTTCAATTTCAATTGCAGCATCTCGGATAGAACTTCATTTTTAAGTAAAGTAAAGAGCTCCTCGAACCAAACTCATAAACAAATCCAATAGTTCTAGGAAGAAGATTACAAAGACCCATAATCCATAAGTACATGTTTGGTAAACATTTACTGAGAATGGATAAACTAGTAGAATTTCATGATCAAATACTAGGAATAGAATAACAACTAGATAAAATGTAATAGAGAATGGGTTTTGTGATTGGCCGTAAATAGGTGAGAAACCACATTCATATCGTGTTACTTTTTCTGAATATGGTCGGTGAACTGCTAGTAGTAGATTAGCAAATAGTAGAATTAGTGATAGAATTGGCACAAAAAGAAAGAATAGTGTAATTGTGTTCATTAGTAGTAGAATGGTGATATAGCCAATAGGTGACAGCTATTTAGTAGGATTGATGGTTGTAGTACAAAAAGAGAGATTTTAGGCTAGAACTACTAGAATTTGTGACTCAAAGAATAGGAATGATTCAATTGATTCTTATGTATTAATAGCTAGAGCTAGTAGAAGAAATCCAACATTACTAAGAGTACGGTAAGCTAGAAGTCGTTTCATTTGGCATTGACTAAGTCCAACTACTGTACCGATACTTATCATTATAATACTAGCAGTAAGTAGTAGGTTTTTTCATATGTTAATAGAATTATCTTCTAGAATTAGAATTAGTGACTCGAAGCTACCTTGTAGACCTGATTGTAGTTATATAAGGAATACAAAAAGAGAGATTTTAGGCATTGTAGTTTCCCATGACGTAACAATTATTGGTACACCATCCATCAGGTTCCCAGTTGTGTAGTGGAGCAGCAGCTACTAGAAATAGGAAAACAATACTAATTAGAAGTAGACCTGATGTTACACCTAGAGGATTACTGAAAGAATCTGATCCTGTTACTTGAACTATACTAGAAAGACTTTCAAATTGTGCTAAACCAGTGTAACTAGAAATTAGAGCTCCTGTAAATAGTAGGAATGCTTCATTACCTAGTGAGATTTTTTTCACATGGAATAGACCACTGTAGATACCTACTCCGGAAGCTAGTGACTCAACAAGTAGACCATGAAAAGCTAGTAGGGCAGAATATATTAGAACTACAGATGTAATTTGATGAAATAGACTTGGGGTAATTCGGTAGTATAAAATTGGAATGGCTACAAGTAGTGAAATTAGACCAATAGAAAGCATTACCTTACCTGCAGTACTTGGGTTTACAGAAAAAATGATAGAAAAACAAAAAGTACTAGTATTCAGAATCGAACCAAAGCCCAGGTATTGGAAGTACTTGATTCTACCATGAAACTATACTAGCATTTTTATATAGCTTATATACCTATATAAAAGAAAGAGAAAGACTATATAATGAAAAAGAGAAGAAAATTGGTAGTAGTGGAACATTATATCAAACACTTTATTGTGCTTCAATAATTTTAGTAATGTTGAAAGTACCACATAGTAGGATTACTGCTAGAACTGCTAAAGTAGAAATTAGTTAATAACAAATCATTTGAGCAGTAGATTGTAATGATCCAAGGAATACATATTTAGAATTAGCTGACCATCCAGCAAATAGAATACCATATACTCCAATACTTTATAGTGCTAGTTAATATAGAATTCATAGTGAGAAATAACTTAGTGCTAGACCTGGTCCTAGAGGAATTACACCCCAACCTAGTAGACTAAAAACTAGAGTAACCATAGGTGCTAGGAAGAATATACTCTTTGTAGCTTGTGATGGAAGAATTTTCTCTTGAATTACTAGTTTTAGAGCATCCGCAAATGGTTGTAGTAGAACATAATAAAAAACTACATTAGGTCCAATTTGTCATTGCATTGATCCCATTACCTTTCGTTCAATTATTGTCATAAAAGCAACACTGAGTAGAATTGGTACTAGAACTACTAGAATCTAGAGTATATGATATAGAACTGAAAGCATTGGTTATTCTATAAAATATCATTAGAACTACATATGTAATTACACATTATTCTAAGTCTAATCTTAGAAAAGAAAAAAATCTTTTGATTTTCTAAGTAAAAGACAAGAATAAATCAATAGAAAAAGCAAGGAAAGGGGAAAGAATTATGCTTGGCTATCAATTCTTACAAGGTCTTTATATGGAAGGTAGCTTCTGGATAAATCAATCTGGATGCAGACATGAGAAAACCCACATCTATCCCATTTCTGTGTTTAGGCATGAATGAAAAGCGATTCCCAATAGTAGCCGCAAGTCTAGCCAAGTTAGACTCATCCCAGTATTCCGGAAAAACCTTTCATCATTTTGGCTGAGAGACCCGGCGCCCATTTATCAATACCAATAATATCCCCGGCTATGTACCAAGCCCTTCGCCCCCTCCCCCCCCCCCCCCCCCCCCCCCCCCCCCAAAGAGAACGTTGTTCCTAGAATTAGCCGAATAAAACTAAAAAATAAAGCAATCCATTCTCATTGGGGTAATTTTTCGTAACCCCAAATGTCCCCATTTACGATGAACCTCATTCTAAACTACCCAAAATGGAAGTCGACAACTTAGCAAGCATCCAACCAAAGCACAATCAAGCTTTTGGATATTTTCCTTCGCACGGTCCAGGTTGAGCATCACCATCCATTTTCTCCCATAAAATTACCAAATGTGGATTAGTTGAGGTTTTGTCCAGGCCTTACTTACACCAACGTTGTTCCTTGCAATGGCTTTTTCAAACTACCAAACCCTGCCCCTGCATCCCCTTGTAGCGTAGACATCCTAGCGGTTGGGACATTAACATAAACAGCTTATGTGAAATTTTGGTCACTTTCAAGAATAGGTAGCTCCCGCCCATCAGGTTCCACACCGGACGTAGCCACCTCTATATCCTGTATTGCTACCAGGTCGTGGACCTCATTCATACACATACCAACATCCGTTTGAGTCACCTGGCCGGAAAAATTTGCCGCAATATCCATCACACTAGGGCTGGTGCTATCGGTGGCCAAATCCATCATCATACCAGATTCTTAATGACCTAATTTGTCAAGAGTATGAATTGGACTAACCGGATTATCAATAATCATTTCAGTTTCTTGAAATTCTTCCTCCAAAGCCCAAAAAAGGACCTAAGAGAAGGAAAACTTTCTATCTTCCTCAAGAATAAGCTAAAACTATTGAGGGATACAATTATAGCTTCAATCCTGTAAAGACCAAAAAAAGGAACTATGTATTGCCCTTTGTGAACAAAAATGAGCAGCTCGATTATATCTCCTATAGGTATGTACAAAAATGACTTTATGAAAAAGACTCATCCAGTCAAACTTGTCCCCCTCGGTAGGCCCTGACCTCTAATCTGCATGATGCTTAAAATTCTGTATATATTGAATCATACCAGCATTGACCCCTTTAATAATCACCCCCTTTGCCTCGAACATCTGGTCAGAAATGATCCATCCCACGTAAGAGATGGCTAGGAGCTCCACTTGAGTGTTGTCCCAGTGAGATACTTCCCAACTAGCCACAGCCAAAAGAACCCCTTTATAATCACGGATCACTAGCCCAATGCCCTCGACTTACGATCTTCAGAGCGTACTATCCACATTCAACTTTCACCAACCCGGAGGGGGGGGGGGGCACCAGCACAAGAAGCCAGAGAAGGAGAAGTGTAAGGTCCAGATTCAGTGAAGCAATTTTACCAATTCTTCTACAGAATACGATCCTTTTTTATGGATAAAAAATTCCTATTTTGAGTATTAGCCTGATGAGCGTGATCGATAGCCCGATGCTTATGGTAGAGATTCAGAGCCTACCCTACCTATGGGTTAAATAGTTTCTTCCTTAGTGTTGAATCTTATTTCTTATGTTTCTTATGCAATCGGTGAAAACGTTTATCCAACATCAGTGAAGGAAAAAGAAAAAAAGAAAGAGAAATAAATATATAAGATGTAAGTTTATTTAGAAAAAGCTTATGATCTTATTGATTGGGATTTTATGAGTCGGGTTTGTATGAAGTTGGTAATACTCGATTCTTAGCTTCACCTCATTATGAACTGTGTTACTTCTCTCCTTGATATGGAATTAAGTCGAGCTAGCGCCTCTCTCTTCTATTTTCTTTACTCTATTCAAAGTTTTTGAATTGGAAACCTTTTCAAGTCGGAGTGACCCAGTTCTTTCTAATAGATTTTTTTGCTGATGAATTTGTTCTTTTTGCAGAAGCTAATTTTGAAAAATAGAAGGTTTTTGGAGTGTTGAAAGGATTTTTCAAAATGGTCAGGCCATCAGGGAACGACTTTGGAAAAGAAAAAAGATTGACTTCTCTGCTAATGTTCCCAAAAAGATAAACTATTCTAATTATAATATTAGAAGGTCCATGAGCAATATATTTTCTATTCATTTTCTATTCAAATTCTGAAAAACCTGGGAAAGTATCTGGCTAGTGCTACATAAGAGGGTGAAAAAGGAAACCTAACAGTACATCCTTGACAAAGCACCAATTGTCCAATTTTAAAGTATCCAACCGCTGGAAGAGCCACTCTAATTCAATTGCTTTGCACCTGTTATAGTAAGGGAATTAGGTCCTAAAAAAGGAAATGAAAGAAATGGCGTTCTGGTCATTTTTCATCTCAAAGAGCCTACAACATGATGGTGGAAGAGAATAAGAGAATTGTAGGATAACGAAGTTGTAAGGCAGAGTCTAGCTTTGAAGCGAGTGGCATTAGAGCTCCTTTTGGGTGGGCATTCATAAGTTGTATTTTTTTTTTTTTTGAGTAGTGCAAATTGCATTAAGGACTAGGAAATGAAAACTATTACAAACTAATTGCAAATCTCATATTCCTTCTTCAACAAGATGGATAAAGAAGAAGGAATATCAGAGGAAGTAAAAGAATCAAAGAAAAAACTATTATCCAAAGCAAGATAAGCACATAAATCAGCAACTTTGTTTACTATTACTATAGGTATGATGAAAGATAACCTTATTGAAATCGTGAAGGAGTGAAATCTTCTCAAAAATGTAGTTATTGACCTTGGATTTCGTCACTGAGTCGTGAAGATATTTGTTGGCATTATAGTTATCTCCCTCTATAATAAGACCTTTACAATCAAGCATCCACTCTTTGATGAAATCTTTCAAAGAAAAAACTTCTTCAAGCTCTAGTTGGTTAATATCCCAATGGAGTCTCTACTTACCGAAAGTAAGGAGCAATCTACCCCTAGGGTCCCGGACAACTCCACCGATACTGGCTAAATTTGAGTCCTATAATGAAGCATCAACACTGATTTTTATCCAATCTAGTGCTGGACGATGCCATAAAGTTTCAGACTCATAAAGGAGAGTAGCATCACATTAACTAGCATTGGATTCTTATTGGTAGCAGTGAAAAGGATGTTAGCAACATTCATCGAGCTGGGTAGAATGGATTTACCGTACTTAATGTTAAGAGAGTTGCTATTTGCATATGTTACATTCTTGCAACTTGTATAGTTTTGATGATTTCAAATATTATTATTTTATGTGCAATTATTTCCTAACACTTTTTGGAAGATTTGTTTTTGCTCTTGTGTGTACTAACATTTCAGGGAAATTGAACTCCAAACTATGAAGACTTCAATCAAATTCAGCATATAATTCTTTACAAATTGAAGCTTTAAATTGTTCCTTGAATTGAGAGGGAGTGATTGTAATTGAGTGAATAAAAACACATACACACACACACACACTTAAGGAGAATTTACAAAATTTGTACTGATTGTACGGGACGAATATAGTTTGTACAGGACGATCAAGTTAGTTATCTCCCCGTAAGAGCAATGGAATGAACAGGATTTGGAGGAAATTTTTCTAAGTCCTGATCATCCAGGACAAAATTATTTTCATCTCAGGACGAAATAGGCTCTGTAAAAATTTCGTTCAGACGAAATCAATAATCGTGCCAGGACGATTTATTCTCTGTAAAAATTTTGTCCAGACGAAAGCCAAGTCGTCCCAGGATGAATTCTTCTCAGTAAAAATTTTGTTCAAATGAAGTTCAATATCGTGCAAGGATGATTTCTTCTATGTAAAAATTTCATCCATACGAAGTCCTGTTCGTCCCAAGATGATGTGAACCGACTTACCAAAATTGGTTACGTCCATGCAGTTATTTGGTAACTGACCTATGGTATAACGGATCGTACCGAACAAACCTAGTTCATACGGGATGATTCATTTTGTGTTGACTTGAAAATTTTGCAGGTTAGGACGGTTTTTCTTGTCTCTCCTATATATAGTCCAATTTAGAGTGCCACCCAATCTTTTTACCATTTGATCTTCGTGCCTATTGAAAGAAGAGTCAAGGAGAGAGTGTGAGAGAGCATTTAAAGGAGGATTCCTACCACTGGAGCATGAAGGCTTCGCTTGGTGTTCAAAGGTAAGAATCTCTACTTGTGATTTGGGATTACTTCATTCTTTTCTTCCTTCCTTCTAGAATTCTTGTGAAAAGATCTGCCAAGAAGATCTGGTTCTATGCCAACACTTGGAGAGTGTGAATAGCCGCGGGTTCTCTGCCCACACTAGGAGAGTGTGAAAGGTAGAAGGGTTCTCTGCCCACACTAAGAGAGTGTGAAAGGATGGACGGTTCTCTGTCAACTCTGGGGATAGTGTAAAAGGTTGACGGTTCTTTGTCTCACCGGGTAGTGATAGAAAGAGTGTTTGTAAAGGCTTCTCCGCCTTGCTGTGGGTGCAAAAAGATAGACACTATTGGTATTAGTGCAATACTCAGAGGGTGCCTCCGGGGAGTGGATGTAGGTCTGTTTTAGACCGAACCACTATAAATTTTGAGTCTTTTTCTTACTGTTTTTTATTTTCTACATTTTGTTTTGTTATAAAAATTGTAATTGAAAAACTCTTTCTAAAAATTCATTAAAGTTTATTTTCGGTTCAACATACTCAAGAGGGATATTTTTTTTTTTAAATACCAATTCACGCCCCCTCTTGGATAGCCTTGGGACATAAGTTTAGGTTTAACAACCTAATTCATAGTGAACGAATCTCAACACTTAACATCATTTCTGCAGTTCTAGGAAAAAAAAACTGTTGTGCAATAAATCTTGACAATGTCCAAGTTAGCATTTGAAAGGAATCTAAGCTGTTGAAGACAATCAGCTAAGGAGCTGAAAATGGGAATGAAGAAACCCCATGATCTCAGCATACTAATAATTTCAATGAGAAACTTGCAATGGACTATAATATGAGCACAATTGTCCATATATAGACATCCTTGAGCATAAAGGTCACTATTGCCAAGTTTTCTATATTTCAAAAATTCATTAGTAGGAATGGCAAACCTACTAAGCCTCCACCAAAAAAACTCAACTCTAGGCTTAAGCTTCAATTTTTGAAGCCAATTAACATATCTGAAATCATTAGGAAAATTATGGAGTTTGATGGTTTCTGTATAAGCCAAAGAAGAAATAGATTTACCAGAATGTTGGTAGGGTAGTTCCATTTGGTCTTCATTCCCTTCGTGAATAACGCAATGTTGTATAATGAGAACAATCAAGCTTCCGTTGAAATAACGATTGAGTTCCAAATGATTCCAATTGTCATTTTCAAGAATGAAATTCTGAAGCATCAAATTTTCCAGTCTAATGCAATCAGCGAGCATGGGCAATTTGTTGAAGCATTTATCAAGTAACTAAATGTCACTCATGATATTAATGTTTGCTCCATTCATAATCTTCCACTTGGCTATTGGTTTAAAAAAAAAGGCTCCATCAAGAATGATAGACCGAGTAGCAGATTATCCATACTTGGGCATTACTCTCCAAATAGCAGGACCATATCTAGCAGACATACATTTGTATAAAAGGGAGGAAGGATTCTGGTAAAGCCTTCATGCAAGTCTGGCTCTAAGGGGACTAGCTTTTTTGACTGCCGAATACATTCCCAGACCACCGAAGGCTCTAGGAATGCATAAGTCATCCCAGGAAATATAATGAAGGCCATTGTTTCCTTGATTATGATGCCAGATAAAATCTTTACAAATGCAGTCCAATTTATAAAGAATTTTCTTAGGAATTAAGGAATGAGATGAAATAAAAGTGGGCAAAGAGAGTAATGAATTCTTGGCTAGAATAATTCTACCAGCCAAAGAGAGGAATCTAGCTCCCCAAGCATTGAGTTTATCCAAGGCATGATCCACCAAAAATTGGAAATCATTCTTGACCAATCTCCTAAGAACGATTTTGGTACCCAAATAATGAAGCTCATTTATAATTTTGAACCCATATTTATTGCAATTTTTTTGCCTTATACCAGGTCTAACAAATTTCCCAAAAAGAATTTGGGATTTAGCTTGATTTAAACTTTGCCCAGTCAAGCCACAATAATCCCGTATTAACTCCATCATCTCTTGAAGTTGGGAGGAGGAAGCGGTTCCAAACAATAAGACGTCATCAGCATATAGAAGGTGAGTAATTCTCAGAGCTCTGGAAGCAGTTTGGATGCCCAAGTTATAACCTCTTTGCTTAATAACACTGGAAAGAAGTTGGGAACACAAGATAAATAGATAAGGCGACATAGGACATCCTTGCTTAAATCCACTTTTAGCTTCAATCCATATAGAGCCTTTACCATTCAAGAGAAAAGAAAAATGCACATTGGTGACACATTCTAAAATGAGAAATGAGTATTTCATAGGGAACCCGAACCAATGAAGAACATGTTCCAAGGTCTCCCAACTCATGCTATCAAAGGCTTAGGCCATGTCAGGCTTTACAGCCATAAGTCCCTTCTTATTTTTAAAAATTCTGAATTTGTTGAAAATTTCAAGAGCAAGAAGACAATGATCGGACATAGATCTACCTAGAATTAAGGCCACCTGCTCCTCGGAGATGAGTTTGGAAATGCAACACTTTAGTCTGTTCTCTATCATAGTAGAAGAAATTTTGTATATTGTTTGACTCATAAGATGTATTCATATATTGGGTACACACATCACATCCGGGGTCCTTAGACCTCCACTCTTCCACTCTAGAATAGTGAACTCCAAGGTTCGTGAACATTTTCTTTTTCTCTATGTAATCATACAATGTACAATAAAAGAATCAGAACTAGAATTGAAAGCGTGTCAAGGGAAAATAAGTGACATATTTCCAAGTCCAAACTCCTTCCTGCAAACATATTATCTTTTCCCTCCAAGAAACCTTTGAACATAGAGTAGAAGATAAGCTTGTACGGCTTTAAAAAAAGCCAATCGAAAAAGACACAAACTTCCCTCTCAATTCATTTTTACTAGAATTCGATTACCAAACACCTCACAACTAGAAAAAACAAGTGCTGAAAGGCGCTAAATCCTTGCATTTTTTGCACATATATACAAAAAGAAAAAATGCATTGAAGGGCATACTACTCATCCAGAAGAAATTGGGATTATGCAGAGGAGCAGGCTTTGGATACATAAGGTGCATAGCAGCAAAGAAATGATAAGAAATTCTCCTACAGGCTTTGGATACATAAGGTGTATAGAAGCAAAGAAATGATAAGAAATTCTTCTACAGGTAGGAGAAAACAAAAACTAAACACACTGATGGCAATGCTAAAGCAAATATGGTGGATCAGTACGAGTTGGAGGTTTCCCTAGAGATGAGCAAGAAAGATGGGTTTTTGGGGCGAATGTTGACTCTCAAATTCCAATTTGATTGGTTCGCTACTACAAGAGAGGGGGAACCCTTTCAGTCCCCATCCCGCTATCATTATAGACAGTGCTACATCTTCAAATATCTTTCCTTGTAGCATTTCCCACTACAAAAACAAAACATGAAGTGAAGCTTGAAGTGAACACAACTCGCTTGCCTTCTGCTCCGTGCCCGCAGTTCCTATCTGCGCCTTCTAGAGTTCAATCTCCTCTTTCATTTGATTAGTCTCATCCTTGCTTTTCTAAGAAGTTACTATCCCCTCGGGCAAGCATAAGATAAGATTTGTAGGAAAGAGATTTCATTTCACCGTTTAACTATATTAACTCTGAAGCTTGATTTCACACTGAATGGTTTGAAGGAAATTTCATTAACTAAACCTTTCTTACTCCCACTACTTTATCACCTACAACAACAGTGATGGATACAGGTACTTGCTTACTTGATTGGCTTAAAAAGAACATAATCGTGCCCCTTTCTTAGAAGGTAAGGGAGGTATGGTTAGGAGGGCCAGAGAGATCGAAAACCAACTGAAAGGGAATAGACTCACAAACTTGTTTGGATAAAGCATAATCTCTGGAAGCGGATTCGCCGATGGTTGGAAGGAAAGGCTAGCACACATCATTTCTCTAAGAATAAGTGAGTTTCATGACGATTCAAGCTCGTAGTGACCCTAACACTACATTAGGGCGAACTGGGAAAGCCTTCCAAGTCTATAGTCTCAGAAACTAGTAAATCCGCATCCCCTCTTCAATTATCATGAAATTTCTCTAGGCTCTTCTCTCTGAAGAAGTTCTTCCATTTCCGTTCGATGGAGAAAGAACTTCTTTTTCGGGTGTTCGGTCTGGCTTGCTTAGGTCGAGTAAGCAAATGAAGAAATTTTGTATACAGGATTTCAGTATTAATTCAGTATTAGAAAGGTATGGGTGATAGCAGTATATTCATACCTGTACTTAGCTCCGCTTGGGTAGCACCCCCATTATGAGGTACCATTAGAATGCCAAGGATGGAAGAAAGCTAATAAAAAGCATTTCTTTGATTGAGATTACAGTACCTTCACCAAAAGATTTCATTCCTTGACTTGAGTCCCGAGAGTTCCTTTACTTTGAGCATTAAGACCCGTAGAGGGCTTTACAATGCCTTATCTTAATGAATGATCCTTAGGTGAGATACCGAGTGAAAGGGTGACTGCTCAATGGGGAAGCCAAGAGCAACCATCAATGAGTGAGTTACTAGGATGAAAAGGAATTTCTCTGAAATCCCTTCTGCCCTTTACCCATAAAAGTTTGATACATGAACCTCTGTCTCTTACGGATAAACAGTGGGAACCAGACCTCATAGGTTAATTATGGAAAAAGAAAAATAGTTGGGATGAGGTATTGCTCTGACTACCCACCCATTTACCCTTTTTCTGATCTTCTTCCGCTTATGCTGGGAAGAAAGTGAGCCACCTGCCGATAAGATCGATCTGAGCTCCCTCTCTCCTCTACTATAAGTCAAGTATAACACTAGCGCCTCTTCTTATCCAACATAAAGAAAAAGGTGGCACCTGTATCCACCATGGCTCAACGCAGCTCACCCATTGAGGGTCATGCCCCCCAAGTTTTGGGTAGTGAGTACCCCATCTCTGGCTCTGTGGCCTCCTCCTTGGAGGCCCGCAGCCATGCAAAAATAGAATAGGATCTCATCCGGGAAGAAAAGAACAAGACTTTATAGTCAAACCCGATGATTAAATGGGATTACCCTTTTTGATAGATTCAAGTCATGCCATAATCGCTCGTTAGTCAGAGGCCTCTCCCTATTAAATAGGTGGAGTTGTGTCAATGAATCCCACCGTACGTTATTGTTCACTGATGAAAGATAGAGATGAAGCTTTCAGGGAGGAAGCGATCTCCATCAAGGTTCACATTAAATCCCCTACAAGCTTCTGGATGTGAACAAATGGCACGTCCTTCCACCAGAAGGCGCTAGTGAATGAATAGGTTGAAAGGCTTGTACGCCTAATCTATGGTTGGTAAGTGCTCAATCTAACAATAAGGATGGCTACATTCCTAGAAGTTGTTCGGTGCCAATCGAATCAAATTCAAAAGAAATATCCGATAGAAAGTTGATCAGTTAATTCCATAAGAATAATAAAGAAATGGGAGTTAGCATTCTCTTGAGTTGCCAATCGAATCCAATTCAATCCTTGACTCAGTGAATTAGTGAATTTTCAATTCTTATTGTATTTTTTTTCTTTTTCTTTTTTTATATTCATATTCTCTATCATATTCATTATTCTTCATACTCCTTTTTCTAATGAATAAAAAAGATTAAGAAGGTGATCAATTCCATTAGAAATAGGAATTTGAAAATGAAGATTGGGTTGCACCATATATATCAAAGAGAATAAAATAATGATGTATTTGGTGAATCAAATACATTGTCCAATAACGAACCCTTTTCAAATTTTCATTATTCATTAGGTGATAATATTAGTTTAGTTGAATCTTTTTTGAATTGTAAATATTTTTTTCAATGGTTTCATTCACGCCTAATTCATATCGAGTAGACCTTGTTGTTGTGAGGATTCTTAATTCATGAGTTGTAGGGAGGGGCTTATGTCACCACAAATAGAGACTAAAGAAAGCGTTGGATTTCAAGCTGGTGTTAAAGATTACAAATTGACTTATTATACTCCTGACTACAAAACCAAAGATACTTATATCTTGGTAGCATTCCGAGTAACTCCTCTACCGGGAGTTCCACCTTAAGAAGCGGGTGCTACGGTAGCTGCCGAATCTTCTATTGGTACATGGACAACTGTGTAGACTGATGGACTTACCAGTCTTGATCGTGAAAAAGGATGATGCTACCACATCGAGGTCATTGTTGGGGAGGATACAGAGAGGATGTGATTCCATTGAGTATTGGATTAGATAGATTAGGATCGTGACAAAGTTCTTATCACCACTATTCCTCATTCTACACAAATATGTATGGGAATCCGCTTTTATAAATTGGATTCTTCTTCTCCCATCCTTATTTATTCTCATAGTCTTTCTATTGTTCAAAACAAAAAAGGTGTTTTGAAAGGAAAGAAAAGAGTTTCTTATGAGTTCTGACTATAACCAATCTTATTCAACAAACAAGGATTCGTAGTGAAAAACAGGGGTTCTCACTAAATAGAAAGAACTTCTATATTATTATTATTTGTTATTTGAATATTTCTATTTTCTTTATTTGATTTGAGATTTCTTCTTTCTTTTTCTTTCCCGGATTTCTCTGAAGGAGAAAGAAATTCCTTTTTATCTTGTCGATAGAGGGATGCTTCTTCCTAATCAAGAAGTGAGGTGAAATAAAAAAGGATCCGGGGCAAAAAGTAATTATCCAAAACTTCTGACTCTTACTACACTTATAACTGATGTACATAAAGAAAACACCATCTTCTTAGTTTTGTTTTTTTATTAGAATGAACTAAATGCTTATTCACTACAAAGAAAAATAATTGAAGCTAGTGCTATACTTCCATTTGAAAATGAAGAATTTCAATCTTTTTAAAAATCTTTTTTGAATCTTGATTCAAGGGAAGGAAACCATGTAGCTAAAAGAACTCATTAATAACACCGGATTACGTGGTATGATTGGCTCTCCCTTATGGAATAAAAACTCAGCCGCTTGTGAACCATCGAGTACTGTCTTTTTCAATGTTACTCTTTTACCCACAAATACAATGTAGGCATTAGGTTCAGTAGTAATGATATCTCCCAACATACCAAAACTTGCTGTAACTCTGCTAGTTGTAGGAGATGTAAGGATTAATATATAGAAGAACTTTTTCTCTTATTGATAATCATATGAAGCAAAATAGATTTGAGTCATTTGCATCAAGCTCAAACTCCCTTCTTGCATGTGTGCTCCTCCAGAAGCATACACAATAATGACAGGTAGAGATCGATTAGTAGCATACTCGATCAAACGAGTGATTTTCTCACCTACTACAGATCCCATACTACCTCCCATAAACTGAAAAATCCATAACTCCAACTTCTATGGGAATACTGTTTAGTTGACCTAAGCCCGTTTGAACAGCTTCAGTGAAACCCATTTTTCTTTGATAAAAAGAGATGCGATCTATATAAGGTTCCACCTTTGAATGAAATTCAATGGGGTCAGACCATATCTTCATCCATAGGCTCACAAGTGCTAGAATAATTAGAGAGTTCTATTTTATATGAACTACTCATTTTCAAATGATATCCGCAGTGTTCACAAATATTCATTTATGAACGATTTTTTTTTCTAATTTCATCCATAACAATTCTCGCATTGAACCCATAATTGTTTGTATTTTTTCTTGAAATCATTAGATTTTTCTCTTTTATTGAAAGAATATCTACTAGTTTCGATACTAGAATTTTCACTTTTAATACTACTTAAACTTTCCGTAAAAAAGAAACTAGAAATGTAATTGTCGATACCACTGTAAATGTCACTATTAAGACTTATTTCAAAATGAAGATAACTATCAATGCAATTATTAATGTGATGAATTAGATTGAGTATCATACATGGAATAATAATAGTAGTAATTACTACTATTAGTCCCCAAATTCAAATAACTAGGAAATGTTGCGACCCATGACCCCGAGGTTGAGATTTTGATGACGCCAAATAATATTGCCTAAACTATTTTTCATTGAATATCATTTAATGTTTGCTATTGTCCGTGAGTACTAACATTTCAGGAAGATCACAAGCCACTCAGGACAACGGGAAGACTCAATACTAGTTGGATTAGGAGTATCAGTCGGACAATGTATTTTATTATTTATTTTATTTTTTTCTTTTCTTAAGTCTGGCCACAAACTGCAGGTAAGTCTGAGCAATCATGCACACACATAGGGGGAGAGGGTTTTTAAAAGTAAGAAATATAGTTTTTCATTCTCTGGTAATCGTACTGTACGAATTTTTTTCGTACTGTACGATCTTCTATTAAAATATGTGTTCTGTGAACACATAGTAACTGTACAAATACTATCGTACGGTACGATCTGTTTCAAATCCAAAACCCTAGCTTTCATGATTAGTTAAGTATGATATTTTGCATCGTTCGTGCTGTACAAATACTATCGTACGATACTATTAAAACACGTGTTCTGTGAACACATCGTACTGTATGAATACTATCGTACGGTACGATCTGTTTCAAATCCAAAACTTTAGCCGTCATGATTACTTAAGTATGATATTTTGTGTCATTTGTACTGTACGACTATATTTGTACGGTACGATCTATTTTAAATACATACTTAATTTAACCCATAATAAGTGCAAGAAATCAAAGCTTAATTACAATTTGAAAATAGTACTGTACAAATTTGTTCGTACAATACGATGAACAAAGACAAATTCTGATCATCCCGACAATCGTCCGGGACAATCCTGTGTTTTTTGTCTCATCGTACTGTACGATCACTATCGTACCAGACGATGAACATAGACGACATATAATCATCCCGGCTATCGTTCTATACCATTAGTGTGTTGTAAATCGTACCATATGATATATTATCGTACTATACGATTAGTTTTTGAACTATTTGTACAACTTCATACCAGGACGAAGCTAGTTTGTACATATCATACTGTACAACCAAGAATTGTACTGTATGATTGTAACGGCTACTTTTGAAATCTCAGGGATTTTGGAGCCCATTTTTATGTGTAAAACTTGTCATATTTTGAGAGAGAGAGAGAAAGAAGAGAGAAACGTGAGTAGAGAGAAAATCCTAGAGAGAGCTCTTGAGAAGTTTGAGGGGTTGAGAGAGGAAGGAGAAGGTGAGCTTGGTGAGGGAGAAGAGGTGTGAGAGAGTTCACACAATTGCTCCGATCTTGCTGCAACTTGCTCCTCCTGTGGCCCGGGAAGAACTTGTGGGAGGCTTTCTAAGGGGGAGACTCATCTACGTCCGTTGACCTTGAAGGTACTCTGCCTTCTCCAGGAGGGAGAAAAACAAGAAGCTTCTCTGCCGTCACCAGAAGGGTGAAAATAGCACTTGGAACTCCGCCACATCGGGTTGGTGAAAGGGAGTATTGTAAGGGCTTCTCCGTCTTGCTGAGGGGGGCAATAGGAGAGCTATTTGTTGGTAGTGAAATTCTTGGAGCGGACGACTCCGGGGAGTGGATGTAGGTCATAGTTTGACCGAACCACTATAAAAATCTCGGTGTGCTTTTTTCCTTATTATTTTTATTCTTACATGCATTTTTATTTCATAATATTGGCTTGGAGATATTGTGAAAGAAAAAGATTTTATTATTGCCCATTGCCTTAGAAGTTGTTTTAAATTTTCATGTTAAAAATTTAAAAAACATCAAAAAATTAGAACTCCTGCTTAGGTTTTAATTATTGTAATAAAGTTTTCACAGTTCACCCCCCACTTGTCTAACTAGTAATTTCAGGAAAAAGAATCTCTAGCTCACTCAAAAAGGAACTAGCATTGCATTGTAAATATCTTAAATCTGATTTTCAATAGAAAAATATACAAAATAAGTGTCACTATTACTATTTCTAACTAAAAACGTATGATCAGAGATAAAACTCCAAATATTCCTACTATCAATTAAAGAATTTAAATAATTCATATTACTGAAATTATAACTGTCCCAACTAAGAATCTTTTCTCCGCATCACTTAGAATAGGTTCTTCAATTCAACTAGTATGTCCAAGAGAATCAAGACTATCCGTTGATTTACTTAGTCCACACCTATGTTGCAAATCTATTTTCATGAATTGTGATTTTGATGATAGCAAATAATCCTATTTCTCTACAATTGTCTTGCCTACTAATATTTCAGGACCACAAGATCAGATGGCAATCGAAACTAGCTCAAGTTTTGGGTAGACTAGGTCTGAGTCAGTTTGTAATGTACTTTTTCCCTTTCTTGAGTCAATTGTAACCTTTGAGGTGTCAGATGCTAAGTAACCCTACACAAACAAACACTTGAGAGTGATATTTCTGTATGAATTAGAGTTTTCTAATTTTCTCTCACATCATCCTGAATGATATTTATATTATCCTAGATAATATTTTCAAAAATAGAAACACTAATTAGGGAATCATGGTTAACGCAGCCATCTTTAAGCTGATCGGCCAAGATGATACTTGTATCGGCCAGGACAATAGGCTCAAAACATAAAGAATCAGCTTCCATGATCTATTTAGGTATTTTTTATTTTTGGAAATCAGCCAGGACGATATTGTATCATCCTGGACAATGAGACACAATTATGCCTAAATTAATCTGGAAATTAAGGAAAGAAATTAAGGCTTAATTGATATGATCACATCGTCCTGGATGATTTCAAGATCGACCAGGATAATCAGTTCAAAAACCTTAGTGGCTCCTAGACGTTCAACATCGGCCAGCCCATATTTTGGGCGATGTCCTGGATGATCCACATCAGCCAGTTTATGTTCCGGGCGATGTCTTGGACGATTAGCATTGGCCAGCCCAAATTCTGGGTGATGTTATGGATGATTTTCATCTTTTTTGAACTAATCATCTAGGCCGAGTGTGAGATCGCCTAGGATGATCAATAAAATTTGAATCGTCCAGACCTCTTTTTTGAGCGTTTGTTTGGTCGATAATCAGTGATTTGAACTAATCTTACAGGATGATATTTTATTGTCCTGGATGATATAAATTTTTTTTTCTATTCATCCTAGATCGTCCCGACTGATTAGACTTAAATTGCACTAATCGTACATAATGATAATGTTAGCAAATTGCAATTAATGAGCTATTCCAAAGCTCTTCTTTTTAAGAGCTCTTGTTCAACGTTTTTAGTAATCTTTTTGCTGCTTTCTTGACCTGAGAAAGCCTAGAGGAGAGAGAGAGGGAGGGAGAGAGAGAGAGAGGATTTTGTGAGGGCGAGCTTATGAGGGGGATTCACAAGGGTTTTTCTAAGCATTATTCCACTTCTTCTTCCACTAGAGTCTCTCATCCTTGGAAGGGTAGGGAGAGGTGAGCTTCAGCAATCGATCATGGTTCTCTACCTACTTCAGAAGGAAGCAAAAGGAGTTGGATTCTCTGCCTTGCCGGAGTTGGCAAAAAGGAAGGTTTAGTAAGGGCTTCTCCGTCTTGCTATGGGAACAAAAGGAGAGTTACTTTTGTAGTGCAATATTCTGAGAGCGGCTCCGGGGAGTGGACGTAGGTCGAGTTGACCGAACCACTATAAACCCTTGTGTTCTTTTAACTACTTAAGCATTTTATTTTCCGCACTTTGATTTATGTGGTGATTTTTATTTGTGATTGTTATCTTATGTTTAAAGATTTTTTAAAATATCAATTCACCACCCCTCTTGGTTAGCCTCGTACAAGTTCTTAAAGGCTTAACATCCCTAATAAACTTTTAAGTGGTATCAGAGCGGGATTCATAAAAATAGAATTTGAAAATTTTTTAAATTTTGATCCATAGCTAACTTTGGGAATTGTAATACAATAGAAGGATATTCTATCATTTCCACCTTTTTTTGACAATCTTCCTTTTAATTTCTGGAAACTCGTATGTCTGCTTTTTTACAATCGATTGTTTGTCGCATGTGGATGCCTATTAAAGAAGGATATTCTCCACCTTCTCGTGAACTTAATGAAATTAAAACTGAAGTACCTTTTACTGAATGGACTTTTGATGAAAGAGATTTAGCACAACTTAATTCAAAGTGTTTGAACTATTGTTTCTATGTTTTAAAATTCAAAGATTACATGCATATTTCTACTTGCTCTATTGGAAAAGAGATTTGAGATAGATTGTACATTATTTATGAAGGAACCAATGAAGTTAAGCAATCTCATTTGAATATTCTCTTGCATGATTATGAACTTTTTCATATGAAGCCTTCTGAATCAATTTCTAAAATGTATACAAGGTTTACTCAGATAGTTACTTCTTTGCATGCCTTAGGAAGAGAATTAACTAACTATGAAAAAGTGAATAAAGTTTTGAGATGCTTACCTTCCTCTTTTGATGCTAAAATCACTGCAATTATTGAATCAAAAGATTTGAATACCTATTTGATTGACAACTTACTTGGCTCACTCATTGCTTACGAGCAAGGGGTGAATCAAAGAATTCTTGATGCAGGCGAGAAAAGAAAGGAGAAAATTGTGGCATTAAAGGCCAATGACACAGATTCTGATTCTTTTGGGTCTGAAAGAGATGACATTGTCTTAATCGCAAGGCAATTCAAAAGCTTTCTAAGGAAGAAGCAAAAGTATCATCAAAAGTGGAATAAAGATAACGGAAAAAAATTTTAAGAGTTCTAATGATATGATTTGTTTTGAATGCAGGAAGCCAGGACATGTTAAAGCTGATTGCCCTACACATAAGTCTCACCCAAGAAAGGAAAAGGGTGCGGAGAAACCCAAGTTTAGGAAGGATAAAAAGAGATTTCAAAAGCTATTCTGGGTGGATTCTGCATCTGATTAATCTGAGACTAAACTTGAAGAGGAGACAATAAACTTGTGCTTAATGGAAGATGATTATCTTGATTAAGAAGAGATATGTGAACTAACCTATGAGCAACTCCTTGAGCTTTCTAAAAAAATTCATACATAATATAGAAAACTTAAGAAAATTTATGCTAGCTTGAAATTGAAATTTTTTAATTTACAAAAAGAGCATGAAATTCTTCTCAAAGATTATTCAATAACTGATTCAAATAACATGGCTCTACTTCATGAATTTGATGATTTAAATAAAAAGCATTCTGAATTAATTGATGAGCATGATTTATTAAAAGCTTCATACACCTCAGTTGAATCTAATTTTAAGAAATCTAAATAGATGGAGCACAATTTAAGAATTGATTATGATATCTTAAAAAGTACAAACATGAGGATTAAAATTGTATTAGATACACTTAAGAAAAATCGGATGACACCCACACTTGATCAAAAGCCAAAACCTAGAAAGAGATTTAGCTCAACTTAATACGAAATGTTTGAACTTTTTTTTTTTGTGCTTTAAAGTCTGAAGATTACATGTGTGTTTCTACTTGCCCTATTGGAAAAGAGATTTGGCATAGGTTGTGCATTACTTATGAAGGAATTAATGAAGTTAAGCAATCTCGTTTGAATATTCTCTTGCATGATTATGAACTTTTTCATATGAAACCGTCTGAAGTGATTTCTGAAATGTACACAAGATTTACTCAATTTGTAACTTATTTACATGCCTTAGGAAGACAACTTTCAAATTATGAAAAAGTGAACAAAATTTTGAGATGCTTGCCTTCTTCTTTTGATGCCAAAATTACTGCAAGCACTAAATCTAAAGATTTAAATACTTATTCGATTGATAACTTACTTGGCTCACTCATTTCTTTCGAGCAAGGGGAGAATCAAAGAAATCTTGATGCAGGTGAGAAAAAGGAGAAAACTGTGGCATTGAAGGTAAACATCACAAACTCTGATTCTTCCGAGTCTGAAAGCGATGACATTACTTAATCACAAGACAATTAAAAAACTTTCAAAGGATGAGTCACAAGCATCATCAAAATTGCAAAAAAGGTAAGGATAAAAAATAATCTAAAGGATATTCTGATATTGTTTGTTTTGAATGCAGGAAGCCTGGACATGTTAGAGCTAATTGTCCCATAATTCTGGATCACTCTAGCAAAGAAAAGAGTGAGGAGAAATCTAAGTTTATGAAGGACAAGAAGAGAATTCAAAAGGCATTATGGGAAGAATCTGCATCAGATTCATCAGAGGCTGAACCTGAAGATGAGACAACAAACTTGTGCATAATGGGAGAAGTTCATCTTGATCAAAGTGATGAAGAAGAGGTGTGTAAACAACCATATGATCAACTGTTTGAAATTTGTGAGAAAATTTATGTATCATCCAAAAAACTTAAGAAAACTCATGCTAGTTTAAAATTGGAGCTTTTGAATTTACAAAAAGAGCATGAAATCATTCTTAAAGACCACTTAATGATTGATTCAAATCACAGGGCTTTACTTGATGAATTTGATGAATTAAATAAAAAGCATTTGGAATTGATTGAAGATCAAGATTCATTAAAAGCTTCGCATAGCTTACTTGAATCTGATTTTAAGAAATCTAAAGAGAGATAGCAAAATTTAAGGTTTGATAATGATGTGTTAAAAAGTACAAACTTGAGGATTAAAAATGAATTGAATACACTTAAGAAAGTTGGATGACACCCACACTTGATCAAAAGCTAAAATCTAGGAAGAGGCATTATAACTCAAACCATTTAAGAAATCCTTTTCTTGGAGTTAGATGCTTTTCATGTGGCATGCTAGGACACATCTCACACACTTGCACTGTTCACTATAGTACACATTGGGTGTGGAGACCCAAGTTGCATAATTCACATCATACCACACATACATTGCATTCTACTTTTCATAAGAAGGGACCCAAACATATTTGGGTTCCTATATCTTACATTTGATAATTTTGTAGGCGAGCTCTCACAAAAGGCCTCGTGAGAGTATGTGATACCTAGATAGCGGATGCTCTCGACATATGACTAGTGATGCCAATCAATTTGTTTTGCTGGAGACCAGGATAGGAGGCAAGGTTACTCTTGGAGATAACACCACCAGAAAGGTGGTAGGCTCAGATATAATTGGAAATTCCAAGAACCTTATGATTGAAAATATTTTTCTTGTAGATGGATTAAAGCACTACCTACTCAGCATCAGTAAGCTTTGCAACAAGGGCTTCATCATATAATTTTTTTGCAAATTCATGCATTATGAGTTTAAGTAGCAACACTATTTTACAGGGAAAGTGGATCAACAACGTGGTACATGCTTGATTTAAATAACATTCAATGTGCTGCATCATTATGCTTAAAAATTGTTGTTGATGATTCATGGTTGTGGCACAGGAGATTATGTCATGCAAGTATGAAAACCCTTAAGAAAGTAACCCAAAAAGACCTTGTTAGAGGTGTCCCCATACTTAAATTTTCAAAAGACCACCTTTGTGATGCCTGCCAATTAGGAAAGTAAGTCCACTCCACCTTTCACCCTATTAAGGACATTAGCACCTCTAGATCTTTAGAAGTCTTTCACATGGATTTGTTTGGACCCATTAGCACTACCAGCTTGGGAGGAAAAGTCTATGGTTTTCATTCACAATAATGGGAAGTCTCACTTAGGAAAATTTGATCCAAAATTTGATGAAGGAGTGTTCTTGGGATATTATTGTGTTGGGAAGTCTAATAGGGTGTTTAATAAGAGGACTTTGATGGTGGAAGAGACTACACATTTAATGTTTGATGAGTCTGATCCTAGAAAGCCTAGAGTTGAGGATGATGATGATGTTGGAGAGATTACCACTAGAGTAAAAAATTTGGAGAAGGGAGTAGATCACCAAAACACTGAAGGAGTAGAAGATGTTACCCAAGGAGTAGAAAATATAGATCTGTAGGAAAGGGTTGGACTTTTACACACCTTGCCTAGAGATTGGAGATACTCTAGAAGTCACCCAAAAGATTTGATCTTAGGAAACCCTTCTAATGGAGTTAGGACTAGACATGGACTTATGAAGGAGGTGAACCACTCTACATTTATCTCAATGACTGAACCTGCCAATATAAACCAAGCCCTTTTTGATGAGTTTTTGGATTTTAGCCATGCAGGAGAAATTGAACTAATTTGTTAGGAATGATGTTTGGGAGCTTGTAGAAAGACCTAAGGGAAAAAGTGTAGTTGGAACAAAGTGGGTCTTTAAGAATAAGGTGAATGATTCTGGAGTGGTGGTTAGGAAAAAAGCAAAATGGATGGCTAAGGGGTATAATCAAGTAGAAGGGATAGAGTTTGAGGAGACTTTTTCTCCTGTAGCTAGATTGGAAGTCATTAGAGTGCTATTAGCCTTTGCCTGTTATAAAGGATTTAAGCTTTTTCAAATGGATGTCAAGTGTGCCTTTTTAAATGGGGAAATAAAATAGGATGTGTTTGTAGAACAACCCCTAGGTTTTAAGAGTTCCCAATTTCCAAATCATGTTTTTAAATTAAAAAATGCCTTATATGGTTTAAAGAAGGCACCCAGAGCTTGGTATGAGAGGCATAATACATTCTTACTAGAAAGAGAGTTTGTTAAGGGGAGCATAGACAACACCCTTTTCCTTAGGAAAAGGAGGTGATTTGCTCATTGTTTAGGTTTATATGGATGACATACTTTTTTTATCTTCCAATAAGAAATTGTGATGAGTTTTATAAAATAATGAGTAGAGATTTTGAGATGAGTATGTTGGGAGAGTTGTCCTACTTTTTGAGGGTTTAGAATAAAATAATTAGATGATGGAACCTATCTAAATCAATCAAAATACATAAAGGACATTTTGAAGAAGTATGAGATTGATAAAGGCAAGCCAATTAATACTACCATGACTTCTAGTGTTCCGTTGGATAAGGACCCAAGTGGTAAGTCTATTGATCAGAAGAAGTACAGAGGCATGATTGGATCTTTACTTTACTTGACTGTTAGCTGACCTGATATAATGTTTAGCATTTGTCTTTGTGCTAGATTTCAATCTGACCCTAAGGAATCCCACCTGACTGTAGTTAAGAGAATTCTTAGATAACTTTTAGAAACCCAAAGCTTAGGAATTTGGTACCTTAGGCACAACACTTCTTTTGAGATTATTAGATTTTTTGACTCTGATTTTGCAGGATGTAAGGTTGATAGAAATAATACTTCTGGAACTTGCCAATTCATAGGATAATCTTTGGTCTCATTGTCTAGTAGAAAGCAAAACTCTGTTGCACTTTCGACTGCTGAAGCTGAGTACATTGCTTTAGGAAGTTGTGTAGCCCAAGTCCTTTGGTTAAAACAATAGGCATTGGATTTAGGATTACCGGTAGCACAATCTCAATTTTCTGTGACAATAATAGTTCCATATGTATTTTTAGGAATCCTATCCAACTTTCAAGCACTAAGCACATTGATATTAGGCATCACTTTATTAGAGACCATGTGACTAAGGGAGATATTGAGTTACACCATGTGACAACTGAGAATAAACTGGCTGACATCTTTACTAAACTACTGGCCTTCGACGCTTTCAGCTCTTTAAGGACCAGATTGGGTGTGATTGACATAAATGCATGAACTTGATCTTTTACTTATTTTTCTTTTTGTTCTTTTTCTTTTCTTCTTTTATTGCTTTATGTTTTGTTGTTCGTTTTTTTGTTTATTATTTTGTTTTATTTTTTGTTTTCTTAAATTTCTTTTAAATCATCGTTGAAGTAATATCATTTGCTTTGTTCTTTCTTTTAAAAATTGATAGTCAATGTTTTAAATCTCTTAATCTATTAAAGGATAAAAATATTCTGTTGATTGTGTCTCTTTCTCTAACATATTTTAGTGGCACTGTTTTCTTTTCAAATCAAAAGTCTATCTCAAAGTAACAAATAGAGTATGCAATTAAGATCTTTTCTAACCTTGCTACAGCAAATCTATCTTGTATTTATATTGATCAAAGTCTTTTTGTCACAATAAGATTCCTCGTTACCGTTGTCATTGCATATCTTCGTACGATTATTGATTCTGTTTTGTGTATTTTCTTCCCTATATTAGAGAGTGAGTTTTTTTCTCTAATATCTAGAAGTTATACTCACAACTAAGATTATTTAAGAGTTTTTGAAAGAGAATGTAGCTTGCAAAAATGGAAAAAATTGGCCAATGATGCCAAAAATAAGAGATGCGTAATGACACCAAATTGAAAAAATATACATAAAATCTATCAAAAATCAAAACATGCGCAAAGCACCATTCAAATTGATAAGAGGCATAAAATGAGCCCACCAAAAGCAAGCTATCCTCTCTTTTCAATTCTCTTAAAACTTAAAGAGTTCATATATCACTTGATAAAATTAAAGGCTTGATTTCAATTGTTTTGCGATTGTGACAAATTTACTTTGATACATTATTCTATAAGATATTTTTTCTGAAAATAAGTGGTGAACAGATCCTTTTTTCATATCCAATTGAATTTTTGAGTTAGGTCATTGATTTCAAAAGGTGATTTTACCCTAAAACAAAATCCGACTTAAGGGTAACCATGATTGGATATTCTACCATTTTTAGGATTTTTGATGTTGTTAACTCATTAACTTACAAATTTTTAAAATCAATCACATGGAATACTACATCATGTTCATGCCTTGGTTTATTAAAAAAAAATGTTTTATTTAATTTGTTTCTTCATTTCCTCCTCCTTTTTGAGATGTCAAAAGGGGGAGTAGGATGTTTGAGTGTTTTCACTTTGTTATGTGTTTGCACTTTCTATTCTGAATTTTGGAAGCTTTATGTTTTGCACTGCTATTTTGGAATTAATCATCAGAGTGTTTTGCCATTATCAAAAAGGGGGAGTTTATTGCAAATCTGTTTTCATGGATTTAGTTTTAATGATTAGCAAACACTTTTGCTTCCCTACGATTTCATTTTCTACTAACATTTCAGGGCCTCAAGATCAAACGGCAATCGGAACCAGCTCAAGATTAGGTAGACTAGGTCTGAGTCAGTCTATAATTTTCTTTTTTCCTTTCTTGAGTCAATTGTAATCTTTGAAGTGTCTGATGCTAAGTAACCCTACACAAACATACATGAGTGATTTAAAATATCTATTTTTACTCACATCTTCCCGAACGATATTTATATCGTCCTGGACGATCGAGTTCAAAATAGAAACTCTAATCATGATCTCTTAGTTAAGGCAGCTGTCATTAGCCAAATTGGCCTGGACAATACTGGTATCAGCCAGGATGATTTGCTCAAAAAAGAAAGAATCAGTCGCCATGATCTAGTTAGGTATTCTTTATTTTTGGTAATCAGCCAGGACGATCTTATATCGTCATGGACTATTTGATATAATATTGCCTAAAATAATCTGAAATCAAGGAAGAAATTAAGGATGATTGATACGATCACATCATCCTGGACGATTTCAATAGTGGCAGGGATGATCTGTTCAAAAAACCTTAGTTTCTCTTGGATTATAAATATCGGACAGTTCAAATTCCAGGCAATAGTTTAGCCGATCAAGATCGGCCAGCTCAAATTTTGGGTGATGCTCTGGATGATTTTCCTCTGATTTGAACTAATCGTCCAGGATGATCATGGGATTGGCTAGAAAGATCAAGAAAATTTTGAATCGTCCAGATCATTTTCAGGGCAGTTTTCTAGCAGATATTCTGTGAATTGAACTTATCGTATAGGATGATATAATAATCATCCTGGATGATATTGTCAAAAACTTGCAATTAATGAGCTATTTTGAAGCTCTTCTACTTAAGAGCTATTGTTCAATATTTTGAACAATCTTTTGCTGTATTCTTGACCTGAGAAAGCCTAGAGAGAGAGAGAGAGGATCTTGTGAGGGGGAGCTTGGAGTGGGATTCATAAGGGTTGCTCCAAGCATTGTTCCACTTCTTCTTCCATTAGAGTTTCTTATCCTTGAAAGGGTTGGGAGAGGTAAGCTTCAGCAATCGATCGAGGTTCTCTGCGTGCTTCAGGAGGAAGCAAAAGGAGTTGGGTTCTTTACCTTATCGGTGGTGGCAAAATAGAGTTGTTTGTAAGGGCTTCTCCGCCTATCTATGGGGGCTAAAGGAGAATTAGGATTATAGTGCAATACTCGGAGGACGCCTTCGGGGAGTGTGCGTAGGTCGAGTTGACCGAACCACTATAAACCTATATGTTCGTTTTACTTCTTCCGCACTTAATTTTTCCGCACTTATTTTCTGTCGTGATTTTGGTTTGAACTTTGTTTTGTATTGGTTTAAAGATTTTTTAAAATACCAATTCACCCCCCCCCCCCCTTGGTTAGCTTTGGGCTAGTTCTTAAGGGCCTAACAACCCTAACGAACATTCATACTCTATAACTTGACCTTGATTGTTTGACAATATTCTTTTTGATTTTTGGAAAATGCGCATGTCTATATTTTTACAGTCACTTGATTACCGAATGTGGATCTTAGTTTAGGAAGGGTATATAAAACTAATTAGATTAGTTGACAGAGTTAGAGTTGAAACACCTTTCGTGGACTAAACAGTAGAAGAACGTGACTTAGCAATATTAAATGCCAAATGCTCAAAAGTTTGTTAGAGATGTTTGGCCCCTTATGAACTGGCCCAAGGCTAAATAATAGAGAGGTGAATTGGTTGTTTAAAACTTCTTTAAAACAAAACACAACAATCAATCTCACTACATAGAAAATAATAATGCAAAAATTAATGCGAAAGCAATAATAAGAAAAGAACACACTGGATTAATTGTGGTTCGGTCAAACCTTGACCTACGTCTACTCCTTGGAGGTACCATCCAAGTATTACACTAAACTAAGTGTCCCTCCTTTAGCCACCACAGCTAGGTGGAGAAGCCCTTACAAAATCACTTCCACCTTCCCCGGTGCGGCGGAGTCACCAAGTCCTTTGACACCAAAGAGATCTTCTTCTTTGGTGAACTTCCCTCGAGACAAGCCTAGAATCCAACGGTATTAAGATTCAAGCCTGCCGGAGCAACTATGTGGAATCCCCCTCCACACTCCCTTGAGTCCCCCCTCACAGGATTTTCTTCCTCTCTCAGACTTCACCCGTTCTTCACTCCCTTTCAAGCTCTCTCTTCAAGTTACCCCCAAAAGAACAAAGCTACAATGGCTTCCAAAGACACTTACCAAGTGTCATGTTATAGCGTAAATAGAAGATCTCAAAACGAGCTTATTAATGCAAGTTGCTGATATTATCGTCCATGACGATATAAATATCATCATGTACTATCAATACAATTTAAGCCCAATCAATCGGGACGATTTAAGACGATAAGAAGAAATTTATTCATATCATTCAGGATGATAATATATTATCCTTGATGACCAATACAAATTATGGAATATCATCCTGAATATTGCCCTGAAAAATAGCTATCTGATGTCCAATCGTCCAGCGTATCGGCCTGGATGATCCTGCAATCGTCCAGGATGATTTGATCGTCCAATCAAGTCATAATTGCTTTCCTTAATTGCTATATTAATTTAGAAAAAATTGTACTAGATCATCCTGAACAATATTTTATAGGCCAGGCCGATCCCCTGGACGATGTCCAAAAATAAGTAATTCATAAATAGATCTGGCGACAGATTATTTCTATTTTGAGCCTATCATCATGAAAGATATAAAAATAGTCCAGGATGATATAAATATCATCCCGGATGATGTTACCAAAAATAGAAAACTTTAGGATACATTCAAAAAATCTTCTAAGTTACAAAGCATTAGGAGCCACACCAAATATAATAGACTCAAAACAAGAAAAATGATACAAACTGACTCAGACCTAGTCTACCCAATCTTGAGATGGTTCCAAATTATAGACTGATCATATGGACCTGAAATGTTAGTAGATAAAGCAGTCGTAGAGAAATAAAAGTGTTTGCTATCATCAAAATCATAAACCATAAAAAGAGATCCGCAACAATCTTCCCCTTTTTTATGATGGCAAACATTGCAATTTGAATTTTTCAAAAAGGAGCATTTTCTTCTAATCTTCCCCTCACTAGAATAACACTTTAAAAATAAGAGAGATAAAAATATTTTTGTTGTTTTTAATTTTTTAAAAAAGAGAAAAAAAATTCGACAACAGTACAAAATTTAACAATAATACGTTCTCCCCCTTTTACGTTATCAAAAAGAGAAGGGGCATAAACAATAAAAACAAAATGATTAAAAGACAAAAATGATCCCTGATCTAGTGAACAAAACATATAATCTTAAAATGAGAAAGTTACCTCTTGGTTTTAAAAAAAAACTTAGTAGAATTGTATTTACAACGCATAGCCCAGAAAAGGCTTGAAATTCAGAATTTGATAATCCAAAACTCGAGTTCTTTAAAAATGCTCAAAAACTTTTTAATTCAATTTCTAAATCAAGGAATAAATTATAGAAAGAAATAGTCATTTTTCAAAAACTCCTTCCATAAAATATATCTAATAGAAGATTAATGCACAAATTGTTGAATCATGAATCAAGATTTTCAAACTCAAGTATCGAAAGTATCAAATGTTTTCTTAACAAGAAGTATAAGAACAGTAAGCATTAAACTTTGTGGGCTCATTTTATGCCTCTTGACAATTAGTTGGCGCACTGCGTATCTTTTGATTTTTGATACACTTTGTGTATTTTTTTTTTCAATTTGAAGTTTTTGCGCATCTTTTATTTTTGGCATTATTGGCCAATTTTTTTTTTTAATATGCTATCTTTCATAAATCATAAAAATAAAAGTAAACACATCCTATTAACAAATCAAATTCTTGATTAACAAAATTATGAGTTAGATTCAACAACTTATAAAAGATCTCTATGCGATAAATAAAATGTTGGGAGATAAAAATTTTTACTTTCAAAAGCAATTTAAAATATGAAAAAGATTTTAAATCAAAAGTAGAATAACCACTTTTAGGAAATAGAGTTTGAGAGTTAAAAATATGAATTTCCTTTCTTTGACTATTTTTAGAGAAGTCAAACGTAATTTCTATAAGAATTCAAGAAAAAATAGGAGGTAGGTTTTTCAGTTTTAGAAAAGTGAATGTGTGTGTTGATCAGGGAAACAAATGTCATGAAATAAGTAAAAAAAATAAAATAAAAATAAAATAAACAAAAACACTAAAAATAACAAAAATAAAAAATAAAACATAACATAAAAACACAAACAAGGCTTTTAACCATTATCTTTCTCCTGGTCCTATGCTTCAGACCCCAGGTCTGCCCAGGAGATTTTTTGCTTTTCATTATTTCCCCAGTTTAAAATTTGCTTCGCTTTACCCTTTTCTTTTGCATGAAGAATTCTTAAATTAGGGCACTAAGTTTTCGTATTCCATCCTTTCTACATCGAAAGCAAATAATGTCAAAAGAAATATGAGCATCATTACCATTTTTACCTTTTTTTTACTTTTGTTGATGCTTATGCTTTGGTGAGCTTTGTGATTTACTTGATAAGTCATTGCATTCGTCACCAACTAAGCTATCTTTTTTTGTATCTTCAGCTTTTAGAATAATCATTTCACCTGCATCCAAAATTCTTTGACCCAAACCTTGTGCGTAGGCAATGAGTGAGCCAATCAAAATATCAAAAGAATACTGATTTAATTTTTTTGATTCACAAATAGCAACAATTTTAGCATCAAACTTATCCAATAGAAATTAAAAAATTTTGTTAACTTTTTCAAAATTTGAAAAATCCTTTCCTAAACATGCAATGGTGTTACAACTTGAATAGAAACCATTTAATGATTTTGCATTCAATTGAGCATTGTGTTGTTCTTCCCTATTCCATTGATTAAAATGAATATTAGTTTTAAATCCATCTATAACACATGATGGTGACGAATAACCAGTTAAAATCATGTGCCACATGCGAAAATCAATCGATTGTAAGAAAGTAGACTTGCAAGTTTTTCAAAAATCAAATGAGATATTTTCAAATAAAGAAGGTCTGGTGATTGAATAACCTTCCGTAATATTACGATTAGAAAAGTTAGCCATGGATCAAAAATTCAAAAGCTTTTTAAAACTTATTTTATGAGTATTGGTCTAACACCAAGTGAAAGTTTGTAAGGGATGTCAAGCCCCTTATAAACTGGCTCAAGGCTAAATAATAGAGAGGTGAATTGGTTGTTTAAAATATCTTTAAAACAAAACACAACAATCAATCTTACCACATAGAAAATAATGATTCAGAAATTAATGCAAAAGCAATAATAAGAAAAGAATACACCGGATTTATAGTGGTTCGATCAAATCTTGACCTACGTCCACTCCTTGGAGGCACCCTCCAAGTATTACACTAAACTAAGTGTTTCTCCTTTAGCCCCAATAGCTAGCAGGAGAAGCCCTTACAAAATAACTTCCACCTTCCCCGGTGCGGCGGAGTCGCAGGGTCCTTTGACATCAAAGAGATCATCTTCTTTGGTAAACTTCCCTTGAGACAAGCCTTGAATCCGACGGTATTAAGGTGCAAGCCTGCCGAAGAAACCATCTGGAAACCCCTCCTCACTCCCTTGAGTCCCCCCTCACAGGATCTTCTCCCTCTCTCAGACTTCACCCGTTCCTCACTCCCTTTCAAGCTCTCTCTTCAAGTTACCCTCAAAAGAACAAAGCTACAATGGCTTTCAAAGGCACTTACCAAGTGTCATGTTATAGCTTAAATAGAAGATCTCAAAATGAGCTCATTAATGCAAGTTGCCGACATTATCGTCCTGTACGATCAGTGCAATTTAAGCCCAATCAACCGGGACAATTTGAGATGATAAGAAGAAATTTATTCATATCGTCCAAGATGATAATATATTATTCTAGACGATCAGTACAAATTATGGAATATCTTCCTAAACATCGCCATGAAAATTAGCTGTCCGATATTCAATCGTCTAGCGTATCGGCCTGGATGATCCTGCAATCATCTAGGATGATCCTGCAATCATCTAGGACGATTTTATCATCCAATTAAGTCATAATTGCTTTCCTTAAATGCCAGATTAATTTAGAAAAAAATCTCTTGGATCATCCTGGATGATATTTTATAGGCCAGGCCGATCCCTTGGACGATGTCCAAAAATAAGTAATTCCTAAATAGATCTGGTGGTAGATTCTTTCTGTTTTGAGCCTATCATCCTGGCTGATACAAAATCATGTAGGATGATGTTTTTAATGACGGTTGCCTTAATAAGGATGCCCTAATTAGGGTTTCTATTCTTGAACCGATCATCCAGGACGAAATAAACATCATCTCGGACGATGTCACCAAAAATAGAAAACTTTAGGGTACAGTCAGAAAATCTTTCAAGTTATAAAATATCAGGAGCCGCACCAAATATAATAGACTCAAGAAAGGAAAAGGGATATAAACTGACTCAGACCTAGTCTACTCATTCTTGAGCTGGTTCCAAATTGCAGACCGGTCGTGTGGACCTGAAATGTTAGAAGATAAGGCAGTCTTAGAAAAATAAAAGTGTTTGCTATCATCAAAATCATAAACCATAAAAATAGATCCACAATAATGCTTAAGTAGTTTCTTTTATGCTCTTAAATTAGAAGACTACATGCGGGTTTCTACTTGCAAGAGTGGAAAGGACACATGAGATAGAGTTTGTGTAACGTATGAGGTGACTAATGAGGTTAAACAATCTAGACTTAATATCTTGTTGCATGATAATAAACTATTTCGCATGAAACTAAATGAATCTATTTCTGATATGTACATAAGATTCACACAAATAGTCACCTCTTTACATACATTGGGTAGGAAACTAACGAATGCTGAAATGGTTAATAAGATACTTCCTTGTTTTCCTACTACTTATGATGCTAAATTTTTTGCAATTATAGAGTCTAAAGATCTAAAGATATACTCTATTGACAATCTTCTTAGTTCGCTAATTATTTACGAGAAAGGAGTTAGGCAAAGAAAGATAAATGCAGGTAAACCATGAAAGGAGAAGAACATAGCACTGAAAGTGGAAGAGTCTGAAAGTGAACACTCACAACCTGAGGATGAAGACGACATCGCCTTGTTGATTAGACAATTCAGAAGCTTTCTAAAAAGGAAGCAGAAGAGATGCCAGCAATGGAATAGAGGTACATTTAATTGAAATGCCAAGGTTACAAATGATGTGATGAGTGCACGAATCCTAGACATATTAAGTCATATTGCCCAAAACGCAAAGACACTCCTAGCAAGGAGAAGGTAGAGGAGAAACCATTTGTGAAGAAGGACAATAAGAAATTCCAAAGAGCTTTTTGGGCGGACTCAGCTTCAGACTCATCAAAGATAGAAAAGAAAGAGGAAGTCACAAATCTATACTTAATGGCCGATAGTCTTGATTAGTCAGATCATGAAGAGATATATGACTTAACTTATTATGTGTTTTTTTTTAAGTTTCTGAACACATGCATGATGCATATAAAAAAATGAAGAAAATGTATTCTAGTCTAAGTTTAGAATTTCAAGAATTATAAAAGGATCATGAAGTCCTTAGGAAAAATCATGCTTTAATTGATGACAACCATATGAAATTACTTGATGAGTTTGATGACTTGAATAAAAATCATAAAAGTTTAAAATCATCCTATACAAAACTTGAAAAAGAATTCAAAGATTTTAAGAATGAATCGAAGAGCAAGATATATAGATCAAATTATATGAATCGAATTTTGGAAGATATGAATTCATTTTACATTTTAAAAATAAAAACTCTTGAGGATAATAAGATACCCCAAAACTTGAAGGTTTCACTAATCATATTTTGCATCCTAAATTTATTAAATTCCTTAATAGACAAATGAATGGTAGAAGACTTAGGAATCCATTTCCAAAAGTCAAATGTAATAATTATGAATTGATTGGACATATACTTCACACCTGTACTTTGAAGAATAAAAATTATTTGGTGTGGAAACTTAAGATGCATAACCCTAGACATATCATATATGCATCTATTTATAAATTGCCAAAAGGAGAACACAAACTAGTTTGGATTCTCAGGTCTAACGTTTCATATTCTTGCAGGGTCGCTCTCATACAAGACCTCGTGAGAGCATATGGTACCTGTACAGTGGTTGCTCAAAGCATATGACTGGAGATACTGTACAATTCATATCGCTGGAAGCCAGGAGTGGAGGCAAGGTTACACTTGGAGATAACACCTCAAGTAAGGTGATTTGGACAGGTATGATTGGAAATCTTAAGAATTTTTATATTGAAAATGTGTTATTGGTAGAAGGCTTAAAGCATAATTTATTAAGTATAAGACAGCTATATGACAAAGGTTATTGTGTAAATTTTTTTTCTACTAGTTGCATATTAAGCCTAAATGGAAATGATGTTTTGAATGGAGAAAAGGTAAATAATATATATAAGCTAGACTTGAATTGCATTCAAACTCCTCCTACTTTTTGTTTAAAAACTATTTCTGATGAATCACTGCTTTGGAATAGGAGACTTTGTCATTCTAGCATGAAAAACCTTAGGAGGATTACCCAAAAGAACTTAGTGTGAGGTATACCAAAACTAGACTTTACTAAGGACCACCTTTGTGAAGCATGTCAATTAGGAAAACAAGTGAAGTCCTCTTTTCAGTCCAATAAGGATCTTAGAACTAGTAAACCATTGGAGATTTTGCATTTGGATCTTTTTGGACCAGTTGGAACTGTAAGTCAAGGAGGGAAGGTATACAAATTTTTGATTGTGGATTATTACTCAAGATTCACATGGGGTAGATTTCTGTTTCATAAGAGTGAATCTTTTGAGAAATTTAGAAATTTTTCAACTTGGATTCAAAGAAAGCTAGGGTGTGAAATAATGACGATACAAAGTGATCAAGGAGGAGAATTTGAAAATGAAAGATCTGAGGATTTTTGTGCAACAAGTGAGAATATCCTCAATAAAGGAGCCAGTGCAATAAAAGCTCAAACCCACAAACCCAAAATAATCAACTAGCACATGCAACACCACATCAGAATTACAAAAATAAGAACCCAAAAAGAGCTCCAAAAAACCAAGAGCTGGAGAAATCAAATCCACCAGGGATAGGCCAACCAAACCACTCCATAAGAAATACCGCACAACGAAATACCACCATAGAAGGGAAAACATCACAAAAATTTAAAAATTTGTAATGAATAGAATTACCTCGTAACATAACGCAAACTAATTTTATCCAATCTTAAGAGCCCTTTTAAAGGAATAGGTAAATTAGGCTCCAACAAATTAATGAAACAACCGAGATAGAACCCAAAAATGGCCAAGCCAATTGGCACAAGCATTGCCCTCCCTAAAATCTTGGAAAAAGAAACATTAAAAAAAATCATCTTCTATTTAATATCCCTAACTAGATAAAAAATTTGAGGATTACAAACCGATTCATCACCATTATTAATGCATTAAATAGTATGAATAGACTTAACCTCAAATATGATATTAGTAATGTCAAAAGACATACAAAATCTTAGCCCATAAAGAATAACATTAAGAAGAGCAAGATAGGAATTACCATTATAGGAATGACCCACAGAAGCTAAAGTAACATTCCCTTGGAAGACTCTTATGTTTCCACCACACCTTAGGATGGTACCATAATCAAAAACACCAATATTCAATTTATAACAGCCCAAAGAAGGTTTAACCCATCACACTAATTCAGGTTCGGAAATAGGCAAAGCCTCACCCAACCTGATGCCTAAATCAGGACCAACATAATAATAGTTCTTGAAACTCTTGATAAAAGCAAATTAATAGAAAATAGGCTCAAGAATTTTTCTTTAAAATTTTATATTATCCTATAAAAATCCATTCTAATACCATTGAAAAGGGAGTATTCCTCTCCAACCATAAGTACCACAAGATATTTCAAATTTTTGTTGAGGAGAAAAAAGTACCATTTTTTCTATTGAAGGCGGTTTTTGAAATCCCTGCTCGTAGTTTTTTAGCTACCCTTCAATGGCATCGGAGGATCGTCGGCCTCCACTGGCTGGTGTCTCCTTTATCATCCGTCCTCCTCCCACCTCATCCAAGAAGTTTTTATGTCAAACAACAGGCTTGTCTCCTACGACATTTGGGGAGGCAATGGCAGTGAGAAAGATAATAAGTTCAGATTTTCAAAGGAATGTCCTCTAGTAATAAACGAAGGTGGATTGGTAGTCAAGAAAAAACAATTTGATTGCATTGGAAAGGGAAAAAATATTTTGATTGAGAATGACTATAAATTCCAATCCAATGAGGTTTGTGAATTTGACATGAACATTCATATGGTTTCTGGCATTTTGATCCCACCTACATATGGAATTCCAACCTCTTGTGATAATGTGGCTACAACTGTTGAAAGATCTATACAGGAAGATTTGATTCCTATTAAAGTGAATTCTCAGATTGCTGATGATCTGGGAAAAGATGGTACAACTACTACTTGTAATGAGCAAAATGGAATAGAGATGAGCAAACTAAAAGCTAATCTATTTATGGTCCATGAATACAAATAAGGAGAATTGGGGAATTGCAATAGACAAATAAATAGTGCTGATGTATCTAAACCAAAAAACATGAAGACTGGGAACAATGCATGGAAAAAGAAAACAAACATCAAAGTCTCTGGGTTGAACTTTGGAGAAGGATTATTTGAAGACAACGTTGTGGTAAAATTGCATATGGAGAAGGAGCTGGATAATTCAAACAAGTTAAAGAAGATTAAGATTTTTGGAGACAATATATCCTTTCATATTATATGCATATAATTAAGGAGGCAATGGAGCATGTTTTGAAAATTCTACTTGACCCGACTTGGTTTGGGATGGGTTCTTTGTGCTTTTGATGAATCAAATTCCTTGGAGGAAGTATTAACTTCAAGTCCTTAGTACGTTAATGGCAATATTGTGGGTATGGATAGATGGTCACTAGCATTTTTCTAATCTTCTTTCAAAGGACTTATGGCTCCAACTTGGATCTAGATGCCCAACCTTCCACTTCAATGTTGGGATGAAATAAATGTTTGTAGAATTGCATCCATGGTGGGCACTCCATACTTGATTGATGGGAACATGTTCCAATGGAGTAGAAGAGAATTTTCAAGGGTTTGTGTGTGAATTAATCTTGATAAAAAATTACCATTGGGAGTATGGCTTGAAGGCAAATTGGGTAAATTCTATCAAAATATAGAATACAAAAGACTACCCACTTTCTGTTTAAATTGTGGAAAGCTTGGACATCTATAAGAAAACTGTTTGAAAAATAGTTTAAAACTCAATCATGTTTAGTCTATTATAGAAGTTCAATCCAACAAAGATCAGTTGGTAGAGGCAATCAAAGAAGCAGAATTGGTAACAAAATCTCAAGCTGTCTCTAAAGCTACTGGAGATGGATACGGTCCATGGATTCATGCTGAGGATAAGAAGAAGAAATTCTCTAAAGCAATTACCATTCAAGCAAACAGAGTTCCTAGTTGTAAAGAAGGAGGAAGGAGTTTAAAAGTTGTCCCTAAAAAAGTTATAAAGGATTTGATTACTCTCATGTCTACTAATTCTGATATGGCTGCAAGGGAAATAAATGATGATAAAGTATAGATAAAAGCTGTTCATACAGGTCCAAAATTTATAAATCTAGATTCAAAAGGTGAAAAGATAAGGTCTTCTTTGAATGGAGCAGACTGCAACTTCATAGTGGATCCTCATAAAGCCATGGGAGATGGATCTGGTAAGTCTCCTTTTGCTAGTGGAGTTTTTGCTAATAATAACAAATTTGAAGCTTTAAATGTCATTGCTAAAGAAGGGGAGATTGTAGAAGAAGGATTGCCTCCTGGTAATTTAATTTTAATGTTGGATAAAATTGTTGATGAAGTGTTGAATCCAATATTTAAGCTTAATGAAGATCCAAAAAGTAATGAAGGGAGTTCTTCCACAATTAAGAAGAAAGGAGTTAAACAAGTTAAAGGATTGGGTCCAATAAAATTGATGTCTAGAAGTAGAAGATCGGATGGAGATGAAAAGGAGAGAGGGGGGAAATCTTCCCCACTTATCCAGCAATAAATTCTATAATTCTATGGAAATGTAGAGGAGCTAGGTAAAAGAAGGTTTTTCTATACCTCAAGGAGGTGGTGAAAGATCATAATGTTTTCTTTGTTAGGTTGTTGGAGACTAAATTGGCATCTATTGATAGAAAAGAAGTTGATTCTTTGACTGGTATTGGTTGGGACTTCTATCATGTTCCTTCGGCTAGATTATCAGGAAGAATACTTGTGGCTTGGAAGAGCAACATGGTTTCTTTCAGCATGTTAGAATTTTCTCTCCAATTCATCATTGTAGATCTAGATATTCTTAATAAAGGTTGATGGAGGATAGCTATAATTTATGGCAGCAAAGATGTTTACAGAAGAAGAGATCTTTGGAATAGATTGGAACCTCATATTACCTCTGACTGTCCTATGGTGGTTGGCGGGGACTTTAATTGTCTTCTATCTAAAGAAGACAAGAGAGGTGGAAGAAGATTCTTGTTTTCTGTGTGGCCCACAGAAACGAAGTCTTTCATGGCTAGTAATGAGCTACATGAATTAGGATGTGTGTGTCCTAATTTCACATGGAGAAATAACAAAAAAGGGGCTGATCGGATTATGGAAAGGTTAGATAGAATTTTTGTTAACTCGACATCAATTAACTTGTCTCATCATATGGTGGTTAAGCATCTTCCAAGAATTTCTTTGGACCATTGTTCCATTTTACTAAACCTCTTTGAATCAACTCCCAAAATAAGATGATCCATCAAATTTGAGGATGTTTGGGCTTCCTACCCGGCATCCATTGCAGTGGTGGAAAATTCTTGGAACAAGGCTTCTACTGGTTTTTCCTCTGATATACTTAACCACAAGATGAAAATAACTTTAAAATATTATTTTTTGGAGCAAGGCCAAACTTAAAAATCTGAACCAGTTAAAAGACACTCATAAAGTGGAAATACTAGATCTTCAAACTAAAGAAGCAAAAATTGGTATTCTTTCTCTATATGGGGTTTGCTTGCTGGAATTTAAAATAGATTAGCTGAACTCTACATTGGCACAGTTGAGCACTTGGAGGAGACAATGTACTAAGGTGAAATGGATAGTTGAAGTTGATTATAAATCAAAATTCTTCCACTCTTTTGCTAGTGCTAGAAAGAATGCAAAATTCATTTCTTGTATTAAGGATGACAACGGGAATATGGTGGAAGAGCAAAATCAGATAGAGAATGTTCTAATATAATTCCTCAAGAAGAAATGGTGTGAAAGGAATTGCTTGGTAGAGGGATGGTCAAAATATCTGCATCTCCTGGATGAAGAGGATAGAACTTTTCTCAACAAAGATTTCTCTCTTGATGAAGTGGAAAAGGTAATAAGAGACACTAGTGGATATATAGCTCCAGGTTTGGATGGAATATCTTATTCCTTTCTTAAGAGCTATTGGACAATAATCAAAGAGGACTTCTGGAAAGCATTGCAGTTGTTCTTCTCAACATATGAAATGAGTGATAAATGGAAGAAAACAATTATTGTTTTAATTCCCAAAGTAAGTAATCCAAAAACTCCATCCAATTATAGACCTATTAGTCTATGCAATACAGTTTACAAAGTAGCTGCCAAGGTCCTTCTCAACAGATTAAATGACATCTTTCCAAAGCTGATTTCGTTAGAGCAAGCGGCTTTTATTGAGGGAAGGTCACTTCAAGAGCACGTCCTAATTACTCTAGAACTTTTCTATAAGTTTAGATATTCTAAAGCTAAAAAGGGATTATTCTCCTTCAAACTAGACATGGAACAAGCCTATGATTCCATGGGATGGACAACTTTGTATAAAGTACATAATTATTTTGGATTCCCACCATTCTTTTCTAAGCTTATCATGGAGTGTGTTAGAACCCTGCTTTCTCATTATTTATCAATGGAAATCCTTCTACTTGGATAATTGCTAGAAGTGGATTCAGAAAGAGATGTTCGTTGTCAACATACCTCTTTATCTTATGCTCTCAGCTTCTATCAAATGCTATTATGAAAAAGGAATCAATTGGAGTTCGGGTTAGCCATGACAGCCCAAAGATTTTGTATTTGCTATACGCGGATGATGTAATTATTTTTGCTGAAGCAAAATTAATATTGTGAAGAAGATCAAGGATATTATAAAAGGGTATTGCAATTGCACAGGTCAAAATGTTAATATAAGAAAATCTGGAATTATATTCGGGAAGGCTGTCAAAAGAAGGAAAAGAAGGAAGATTAAAAATATTATGGGATTTAAAGAGGTTATAGAATTCAACTATCTTGAAACTAAAGTTTCTTTAAGAAGAAATTCTATGGTGGACTTCTAGTTTATCATAGATAAAGTGTTGAAGAAGCTGAACAATTGGGGATCCAAATACATCTTTTTGGCAAGAAAAATATCTTTGGTGAAATCGATAATTCTCTCTCTCCCCTCTTTCCATTCAACTATTTCATTAATTCCAAGAGGTATTCTAGAGGAGATAGAAAAACTTTGCCGTAAGTTTATCTGGAATAAAATGAATGTTTGGCTAGGCCTGCATTATGTATGCTGGAATAGATTGTGTGAACTGTTAGAAAATGCAGGTAGAGGGCTGCATTCGTTCTCTAACAAAGTAGGTCCTCTAAGGGAAAAATTAGCTTGGAGTTACTTGAAATATTATGGTTATTTGTTGCATAAAACATTGTACTCGATATATGGTTCCTGTTGGAATTCTAAAAGTAGGACAAAATATGCTTCAGTGGCTTGAAAATTAATCAGTGATGGAGGCAAATTCCTAAAACCAATTGTTAGATGGAACATAGCAAATGGTCAATCTATTCGTATCCTTGAAGACATATGGATTATGGATAAAAGACTTAATAAATGGCCAACATTTCTAAACACTCAAGTTGATATTGTTGAATTGTTCATGGTGGATAGATTCATCTTGGGAGGTAACTGGATTGTATCAGAACTAGAGAAACAATTCAGGAAAGACCTTATGGCTCAAACTTGTAATTTTCAGATTCAACCCAATATTGATGAAGATCAAATAGAACTCATTCATATGGAATTAGGAAAGACTATTACTTCAATGGCCTCTATTAAAATGGAACATCAAAGCAGTGAAATCAAAATCTGGAAATGGCTTAAAAAGTCAAAATTGAATGCACGAGTAGAAAATTTCTAGTGGAGGGTATTCAACAATGCTTTGCCAACTAACTCCTTTTTATCGTATAAAAGACTTCAAAAGCTTGAACATTATCCAAGAGGTTGTAATTAAGTGGAGAACATAAATCATGTGGTTTGCAGATGTTATAAGATTAGTGAAGTAATACAACAGCTAAATAGTTGGGGATTTGTTATTCTTATATTGATTCCTAAAGAGGATACTTATAATTGGTTGGAAATACATAATGTATTTTTATCTAATCTGTTTTGTAATGCCATTTACTTCACATGGAAGGAAAGAAATGAGCTAGTACATGGAAAGAAGGAAAGGAGTTTGGTTCACATAGCAGCGGAGTTTGTTTACTATGCAGGAGCTACTAATGCTACAAATTATGTCATTCTAGGTTGGTTGAGTACTAATCAGCTTTTGCTGTTGGAAAATCATTGGTACTCTCCTCCACCCGATTGGATCAAGGTAAATGTGGATGAAGCATTATTATCTTCATACATAGGGGGCATTGGTGGCATTTTTAGAGATCACAAAGGAAGAATGCTAGTAGCTTTTGGTAAACTGTGTATTCATTGGGATATCTCTTACTTGGAGCTTCTTGTTATAACATCTATAAAAGATGTTATCAAAGATTGGATGCATGAGTACAAGGGAATAATTATTGAGAGTGATAATGCAAATATCATTATGTTCATACACAAACCTCTAAAAAGAGGTGGAAAAGGAATAGAAAATCTATCTTTTATCAAAGATTTTAATTATGTTATTTTCAATTGTATAAAGAGTGATTGTAATAAGTTAGCGGACTTATGTGCTAACTATGGGATATTCTCCTCTTTTTTTTTTTGGATGATATTTTACTTGATAAGATTCCTCATTCTTTTATTAATGTGTTGAAGGAGGAAACTTTAGGTTGTTCTCCGTAGGTTGTTGTTTACTCCCCTTTTATTAATGCAAATTCTACTCTTTCAAAAAAAAAAAACCATAAGTACCATAAAAAAAGAGAAGGGATAACATTTTTAATGTGACCCTTAGAATTAACAAACCAAGAATTAAGCAAAGCATTAATATATAAATTTGCATTAAAACAGATTAATTTGAAGATATTATCAAAGAAACTCTAAGTTTAGACAGCTAAAGGACACAATACAAAAACATGATGCATATTCTCCTCATGGTAACAACATTGGCACTTGGATTGCAAAATAAAACCTCTTTTGATCAAATTATCATCAGTGGGAATGAATCTATGTAAAATTTCCCAAATAAAAATAGCAAAAGTATATGGAATACTTTTATGCCAAATTATAGAGAAAATAGTAGTAACAACATTCTTGGTTTTAAAACCATGCCAAGCATCTTTTAATCTAAACACCCCATCTTGAGACAACTTACATAATAAAAGATCCTCTGACTCCATGTTCAAAGGGAGGTTCAAGATTTGTTGAATAATAGAGTTAGAAATCACATTATCAAGTTTATTATAAACCCACAAGTTGTCAGTAATGAAAAAGTTTACCTTAGCTGTAGCAGTAGAGGAGGAATTAATGATGGAATCAATGAAATAATTACCCAACCATTAATCCTACCAAAAGAAGATGTTGCCACCACCAAGTCCCCAAGAAAGATAAGGCACCACAACCCATTTAACCTTACAAAGCCTTTACCAAAACATAGAATCACCAATATTAAAAAAAACAAATAGCAGGATGCTTCCCCACGCAATATTTGGAATACATGAACTTAGCCCACATACTCACTTTAGCACGAAAGGTAAACCATAACTTAAAAGAGAAAGCATAGGCCAAATCAAACATGCTCTTACACCCCTGGCCACCCTCCTTCAGAACACCATAATACTTGTGTCAAGAAGACCAATAAATTTTAGTGTTACTATTACTCCCTTTCCAAAAAACATTATTAAAGATTTTATCAATTCTAGTACACACCATTTTAGTGGGAAACATGGTTTGGAAAGTGTAAATAGGGAGAGAACAAAGAACACTTCTAATGAGAGTGAGCCTACCCCCAAAACTCAAAAAATTCGAATCCCAAGACAAAAAATTTATTCTGCACCATAGTGATTAACTTATCAAACAAAAAAAAAAGACTTCTTTCTACATTTAAAAGAGGGATACCAAGATACTTTCTGCACCATAGGTAAGTGGGCTTGCACAAAACCTATGAGGTCATTAATAGCCAAAATACGAGAAATGTGCACCTTATTAGAGGCAATGAAACAACATTTCTGATTGTTCAAATAAAGCACAATAACATTTTCAAAGTTATGAAAGAAATCCAGGAGTCTATTAATATTATTACGAGAAGCATTCGTAAAAATGATAAAATCATCAACAAAATATAAATGAGAAATATGAAAACCCCCCAAAGTCCTAAAGTAAAGGCTAGGGTGGATTTCAAAAAGGTTGGCAAGGCCTCTAGAAAGATAATCAGCTACAATAATGAAAATGGCCAGAGACATAGGATCCCCCTGTCTTAAGCCATTAGAAGATTTAGAAAAACCCAAACTTTTATTGTTAATAAAAATAAAAAAATAAGAACCTTCAATACAATTTCTCATAAGGTTAATAAAAAACGAGTTAAAACTAAATAATTTTATAATATTATAAAAAAACTGCTAATTAATGTTATCATAGGCCTCAGAGATATCAAGATTTAGTATCGTATTGCCACCCCTCATCCTGACATCCAAATCATGACTAAATTCCTTGGCCAACAAGATATTATAAAAGATAGCACGTCCTTTAAAAAAGCCCATTTTGTAGGAAAAGATAATTTTAGGGAGAACAACAGTTAAACGATTCATAATAATTTTAGAAATCAACTTACTAAAAAAGGTGCAAAGACTAATAGGTCTAAAATCATTCCAATTGCTAACATCAGTGCTCTTAGGAATATGAAAAATATAAGTAGAAGTAAAGAACTTAGGCATAGTATGGCAGACAAAAAATTCCATAACAATAGCGTAGAGGTCATCACAAATAATAAGCCAAGATTTCTGAAAAAATTTAGTGGTAAGCTCATCAGGTCCAACCACAGAGTCACCATTCATTTCCTAGACAATACGTTTTAATTCATTAAAAGAAGGGGGTTTACAAAAAAAATCATTAATCTCAAGCGAGATGAGATTGGGAATAATAATAGGATTCTAAATATTCCCAAGGATAAAATCCTTGTTAAGCAGATTTTGAAAATGCTGCACAGCCAACATAACAATTTCCTCAACATTCTCAGCAACAGACCCATCGTCACGTTTGATTTTGTTAATGTTGTTCTTAGTAAGCTTACTTTTTACCAAAGCATGAAAATACTTAGTGTTATTATCACCATCCACTAGATTCTTCATAACCACTTTTTGTTTTAAAAAAATTACCTCTTGGGCTTATAATATAAAGTGGCACTTCTTAGCCACTCTAAATAAAGCAAAGTTAGCATCAAAAGGAGACACTTGACAATTAAGCTCAATATTGTTAACTCTATCTTCCGCACTTAAGATGTTAGCAAAGATCTTTTTAAAATTAATGTTATTCCACCAATTGAGGATTTGTTTTAGTCTTTTCAATTTAAACCAAAATCATTTTCAAGCCAAGGATAGAGTTATTAGGATGCAAAGGGGCCATCCAATTATCCTGAACCTTATTCATAAAGGAATCATGATGTAACCACATATTTTGAAATCTAAATTGAGGAAAGGAATTCACATGTCTAGTATTAAGCCCAATTAATGAAGGAGAATGATCAGATAGCATTCTACTAAGATGCTTAACCAAAATAGAATTGAAAGAGTTAAGCTAGCTATCATTAAATAAAACATGATATAGCTATTGCCATAAATGACCACGATTCCAAGTAAATTTGTAACAAGAAAAAACAATATTAATGTAAATACAATCCATAATCATATTATTTAAATCCTCCATAGCATGAAAAATAGGAGAAAAACCCCCAATATGCTTTGAAGGGTTAGAGATAGTGTTAAAATTGCCACCCAATAGACAAGGCAAATGATAAATACTATAAAAATTAGATAGCTACTCCCAAAGCACTTTTCTAGTACCACGAGAAGAGGCAGCATAAACAAAAGAAACACAATAATTAATATTTAAAACTTTAATGTTACAATGCAGGACTTGAGTAAAATCACCAACAATATCAATCCAAACCGGATCTTTCCAAAATAACCAAATTTTATTTGCAGATTTCAAAGTGGCATGCTTGAAGCCTAAAAATTTAGTAGTACTAACTAATTTTGAAAATTAATAAGAGGTTCAAGTAAAACTAAAATAAAAACACTAAAGATACGACATAAGTTCTTAACCATCAAATGAGAAGAAGGGCATACAATGCCCCTAACATTCCAAATAATAGTCTTAAGCATAAGAAGAAGAACTAGCGACTAGTTTGTGAACAGGTGTTCCTTGTAGATTGTAAAATAAGGTTATTGCTTTTCCTAACATGCTTATTTTCAAATTTAGTGAAACTAGTATCATTTTCATCTTTGGCAAATCATTTAGCAGAAAAGGCCATATCGTCTGTGTTAGTAAAAGCATCACTATGATAATGAGAGTTAGAGGGAGACTTACTATCATTTTGCAAATTGTTCTCCTTTACCATTTGAGGAAGTTCACCTTCCTACAATAAATCTCCATCAACACTTTCATTGTTATTCAAACCAAGTTCTACATTATGTTCATGTTTTCTGCTAATCCTTTCACTTTCAATAGCAATTTCCTGAACATTAACAACAGATTGAAGGGAAAATATATTAATAATAAAATTTCATCAGGGATGTTAGGCCGTTATGAACTAGTCTTGAAGCTAACAAAGAGGGGGTGAATTTGTATTTAAAAATTTTCTCCAAATAAAAACACAAACACAACCAAACCAAGATTCACCACAAGAGTAACAAAGTGCAGAAATTAAATGTGGAAGAATAATAAGAAAGAACACACCAGATTTTATCCTGGTTCGGTCAACTAGACCTACATCCACTCCCCGGAGCTTCTCCTCCGTGTATTGCCCTAAATTTAGTGTCTCTCGTTTTACCCCATAGCAAGGCGGAGAAGCTCGTATAAAAACTCCTTTCTACTAACCAGGGTGAGGAAGAGAACCCAACTCCTTTTGCTTCCTCTTGAAGTAGGCAGATAACCCAACTCCTTTGCTTCCTATGGAAGCAGGTAGAGAACCTAACTCCTTTTGATTCCTCTAGAAGCATACAAAGAACCTTGATCAGTTGTTGAAGAAAACCTCTCTGGAACCTCCAAGGAACCAGGGATGACGATCGGAGAAGATAACTTGGATCCTTTCTTAGAGAAACCTTTGTGAAACCCCTCACAAGTTCCTCTCTCTCTCTCTCTCTCTCTCTCTCTCTCTCTCTCTCTCTCTCTCCCTTGCTCTCCCTCTTTTCTTGGCTAACTTAGGTTAGGACAGGAGCAATCCCCTCTTGAGAAAATGAGAGATCTTTTAATTAAAGGCTCCAAAAATTGCCCTAATTAGCAACTAATCATCAAATATCGTCTAGACAATCGACCGATTGTCCCGTACGATCAGTTCAAATTTAGCTTAATCAGCCAGGATAATTTGGGAGAGTTTAGATGATTAAAAGGTTCCTTTATTCAAATATCTATAATGATAGTATATCTTCCTGCAATATTAGTTCAATTCAATGAATATCGTCCAAACCATTGACTTGGATGGATGTCTGGACAATGCAAAAGTAACTTGATCATCAAGGACAATCTCACAATTGTCCGGGCTGATTAGTACAAAATGTCACATATCATCCAGAACATCACCTTGGATGAATATCTAGATGATGTAAAATTAAATAGATTATCCAGGCCGATCTTACTATTGTTCGGGACAATAAGTACAAAACATCACATATCGGCTAGAACATCTCTAGGCCAATTTTGTATAGTCCAAGAACAAGTATGGTTTTTTAACTGATCATCCTAGACGATCCTGTGATTGTCTAGGCTGATATGATCAAGCAATCAAATCTTAATTTCTTTCCTTAATTATCAGATTAATTTAGGCATAATTGCACTGCATCGTCCATGATGATGGCCTAAAATAACACATGCCAAAATAGATCTGGCGGTTAATTCTTTCTTATTTTAAGCCTATCGTCCCGGATGATGCTAATATCATCTAGGATGATTCACTTAAGGACAGAGCCACCTTAACCAGTATACCCTAATTAGGGTTTATATTTTTAACTAATCATCCAGGATGATTTTTGGATCTTCCCAGATGATGTGATAAAAAATAGAGAACACTAAAAACAGGCATAATTTTTCCTCCCAAGTGTGTGTGTGCAAGGTTACTTAGCATCAGGACCCGCATCATTATAATGGAATCAAGAAAAGGTAAAATACACTTGACATATATTACAAACTGACTCAGTTCTAATCTACCCAATCTTGAGCTAGTTTGATTTGCAATTTGATCATGTGGACCTGAAACGTTAGTAGGCAAGATAGTAGTAGAAAAATATAAATGTTTTCTATCATCAATATTATATTCCTGAAATCTTATTTGCAACAAATACTCTTATTTGTATTCAACATACAATCCAAAATTGGCAATTCAGAAATAAATGAGAAGAAAAAGTGGTAAGCCTTTGTTCAACCAAATTATCCTATTCATTAAAAATGATGGCATTATTACTAATAATATTGCTCTGAGAACTAGGAGGAACATCCATAATTACAGATGATGGGGAAGCATGCATAGTGATGGGGGACTGTAAAATATGCACTTGTATTAGTTCATCACATGATTTGGAAAAAATTTCTTTCAAACTCAACACACATCAGATATTTATTCTCAAGAGAAACCACACTGACATGGATGCCCTAATCAGGGTTTCTATTTTTAATTGATTGTCCAGTGTGATTTGAAATCATCCTTTATGATTAGGTCAAAAATAAAAATTTCTCTAACTCACCAAATTTCTCCACCTGAGTGTGTGTGTGCAAGGTTACTTAGCTTGGGGTCCACTAGATACATGACTTAATTAAAGAAAAGTAAAAAGTATATTGTAATTGAAATTACAAATAGACTCAACCCTAGTCTACCTGATCTTGAGTTGATTTGCATTGCAAGTGAACTTATAGACCTGAAAGGTTAGAAAGTAGGAAAAATAAAATAGATATGAAATAATAGTAGTGGTAAAGAAACAATAATATTTATTATCATTAAAATTATAGTACTTGGATCTAAATTCACAGCAATCTTCCTCTTTTTTTTGATGGCAAAAATTGTTATTAAAAATTTCAAATCAAGCAAGGATTTTTTTTTCTAATTAAATAAAAAATTAGACTTTCCTCAATAGAACGTTCAATAAATGCATGAACTGAAATTGTCCTTAGTCTCCCTACATGTCAAATAGAACTCTTAGATCTAGGCTTATATAGTCATTTAAATTTTGTTTGTGGACACTTATCTATCCATTTTTCTATGTGTTTGCACCTAAAACACTGGCCAGTCATCCTGTGTCATTGAAAAATTTTTCTTCAACCATAACTTTGGCACAAATATGCTCCATTAGAAAAACTCCTAGAACGAACAATACTCCCCTTACTCAAGGCTACCATATGTGTAAACAGTTCACCTTTCTTGGACTCTATAAGTACAAATATACTCTTCTTCCCAAAAAAGCCACTATAAAAAGTCTCACTATTGAATATCTTCCTACTAGAAATCTATGTCTGATGAGTAGCTATCTTATAATCCTCTATAAAATGAGTTATCTCCTTAAGGTCAAAGAAATCAAAGATGTGAAATAATACTAGTGACTGACATAAAACTATCATGAAGGCCTCTTAAAAATCTATAAAACTTCTTTATGGGAGTTATAACCATATGTAGAGCATATCTAGCAAAAGTAATAAACTCTGCCTTGTACTACATAATTGTCCTACTCCTCTGAACCAGCCTCAAAAAAGTTTCTTGAATCAATTTTTATATTGGAGTTTGTATATAACAGACCCTAAACACATTAGATAACTCATTCTAGTTACTCATAGAATTTAATATCCCCTAAAATTTCTCCTCATATTGGCCCATTCACCAGTACTCTCCCTTACCATTAAATAGAAAGATAGCTAAGGGTACCTTCCTCTCAAGAGGACACTGTATCTCATTAAATATCTTATCAAATGTCCTCAACCAATCCTCTATTTCTTAAGGCTAAACAGAACCCTCAAACCGCAAAGGGTTCAATCTCAAAAACATCTTTAAATGTCTGTCCACCGTATTAGGTCTCATAATAGAAACACTACTATTTTCCTCACCCATAATATGGGCTATCATAGTACAAACTTTTAAACTATGTCAGAATTGACTATTTAAGCCATACTATTTATAGGATCTGTTGTTGCAATCCAGGATCCCTAATTTGTGGTTTTTATGATAGCAAATATTATTGATTGAATTGCTATATTTTAATAAAAATTTTAACTATTCTTTTTATTGTAGGTAAAATATACACTACTCAAGGCTACTAAAAACTCTAGTTGGGTAGAATAGAATGTTAAGTAAAAGAGTATGTACTTTTATTTTATTTTATTTAGTCTGACCACACAAGAGTGTATGTAATTGGGTAATCGTGCATACACACATAGGGGAGTTAGGAAAAATATGGTCAATTTTTTTTGTACTAATCATACCATATAAATTATAATTGGATTATACGATCAATTATGTAGAGAATGGGTTTAATAGCTAATTAAATAATTATTTTATATGAACTAATTATACTATTCTATTAAGATTATTTTATATAATTTATTCCAATCAAAAAAACATAGCCATCAGATAGATTAAGTAAGATATTCAAAATTTTAATTTTGAATTAATACTATATGATATTATTTGCATTGTGCAAAAATTTAATCTTACTTAAATTTACCCCTCATAATTAGTCAATAAAATCATGACTTAATTAGTGATAGCCTATCATATTGTATAATGCTAATCATACTGTACGATTGACAAACCTGAAGTTTCGCTATCCCAAAGATCATACCAAACAAATCATACTTTTTTAACTAATCATGTTATATAATGTTCACAATAATTAGGACAAAACTTGAAAAGTAGAGAGAGAGTATGGTATTTCAAAGGGTAAGTTTTTGAATTTTTAAATCGCAGGATTTACAATTTTTTGATGGAAACTAACGGTCACCGGCAACCACTGGCCGGCGGACCACCTGAGGATCGTCGCTCAACGGGACGATCTATGTCTGGTGTAGTACTTGGAGCTTCATCGTCTCCTCCAGCTTTCGGAGACGGGAGGATGTCTTTCAACATAGCAAATGTCAAAATGAACAAGCCATTGATAATTAATGAGGGAGGATTGCTGGTGAATAAGAAGGACACTAATTTCATCAGTAAAGGCAAAGGTATCTTGCAAGAAGACAACCTTGAAGTTTTCTATTCAAATGGGATGGTTGTGCTATGTAATGAAGATGCTGTGAAATCCCCATCAACTATCTTGAAGAATGATGCAAATCAAAGATTTGACGTAGAAGAGAGATGTTCTGTGAGGAAGAAGAAGGATGAATCTCTGTGTAAAAATGGATTTGAAGCTATGGAATCTGATGAAATTAAAAGAGTGAAGATTATTATACCTGAAGCTATTATGAATTCAGATATGAATGAAGTTCATGAATGTAGTAATGGAGTCTTAGCTGGTTGTGACAATATGAATATGGAAATTTCTGAAAGACCTGTACCTGGGAATCAACCTAATGCTTGGGAGAAGAAATAGAACATCAGAGTTGATGACCTAGATTTTGGCAATTTTTTATCTAAAGATGGGAAATCTATCAAGCTTCATGAGCAGAAGGTGTTAGAGAATTCTAAGAAGCTGTTGAACTCCTTAGTAGTAAAAGTATTTGGTGATGAAATCCTTTCTCTTCTATCAGTTATGAACATAGGAAACAGTGGTCAATTTATGGAAAATTCCATCTTATAGTGCTTGGGAGAGGTTGAATTTTATGCTCATTCTATGACCCCAGCCATGTGGAAGCAATTTTAACCAATGGTCCTTGGTTTGCAAATGGAAATATTGTGGAAATGGATAGGTGGACGCAAAGTTTTAATCCAAATTCACTCAAAGGACTTACAGCTTCAATTTGGATTAGACTACCAAACCTTCCATTGCATTGTTGGGATGAAATCAACATTTAGTGCATAGCTTCTATGGTTGGAAAGCCTTACTTGATCGACGGAAATATGTTTCAATGGTCAAGGAGAGAATTTGGGAGAATTTGTGTTCGAATTGAGCTGGATGCAAAATTACCTATGGTGTTTGGTTAGAAGGAGAAAAAGAAAAACTCTATCAAAAGATAGAGTATGAGAGGATTCATAGCTTATGCTTTAATTGTGGGAAGATTGGGCATATCAAAAACAATTATGCCAAGTCTATCATGGAGAAAAAATTGAAGAATGTTCTGCCTATAAAGGGAAATCTAGAAATACCAAATGAAAATAGTATGGTCGGTAATACTCATAATATGGAAACTGTTGAGCGAATGGACAAAGAAGAATATGGGCCGTGGATGCTGGTGAAATATGGAAAGAAGAAGCTTTATAGTAATAATCAATGGAAGCCTACTCAACGGTCAGACAGTAAAAGTATCTTTGTTCCACTGAAGAGCAATGATAGAAGAGATGGTAAAAAGATGGAGAAGGAGAATGTTGTGAATCTGGAGACAGAGAAGCAACAACTAATAAACAGTGAGCTAGACAAACCAGGTTCTATACCTTCAGAAGTTCTTATAACCAGAAATTCTCTGGTACTCAATTATCGTAATAATTTTAAAGCTCTTGTGGATCTTGAAGAAGAAGGGGAGATTGTCCAAATTACTGAAAAAGGAGCAGAAGATAAAGAGTTAAAATCAGTTAATAGCTATGAAGACATAGCAACTGGTGATATCAAGAGAGGTATAGAAACAGATTTCCCTGGAGATGGAGTTTCTATGAATAATGAAAGTGGAGGAAAGGAAGGTTGTTCTCAATCAACAAAAAAGAAGATTTCTATACAATTGAGGAATTTGGGATCTATCAGTTCTTCTACCATATCAAGGAGATTTGATCTTAAAGGGAAAGGTATCATGGGGATGCATCCCCCTAAACCCATTTAATGTATTCCATTGCATTTTGGAATTGTAGAGGAGCAAGGAAGAAGAGTGCTTCTCTATACCTTAGGGAATTTATCAAATTACATGATGTATTTTTCTTGGGTTTGGTAGAAACCAAAATAAATTCCATCGATAGAATGGAAGTTAATCTTTTGATTGAAGATGAATGGGAATTTGTTTATGTTCCTTCATCTGGATTGTCTGGCGGAATGGTGATTCTATGGAGAAAAAAAGTAGCTGAATTTGCAGTTATTGACTACTCTTCTCAAGTGGTCATTGGTGATTTAAAAGTGCACAACAAATGCCTGTGGAGGATTGCTACAGTGTATGGCAACATAGATGTGCAGAAGAGAAAGGAATTATGGGATATGTTGAATAAATACTCTGTTGAAGATCTACCTATGGAAATAGGTGGCGATTTCAATTACATATTAGCTAAGTAAGACAAAATTGGTGGTAGGAGATTTCTTTTCTCCAAAGGACCAAGGGATATGAAAAATTGCTTGATGGAAAATAATCTTCATGAAGTGGGATTTATTAGACCTAAATAGACTTGGTGTAATAATAAAAGTGGAGGAGCTAGAATTCTTGAAAGATTGGATAGGTTCTTCATTAATTCCAAAGCTTTGAGCTCTTCTCAAAAGTTGGTGGTAAGGCATTTGGCTAGAATAGCCTCTGATCATTGCCCAATTATTCTAAACATTCTTGACTCTTTCCCTCGAGTTAAAAGAAATATCAAGTTTGAAGATTGTTGGGTTTCCTACAAAGCTTCTTTTGCGGTGGTGAAGAAGGAATAGAGGAGATTTTATCAAGGTGATAGTGCTCAAGTGCATAAAAAGAAATTTCAAAAATCTTTGAAATCTCTATTCTATTGGAGCTAGGCCAAACTCAAGGATCTTAATAAGCTAAAAGAGGAACTTATGGTTGAAATCTTGGAGCTGCAGAATAAAGAACCTACAGATGGATTCCTCTAAGAATTTGACTGCTGGAACCTAAAAAATAAGGTTCATGAGGTGAATTCTATTATGGCTTGATTGAATGATTGGTGGAAGCAAAGAGCCAAAGTGAAGTGGCTAGTGGATGGAGATAATAATTCAAATTTTTTTCATTCTTAGGCTAGTGCAAGAAGGAATTCAAACAAAATTATAAAAGTTAAAGATGAGTTTAGAGAAATGGTGGAAGATCAAACTCTGATTAAAGAACCATTTTTCAATTTTTTTGAAAATAAGTGGAAAACTAAGAGTTGTAAGTTTCACGGGTGGCCATCTATTACTAGTTGCTTGAATGATACTGATAGAAGTTTTCTGGATGCAAAATATACTATTGAAGAAGTGGAAAAAGTGTTGAATCAATTGTGAGGCAATATCTCACCTGGCAAGAACGGCATTACATATTCTTTCATAAAGGCATATTGGAATATTATAAAAGACTCAAACATTTCTTTAGCAATGGAGTTTTAAATGAAGATTGGAAGGAAACTCTTATTATTCTAATTCCAAAGGTATCAAATCCTATTTTACCTTCTAATTATAGACCTATTAGTCTTTGTAATTCGGTTTACAAAGTGGTTGTTACAGTGTTATTAAATAGGTTAATTGAGGTTATTCCAAAGCTTATATCTAGATAGCAAGCAGCCTTCATCCGAGGGAGATTTTTATTAAATCATGTATTGATTCCTCATGAAGTCCTCCACAAGTTTAGATTCTCCAAAGAAGCTAAAGGTTTGGTTTCTTTCAAAGTAGACATGGAACAAGCATATGATTCAATGTCTTGGAATGCTCTCAGAAATGTGTTGAAATATTTCAAATTTCCTCCAAAAATTTCCAAACTAGTCATGGAATGTGTGGAAGATCTGAAGTTTGCTTTGATTATCAATGGAAGTTACTCTAGTTGGATTCAAGCAAAGAGTGGTTTTAGACAAGGATGTCCATTATCACCAATTCTCTTCATTCTTTGTGCACAACTTCTCTCCAATGCTTTTGCTCAAAGCCCTTGTGGTTTTAAAATCAATACCAATGGACCAAGAATATCATATTTATTGTTTGCATATGATGTGGTGATGTTTTTTGAAGCTAACAAAAAGGCAGTAAAAAAAGTGAAGGAGATCTTATATAATTTTTGTAATTGAACAGGCCAACGTGTTAATTTGAGCAAATCTTCCATGTTGTTTGGGAAACACATATGTAGAAGGAAGAAGAAAAGCATTGCAAGGATAATGGGCTTCAAAACCATCAAAGAATTCAACTACTTGGGGAGAAAGATGGCATTAGCGAGACTTTTCTATGATGACTTCCAGTTCATCATTGATAAAACAATGAAGTTACTTTGCATTTGGGGGAGAAAAATCCTTTCTATAGCTGGTAAAATAACTTTAGTGAAATTAGTTTTGTTAACTTTACCAGCCTTCTATGTTTCTCATTCCCTAGTACAAAAATGAATTTTGGATGAGTTAGATAAACTCTGCAGGAATTTTGTTTGAAGCAAGTCGGATGGTTCTACGGGTTTGCATTTTGTAAGTTGGGAGGAAATGTGTAAACCTGTGAGCAAAGGAGGAAGAGGTTTATTTTCATGTGCCTCTACAATGGCTGCATTAAGAACAAGAATGGCATGGAGGTTCTTTCAAGACAGGGAATCTCTTCTCCATGAGGTTTTTGCTGCTAAGTATGGAGAAAAACTTAAAATGGGTAACAATAGAGTTAATTGCTCCTCTTCTTGGAAATTGTTGAAGGAAGGTTGTAAAATGCTTAAACCAATTGTTAGATGGACATTGGTAGATGGTGAAGATGTAGATGTATTTAAAGGCATTTGGATCTTGGATAAGTGTATTAATCATTTGCCTACGTTTGTTGTTCCACATAATGAAGAAGCTATATTTGTAAAAGAACTTATTCAAGATGGTTGCTGGATTGTACTGAAATTGCTAAATATGTTTGGTATAGATTTGGTATCTCTTATACTTCAGATGAAGATAGCTCAAGACGGCGAGGGAGATGCAATAGAACTTGTGCAGCAAAAATCTGGGTTAACAATTGCTGGAATGGCTTTCAATGCTATGATTCAGCATAGCAGTGAATCTCAACATTGAAATTGGTTTAAAAAAATAAGGCTGAACGCTCAGGTGGAGTTGTTCTGGTGGAGGGTGTTCAAAAATGTTATTCCAACATTCAAATTCTTACAGCATAGGAGGCTAAGGGATAATGCTATTTGTCCAAGAGGTTATATTGCAATTGAAGACACGGAACATGTTATTTGTACCTGTTTGAAGCTAAAAGAGGTAATTAACCTTCTAAATCATTGGGGATTTAGTATTCCTATTTTTTAAAGATATGAAGAAAGTATTATATGGCTGGAATCGATAGCATTGAAGAATGGTTTGTTAGCAAACTTGTATTGTAATGCAGTTTTCTTATCTTGGAAAGCTAGGAATAAGAATGTTCATGAAGGAACGGAGGAAAGTCCTTGCTTTTATTGCTTCTAGTACTATATGTTATACATCTATACTTCATAATTATAGCCATTTCTCATTAGGAAACTAATATGTCAATCAGTCGAGTAGATTGTCTAATTCTTGGCAACCCCCTCCACCCGAATGGCTAAAAGTTAATGTAGATGCTTCTCTTCTACCGACCTATAAAGCAGGCATTGTTGGAGTATTCTGGGACTGTAAAGGCAGATTTTTATTTGCTTTTGGAAGAAATTGTATTCATTGGGATATTGCAAAATTGGAGCTTCTTGCAATCCACTCTTTGAAGGAAGTAGTCAAGGATTGGATGTTCAAGTATAAAGGAATCATAATAAAAGGTGACAACTCCAACATCATCTCCTTTATGCAAAGGATTTGGAAAAAAGGTAACTACGTTGATGAAGAGCTTGACTTTCTCAAAGAGTTTAACTTTGCTATTTTCAATTGTATTAGTAGAGATAACAACAAGTTAGCTAATTATTGTGCTAACTTAGCTTTTTTTAATAGCTTTCGTTGGGATGATGTCTCTTCGAATAAGGTTCCTCCTTCTTTCTTTGACATTTTGAAGGAGGAATCTACTATTTAGTTGTATCTTTGCTTTAGTATTATTTTATAAAATCTAGCTTCGGCTTTTCTTTCAAAAAAAAAAAAAGGACAAATCATTAAAAATGAAATAACCATAATATATGATGAGAGAAGTACGGGGTGATTGATAGAGATGATTTTCAATCATCTCAGGAATTATCCTATAAAAATATAGAAAACGTAAACATAACATATAGGATGATCTTAAGATTGTACTATATGATGTGTTCAAAACATTGATCAATTCATCTAAACAACTGTTAGCAACATACTAGACTGGCCTAGTTTTTTGAACTGATCATATTGTATGAATTCTAATCATACTACATGAACAAATATGCCCAAGTTGAAATTTTTAGGGTTTCTTGAACCAAATTATTAAACAAAGTTTAAAAAATCTCTTAAAAAAGAGTGAGGATTATGTGATTGCTGAAGAAATTCTGAGAGAGGTGCTTTTTAGAGAAAATCAGGGTTTACAAGGAAGTAGAACGTGAGGATTATTGTGAGGGGGAGGGACTGTGAGGGGATCACACAGTTGGTCTAAGCTAGTTACATTCTTGCTTCTCCTATGGGCTTGGTGAGTCCTTAAAGGCTCTCTAGGGAGAGAGGCTTTCAAGTCAAATTCTCAAGGTACTCTGTCTTCTCCAAGAGGGAGAAAAAGATTGGATGTACTCTAATTTCTCGAGGAGGGAGAAAAATGATTCAATGTATGATGCCATCACCAAAAAGGTAACTTAGCTTTCGATACTTTGTTGCATCATGTTTAGTTAAAATGAGTCTATAAGGGCTTCTCCACCTTAGTTTGGGTGTTAAAGGAGAGCTACGTCCATATTGACAGAACCATAATAAAAATTTTTACTGTACTTTTTCTATTTTTTGTATTTTCATTTTACTAAAATTTTCTTTCATTGCAAGTTGAGTATACTGGTTTCAATCTTATCAATCAACTGCATTGAGTTTAACTCTTTTTATTACAAGAATTATTTTATGTGTTAAAAAAATATATAAAAAATCATTTATCATATAAAATTTTATATAAATTGCTTATGGACGTTATTTTGAGCAATCAATGTAATTTTATGGCTAAAAGAATAGTACTCTTGAGTAGTATCAGAGCGAGTCTTGAAATTTCAAATATTTGGATGTCTATTTTGAGCAATCTTTTTTAGTGTACCAATACACCCCCCCCCCCCCCCCCCCCCCCCCCCCCCCCCCCCCCACCCCTCATAGTGCATCTCAGGCTAGTTCTATGAGGTTTAACTTCCTTCTCAAACTTTCAAGTAGTATCAGAGCAGGTCTTGAAATTTAGATTTTAAAATCTACAAGAAAAGATCGATGACCCATTTGGTAATCAAAATTCTGCAAAGGGTTATTTAGTAAAATTCCAATTGATTTTTAGAAAAATTTTATGTCTACCTTTTTGTAATCTATTGATTATCGCATGTGGTTTTTAGTACAAGAAGGTTATTCTGCACCATCTCATTTGAATAATGGTATTAAAACTGAATTATCATTTAATGAATGGACTAATAAGGATAGAGATATAGCTCGGTTAAATGCTAAATTCTTTAACTATTTTTATGTGTGCTTTAAAATTTAATGATTTTATGTGTGCATCAACCTATACTATGGGGAAGGAGATATGGGATAAACTATGCATAACATATGGGGGAACTAGTAAAGTAAAATAGTCTAGGTTAAATATCCTACTTCATGACTATGAATAATTGCACATGAAACCTAGTGAGTCAAATTCAAAAATATACACTAGGTTTATATAGATAGTGACATCCTCATAAGGATTGAGTAGAGAACTTTCTAATTTGAAAGAAGTTAATAATATCTTATGTTTCCTACCCATAGAATATGATGCTAAAATTGCTACAATTATTAAATCTAAGGATTTGAAAGTCTATTCTATTAACAACTTTCTTGGTCACTCATTGCCTATGAGTAAGAAGTGAAACAAAGGCAAAGTGATACAAGTAAAAAGAAGAAAAAAATTGTATCACTTGAAGCAAATGAGTCAGCAAGTGATAACTCTGCATATGAAGAAGAAGATGATATCATGTTGATGACTCGATAATTTAAAATCTTCCTAAAGAGAAAATAAAGGCATCATCAGTAGTGGAATAAAGGTAAAATAAATACAAAATCTAATGTGTCATCTGATGTTATTTATTTTGAATGCAGGAAGTCAGGACACTTGAGAAAGGATTTCCCTAACTTAAAAGCTCACCAAAATAAGGAGAAGGGTGAAGAAAAGCTAAAGTTTAATAAAAAAAGGCAAGAAAAAGACACATTTGTGTCTTATGGCTAATGATAATCATGATCAATTAGATCAAGATGAGGTGTCAGCTTTACTATGATGAACTATTTATTATTTTGGAGAAAATACATGATTCGTATAGGAAGTTAAAATAGATGTATGCTAGTCATAATATTGATTTTAGTACATTACAAAAAGAGAATGCTAGTTTGGTAAATGAGAATTCTACTTTAGATAGAGATCATATTACTTTACTAGATGAATTTGATGCATTAAATAAGAAGCCATTGACATATCTAATGCATATGACTCCTTGTAAACATCATATATTGAATTAGAGAAAGCATACAAAGATTTAGAAGCATGAGCAGATGAAATAGATGGTAGGGAGAGTATATTAAAAATAGAAATATCCATTCTTAAAAGTGAAAACAAATTTTTACAAGCAAAAATAACTACACTTAAGAATAACAAACTTCCACCTACCTAGCACAATTTCATAACCTGTCAACATAGCATGCATCATTTAAACCTAGAAAAAAAGCACCGTAGCCCATATTGATTAGTGAATCCTTTTCCTAGTGTTAGGTGTTACTCCTGTGGCATGTTAGGTCATACAACCTACACTTGCACTATCCACCATAGGACACACCTAGCATGGAGGCCAAAAGTATATGCATCACAACATAGCAAGCATGCGTATAATTCTTAAATCTATAAGGTGGAACCAAACTTTTATGTTTGAATGACTTTGTAGGGGTGCTCTCATAAAAGACATTATGAGAGAATGTGGTACATGGATAGTCGATGCTTGAGGTACATGACTTGTGATTTGAAGTAGTTTGAAAGTTCGTTAGGGAAGTTAAGCCCTATGAACATAGTCCCAAGCTAACCAAGAGGGGGGGTGAATTGGTATTTTAAAAAAAACTCTTTCACAAAGAAAGAAAATTGCATAAACCAAATCACACCACAGAAATAAATGCGGAATTTAAAAGCGCAGAAGCAAGAAAAAGAACACATAAATTTATAGTGGTTCGGTCGACTCGACCTACGTCCACTCCTTGGAGGCACCCTCCAAGTATTGCACTACAAAACGTGACTCTCCTTTAGCCCCCACGGCTAGGCGGAGAAGCCCTCACAAGAACCTCCTTTTTGCCACCCCGACAAGGCAGAGAACCTACCTCCTTTTGCTTCCTCCTGAAGCTGGCAGAGAACCAAAACCAAAAGCAAACTCCTTACCTCTACCGACCCTTCTACGGATGAGAAACTCTAGACGAAGACGAAGCAGAGCGATTCTTGAAGCAACCCTTGTGAATCCCCTCACAAGCTCCCCCTCACAAGATCCTCTCTCTCTCCTCTTTCTCTTTCTCTCCTCAAGGTCTTCTCAGGTCAAGGCAGCAGCCAAAGGTCTTGAAAAATGTTGCAAATGAGCTCTTAAATAGAAGAGCTTCAAAGAAGCTCATTATTTGCAAGTTGCCGACAATATCGTCCAGGCCGATATGAACATCGGCCTGGCCGATCAGTACAAATCAATAAAGATCGGCCAGAGCATAGCCCTGGATGCAAAACAGGACAATTAAAAATTGGCTTGATCATCCAGGCCGATCTCACGATCGTCCTAGCCGATAAGTTCAAATCAAAGGAAAATCATCATGACAATAGCCCTGGATACAAGCTGGCCATTGTTTATCATCCTGAAGTAACTTAAAGTTTTTGACTGGATCGTCCTGGCCGATCCTGCGATCGTCCAGGACGATATGATCGTATCAATCATCCTTAATAACTCCCTTGATTTCCTGAACAATTATGGCATAATTTGTGAATATCGTCTAGGCCGATAATTAAAAAATACAGTATACCTTAATTGTCCATGGCGGCAACTTCTTTCTGTTTTGAGCTTATCATCCTAGCTGATACACATATCATCCAGGACGATCTGTTAATGTCGGCTGCCTTAATTAAGAATCCTTATTTAGACTTTCTGCTTTAAGCTGATTGTCCAGGCCGATCCAAAAATCGTCCAGGCCGATATGAGTAAAAACAGAAATTCTAAGTCTCTCAAGTGTGTGTGTGAAGGGTTACATAGCATTAGTCTCTTTGATCATTACAAGTAGACTCAAGAAGTAAAAAAAACAAAAGTACAGACTGACTCAACCCTAAACCTACGCAATCCTGAATTGGCTTCTTCTTGATCGTCCGATCTTCGATTCCTGAAAAGTTAGAAGCAACAAGCAGTCCAAGAGAAATAGTGTTTGTCAATCATCAAAACATAAGCCATGAAAAATAGATTTGCAACAATCTCCCCCTTTTTGATGATGGAAAACACTACGAAAACAAATTAGTAGTAAAAGTTCAGGATTGATAAAAAAGGAACCTCACCTCATAAACTTCTCCCCCTTTTTGACATATCGAAAAGGAGGGAACAAAAGACAAAAAGCATTTTTTTTTAATCAAGGCATGTCAATGATATAGTATTCCATGTGATTGATTTTAAAAAAACTTGTGAGTTAATGAGTTACCAATCTCATTAATCCATAGAATAGTAGAATATCCGTTCATGGTTTACCCTTAGCTCAAAATGCTTTCTTAGGGTAGAATCATCTTTTAAAATCAATGAGCTAACTCAAATAATTAATTGGATATGAGAAAAGGAATCCACCTACCACTTGTCATAAGAAAAATATCTTCATAAAATAATGAAGTAAGGTAGATTTGTCACAATCGTACGATAATCGAGATCAAGCCTTTGAGAACTAAAACTTCTAAGTTCTAAAAGATTTAAAAAGAGAGATTAGCTTGCTTTTGAGTGGGCTCATTTTATGCCTCTTGTCAATTTTTGTGGCGCTTTGCGCATCTTTTTATAGGTTTTTCAATTTGTGACGTCATTGCGCTTCTTTTGTTGGCATCATTGGCCATTTTTTTTTATTTTTGCAAGCTAGATTCTCTTTTATAATCCTTTAAAAAATCTTAGTTGTGAATATATCTTCTCAGATATTAGAGAATAGGAGCTCTCTCTCTAACATAAGGAAGAATTACCACAAGCAGGATCAATAATCAAAGACAAGAGTAACGAGGGATCTTGATGTGATAAAAAGACTTTAATCATTATAAATACAAGATAGATTTGCTTAAGCAAGCTTAAGAAAAGATCTTAATTTCATAAACAATCTTTAATTTGATATAGACTTTTGATTAGAAAAGAAAACTATGCCACTAAAATATGTTAGAGAAAGAGACACAATCACAAAATATTCCTACCATCTAAGAGATTAAGTAGATGAAAACATATTGACTACAAATTTCCAAAGGCAATGACAAGGAATATAGTATCATATTAGCGATGATTTTGAAAACTAAGAAAAGAGAGATAAAAGGGAAAAATAAAACTCACAAAAAAGCTAAAGCAATAAAAAGGAAACAAAAGCAAAAGAAAATAAAAAGCAAAAGAAAAAACAAAAGAAAGGTTTCATGCATTTATGTCAATCACACCCAACCTGGTCCTTAAAGAGCTGAAAGTATCGAAGGCTAGTGGTTTAATAAAGATGTCCACCAGTTGATTTTTAGTTGTCACATGGTGTAACTCAATGTCTCCCTTAGTCACATGATCTCTAATGAAGTGATGCCTAATGTCGATGTGTTTAGTCCTTGAATGTTGGATAGGATTCTTAGAGATGCATATGGCACTAGTATTGTCACAAAAGATTGAGATGGTACTTACATGTAATCCTAAATCTAATACCTGTTGTTTCAACCAAAGGACTTGGGCCACACAACTTCCAAGAGCAATGTATTTAGCTTCAGCAGTGGAAAGAGCAACAAAGTTTTGCTTCCTACTAGACCAAGAGATCAAAGATTGTCCAATGAATTGACAAGTTCCAGAAGTGCTCTTTTTATCCACCTTGCATCCTGCAAAATCAGAGTCAGAAAAACCAATAATCTCAAAAGAAGTGTTATGTCTAGGGTACCAAATCCCTAATCCTTGTGTCCCCAAAAGGTATCTAAAAATCCTCTTAACATCAATCATGTGGGATTCCTTAGGGTCAGCTTAAAACCTAGCACAAAGGCAAACACTAAACATGATGTCAGGTTGGCTCGCAATCAAGTAAAGTAAAGATCCAATCATGCCTCTATACTTCTTCTGATCAACAGACTTACCACTTGGGTCCTTATCCAATGGAGCACTAGAAGTCATGGGAGTGTTAATTGGCTTGGCTTTGTCCATCTCATATTTCTTTAAAATGTCCTTTATGTATTTTATTTGATTTAGAAAAGTTCAATCTTTTAATTGTTTTATGCTAAACCCCAAAAAGTAGGACAACTCTCCCATCAAACTCATCTCAAACTCTCTACTCATTGTTTTAGAAAAATCATCACACAAATTTTGATTAGAAGATCCAAAAAATATATCATCCACATAAATCTGAACAATGAGTAAATCATCCTCAACTCTCCTAATAAAAAGGGTGGTGTCTACACTTCCCTTGACAAACTCCCTCTCTAGTAAGAATGTGCTAAGCCTCTCATACCAAGCTCTTGGTGCCTGTTTTAAACCATACAATACCTTTTTCAATTTAAACACATGAATTGGAAATTGGGAGCTCTCAAAACCTTGAGGTTGTTCTACAAACACAACTTCTTTTATCTCCCCATTTAAAAAGGCACTCTTGACATCCATTTGAAAAAGCTTAAATCCTTTATAACAGGCAAAGGATAATAGCACTCTAATGGCTTCCAATCTAGCTACAGGGGAAAAAGTCTCCTCAAAGTCTATCCCTTCTATTTGATTGTACCCCTTAGCCACCAATCTTGCTTTATTCCTCACCACCACTCCTGAATCATTCACTTTGTTCTTAAAGACCCATTTTGTCCCAACTAAACTTTGTCCCTTGGGTCTTTCCACAAGTTCCCAAACATCATTTCTAACAAATTGATTCAACTCTTCTTGCATTGCTAAAATCCAGAACTCATCAGAAAGGGCTTGGTTAATGGTGGTGGGTTCAGTCATAGAAATAAAGGTAGAGTGGTTCACCTCCTTTCTAAGTCCATGTCTAGTCTTAACTCCACTAGAAGGGTCTCCTAAGATCAAATCCTTGGGGTAACTTGTAGAGTATCTCCAATCTCTAGGCAAAGTGTGTGAAGTTTCCCCCCTTTCAACAAAGTTCTCTACTCCTTGGGTGACTCCTTCTACTCTTTCATTACTTAGGTGCTCACTCCCCTTCCCCAAATTTTCTATTTTACTTGCAATCTCTCCAACATCATCATCTTCTACTCCATGTTTCTTAGGATCAGACTCATCGAAAACTACATGGGTTGTCTCTTCCACCATCAAAGTTCTCTTGTTAAACACCCTAACAGACTTTCCAACACTAGAATATCCCAAGAATACTCCTTCATCAGATTTAGGATCAAATTTTCCCAAGTGAGACTTCCCATTGTTGTGAATGAAAACCTTACAACCAACGACATGAAAGTGGGAAAGATTTGGTGTCCTACCCTTAAGAATCTCATAGGGTGTCTTTTCTAATTTGGCTCTAACATTCACCCTATTCAATACATAACAAGCTGTGTTAACCGCTTCAACCCAAAAGTATTTTGGAAGTGAATACTCAGCAAGCATGGCTCTAGCAGCTTCCACCAAGGTCTGGTTCTTCCTTTCAGCTACTCCATTCTACTGTGGGGTCCTAGGGGCTGAAAAATTGTGGTTAATCCCCTTGTCCTCACAAAAATCTCCAAATCTTTTATTTTCAAACTCTCCCCCATGATCACTATGGATGGTCAGAATCTCACAACCTAGCTTCTTCTGAAATCCAAGTAGAAAAGTTTTAAACTCCTCAAAAGACTCACTTTTATGTGAAAGAAATCTAGTCCAAGTGAACCTCGAGTAGTCGTCAACAATCACAAAACCATAGAGTTTCCCTCCCAAACTAGCTGTGCTAATGGGTCCAAACAAATCCATGTGAAGGACTTCTAAAGGTCTAGAGGTGCTAATGTCCTTAATGGGGTGAAAAGAGGAGTGGACTTGCTTTCCTAGTTGACATGCATCACAAAGGTGGTCTTTTATAAACTTAAGTTTGGGGATACCTCTAACTATGTCCTTTTGGGTTACTTTCCTAAGGGTTTTCATACTTGCATGACAAAGCCTCCTGTGCCACAACCAAGAATCATCAATCACAGTTTTTAAGCAAATAGAAGCAGCACATTCAATGTTATTTAAATCAAGCATGTAGACATTGTTGATCCTCTTTCCCTGCAAAATAGTGTTGTTACTTAAACTTACAATGCATGAATTCGTGAAGAATTGCATGATTAAGCCTTTGTCACAGAATTGACTAATGCTGAGCAAGTTGTGCTTCAATCCATCTACAAGCAAAACATTTTCTATCATAAGGTTCTTGGAATTACCGATTATACCTGCTCCTATCACCTTCCTGGTGGTGTTGTCTCCAAGAGTAACCTTGCCTCCAGTCCTGGACTCTAGTACAACAAACGGGCTAGCATCACCAGTCATATGTCGAGAGCATCCACTGTCCAGGTACCACATACTCTCACGAGGTCTTTTGTGAGAGCCTTCCTGCAAAATTATCAAATGTTAGATTTAGGAACCCAAGCAGGTTTGGGTTCCTTCTTATGAAGAGAAGAATGCAATGCATGTGTGATATGCTGTGGATCATGCACCTTTGGTCTCCAAACCTAATGTGTACTATGGTGAATCGTGCAAGTGTGTGAGATGTGTCCTATCATGCCACATGAAAAACATCTAACTCCAGGAAAGGGATTTCTTAAGTGATTTGAGTTATAATGCCTCTTCCTAGGTTTTGGCAATTGATTAAAAGTAGAAGTCTTCCTAGTCTTCTTACATGCTTCTAAATCATTTTGAAACTTCAAATTTGTGCTTTTTAAAACTTCAATTTCAATCCTCAAATTTTTTTCTATCTCCTTTGACTTCTTAAAATCAGATTCAAGTGATGTGTGTGATATTTTTAATGCATCAAGCTCTTCAACTAACTCACCATGATTTTTATTTAACTCATCAAATTCATCAAGTAAAGTCATGTGATTCGAATCAATTGTTTGATGGTCTTTAATCAAAATTGCATGCTCTTTTTGTAGATTTAAGAATTCTAATTTCAAGCTAGCATGAGTTTTCTTTAATTTCCTATATGATGCATGAATTTTTTTCTGAAACTTCAAGAAGTTGATCGTAGGAAAGTACACATACCTCTTCTTGATCACTTTGATCTTTTCCCATGAAACACAAGTTTGTAGTTTCTTCCTCTGGTTCAGTCTCAGAGGAGTCAGTACCATATTCTGCCCAAAAGCTCCTTTAATTTTTCTTCTTGTCCTTCCTAGACTTAGCTTTCTCCTCACCTTTTTCTTTGCTTGATTGATCTCTAAGCATAGGGCAATCAGTTCTCACATGTTCAGGCTTCCTGCATTCAAAACAAACAACATCAGAAGATCCTTTAACATGTTTGTGATCCTTACCTTTTCTCCAACTTTGATGATGCTTTTGTTTCTTCCTTAGAAAGCTTTTGAATTGCCTTGTGATGAAGGCAATTTCATCACTTTCAGACCCAGAAGATTCAGAATCCGATTTGTGTGCCTTCAATGCAATTGTTTTCTCCTTTTTCTTTTCACCTGCATCAACATTTCTTTTATTCACCCCTTGCTCGTAAGCAATGAGTGAGCCAAGTAAGTTATCAATAGAATAGGTGTTCAAATCTTTAGATTTAGTGATGGCAGTAATTTTTGCATCATAAGACGAAGGTAAGCATCTCAAAATCTTGTTAACTCTTTCATAGTTTGAAAGTTCTTTTCCTAGTGCATGCAATGAAGTAACAATCTGAGTAAACCTAGTGTACATGTCAGAAATTGATTCATGAGGTTTCATACAAAAAAGTTCGTAGTCATGCAAGAGAATGTTTAAACAGGATTGTTTAACTTCATTAGTACCTTCATAGGTGATGCACAATTTATCCCAAATCTCTTTACCAGTTTTGCAAGTTGAGACATGCATGTAATCCTCAGATTTCAAAGCACAGAAAAAATAGTTCAAACATTTCACATTTAATAGAGCTAAATCACGTTCATCAAAAGTCCATTCAGTAAAAGAAATTTCAGTTTTAATACCATTAATTTCACGAGAAGGTTGTTGACCTCATTTTTGTATGAGGTCACTAAGGCCCTTCCAAACTCCAGATCAATTCTAGATCCTACGATCCACTCTAGACCTTAAGATCCTTTCCTAGAGCCAGACCTTAGGGCCTACTCTAGAGCCTAGGATTCCCTTAGATCCTAGATCTTAGAACTCCTCTAGATCTTAGGACCACTCCAACTTCAAACCAATCCCCACCCTTGATCAACCTCAACCTCAAATCAATTCCTACCTTTGATCAACTCCAACTTCAATTTGATCCAGCCCTTGATCAATTCAAACCTCAAACTTCATTCAATTCAAATCCAAATTAAGTCAAATTTCAAACATATCCAAATTTTGACTCAATCCACTTGAGAATCCAAATTCCAACTTAGACTTTGATCCAAACTTCGATCTAGATTTGACCCCATCTATTCATTAACAATCACCACATGATTGTAAATGATTTGGATACTTCAATACTAATCATTCAAACTTGAAATCCATTCCAAATTCAAAAAATTCAGACTCAAATCCAGGATTCAAAGGCTTGGTCCTGAAGCCCTTTTTCATTGATTTTTCATATACCTTGAAACCCAGACAAATGGCCTCTGATGTAGGGTCTATCACTTACAAAGTGATAAGACATATCTCTAGAGGTTACCCTCCAACTTTGAGCTCATTCTGAGGTCTCTATCCCCAGAATCTGAATTGAAACTCAAAGGCTGTAAAACCTTTAAATATTTACAGCCTATGCCACTGGACCTGTCAACTTGAAGATTCTGACCTTAGAGCCATCACCAAAGCCTTTAGTTACTTCCAGACTATTAATCTTGATATTTTGATCAATAAACTGTATCTGTCTGGACTTATTCCAGCCCCTAGTGGCCTTAAGCCCAAAATGACAAAAATACCCCTATGGGGCTCAATCAGGCATTTCAAACCAATTGAACTCCAAATTGAATGCAATCACTTGCAGCAAGTTTCAAATATCAAATCAAACCTGTTCAACCCATTCCCAAGACCTGGGTCAATCTGGTTGACCAAGTCAACACAGTTGACCTAAAAGGCCCTTTAAGGGTCCAAATAGGTGTTTTGACCTAAATGACTCCTCTAGGCTATGGAACCCTTCCCATTAGTCTTGAAATGTCATCTCAAATATGTTGAGCCCAAACCCAAACCCTAGGTCAACCTGGTTGACCAAGTCAACCCAGGTTGACCAAACAGGCCTTTAAGGGTTCAAATAGGGACTGTGACTAAATTGACCTCCCCATACTTGGGGACCACCTCCAATGATTTTCAAATATCATTTCAAATTAATCTAGCCATGACTCACCCCTTGGGTCAACCTGGTTGACCCAGTCAACATGGTTTGACCCAATGAACCCTTAAGAGTTCAAATGAATCATTTTCGACTCATTTAACCATATCAATATCTTCAAACCCTTAAAATCATTCCATTTAATACCTTGAATATTTCTAAACCTATTTTGAGTCCAACCCAACTTGAGTTGACCAAGTCAACCCTCAATCCTTGGTCAAATTTTGATGGCATTTGCTCCCATTCCTTCTAGCCTTGACTTTGGACTTTTGATCCTTGATTAAACCATTCCAAATGACCCTTTACCTCCCTGGATGCCACATCATCAATTTTGACTTGGTTGACTGGTCAAACCAAGTCAATAAAGCTTTCAACCCTTCTTTGAATTGGTTAAACCCTTTCTTTTGACCTCAAGAGTTTGGACTTGAGCTTGAACTCCATCCAACCTGCACCATTGATCTCCCACTGCCACCTCAGCCTCCTTTGACCCGTTGAATGGTCAAAACAAGTCAAACTCAAGCCTAAGCCTTTTCTAGAAAGCATTATCACATGCTAAGCCCATTTTCCTCCATTAGGGCTGCCTTAGGCCGACCCATTTATAGTCTAAAGCTTACTTGGAGCTCTCTTAACCAGGCTCAGGGCCTGGTTTAGCCTTAAACGGCAGTGGTCCCCCCCACTTGTCCCAAGTCCACCCAATGGAAGCAAGGCTTGTCCAGCCTTTGAGGCAGCCTTCTAGCTGTTCCAGGGACATGTGGCACCATCTGGAGAGTTCATGAATCAATCCCAGCCATCCAATCCAGCCCAGACCGTTTGAATAGGGGAAAAGGTGACTTTTGAGGGTATTGGATCAAGGTAGCTTCTCTCACTAACCCCAGCCTCCCAGAGCGAGTTCTAAGTTCGTTTTGGATCTCCAGAGCCTTCTCTACCTCCCCACTACAAAATCCAAGTGGTTGCACGTCACCGGCGGCGAGTTCTCCGGCGAGTCCACCACCTAGTCCGTCCCAGGCTTGTAGCAGTCGATCCAGGCATGTTCGAGCTCGATTTCGTGCTAGGGATCTTCACTTGGACAGTCTACAAGCTCATCAATCCAAATATTTTGAAGATCTGACGGTATAATCTCTTAAAACCTTAGACTTAGTTCACTTTAGATGGATTTAATTAGCTTTGCATATAAAGTGTTTTAGGCCCAACAAATGATTCCCCATTGTTTCTGTTCATCTCTCCGTATTAACTTTAAAATTTCAAAGGTTTTGGTTCACCCGATCGAAAGAACGAGCCCAAAATTGCTTCCTAGGGCGTCTTCCGTATTAGGGTTCGCATGTACGTTTTATGGACCGTTGATCTTTTGATCAACGGCCCAGATCTAGCCATCCCACCGTTTGACTCAGCCGTGTATTCGATCCTTCGCTCGATTATTCGTCCGATGAGATCTGGGCCGTCTGTTCCAAACCGCGGGATGGTTTCCTCACCGTCTGGTCTCATTCCGTTGAGATCGAATGTGGGATCCGATCTTGTCCGTTGGATCGAATCAGCGGCAGATCCGACGGCTGCCGTTAGCCGCTGACGTGGTTAAGTGAAAATCGCGTGAAGCGGACCACGGCTGACGCGTGTCCCCGCCGTCACGCGATTTCGATCCCGCGAATCTGGGCGCGCCATCTATCCTGCCGCGCCGCCTTTTGATTAAAAAAAATCATTTTTAAATTCCTTTTTGTTAACAGAACTTTAAAAAATGATATTAAATTAAATATAAAATCAAAAAATGAGTATAATATATCAAACTGTTCAGAATTTTGTCTAGTTTATTTTAAAAATAAAATCAAACTATTTTGACTATTATTTTACTGGTAATTTAAGAAATACAGAAAAACTTATTTTATTTTTAATTAAATATAAATAGGATAATTTTATTTGAAATTTGGCTTGAATATTTTTAAGCATGTGACTGATTTCCAAAAAATTTTATGTATTTATTTGAGCTATGTTTTGATAGCTATCAAATGTGCAAAATAAATACACACACACATATATATATATATATATATATATATATATATATATATATATATATATATATATATATATATATATATATATATATATATATATGTATTTATATTATTTTAAAATCTACTTTAAAATTACTTATATTTAAATCTTTGATGGTTTGAGAGATCTCCTTTGCAATTTTAAACATGAGTTGAGTATATGAATGGAAATAATGGGGATGATTGGTGGATAATCATTTCTTGACTATTCACTAATCATAAGTTTAGTTAATTATGCTAATTAATCCTTACATGTCTAGGAAACACACACCACTTAGTCTAAGGCTCTCCTAGATTTAGGTGTTGAATGTGTTTATGTGATTCATGCATGCCTTATGTATTGAGTATGAGGGTTAGTTCAAACATTGATTCAAGCCCATTAAATTAGTGACATAATTAAGGACAATAATTAAGGACTCATGTATAGAAAACTTAGAAAAATTTCAATAATTAAGATTCGCTTCCCCATGAGTTGAAACTTTGAACATTTTAACTTAGTAACATCCTCAGCCCCTAGAGAAATTTTCACTGATTTTTGAGGTCATTAGGTCCCCTAATTAATTTTCTTAAGGTTCAACCCCTAATTAAGCCTTTAAACCTTAAAAAAATGTAATAAATCCAATTTAAATCCAAAAATACATATAAACCCTTTAACTGACCAGAATCAAGCCCTTAATCCATGAAAATTAGAAGCCCCTTAATTTGACAGCAATTCTGTAATTAATTTAATTTTAACTAAAAACCCACTTTGAATTAATATAATTAATTAATAATAATTAAAAAATCCCAAAAATTCCCAAACACTTGGGAATCCCTCCTTAGGTCATTTATTACCTTTGGAGGTGTTTTCAAGAAGTTGGGAATTTGTTTGAAGCAAAACCATAAAAGGGCCATTAATTAAACGATTTTCAAAATTCATTAAAATGCTCAAAACTTCAATAATTCATAACTAAATCAAGAAAAATCCAAATTGACCAAACTCACTTGCATTCAACTCATTATAATACCTAATATTTATTAAAAATATTAAAGTGCTGAAAACTATCAAAATCAAAAAGTCAACATTTTGGTCAACCTTAGGTCAAAACCGGGTAAAAACTTCTAAAAATCATAACTTTTGATAGAAAACTCCAATTGAATGTACCAACTGTCTAACAACTCATAATTAGGTCTAGTATTTATTAAAAATCTGAAACCTTTAAGATTAACTCTAATTTTAAAAATCAAATTTTGACCCCTTAGTTAACACATCCGGATAATCTCTTAAAATTCATTAACTCTCCCAAATTCCAGAACTTTCTTAATAGGATAATTAAATTCTCAACTAATCCATTAAAATCAGTAACCAACTCCCTTTAATATCAAGCCACTCTTTTAATTCCAACCAATTTAAATCAACTTAATCAACCCCGATTGATACTGGGTAACCCAGGCCTACGAGGCTATTAGCTTAGCCCCATGGAAGGTGAAATAAACTTCACGGCCTCGGTGTGAAACAAAGGCAGTAATCAATTAACTTTTAAAATATGTTTAATTAAAATTATTAATTCATTAATACTTAAATTTTAATTTAAATCCCCTTTTAAGCCTTTACAAACCCAGACTTTTAGACAACTTCAACTAATAACCCACTTTAGGATCTACCTCAGCCACACGACCTTTCTCACACACTTTAGATGATGTGCTAGGACAACCAACTCTAGATCTAGGTTAGGCCGGTGTTTACTTTACTGCTGTGTGCCGGATTTTTCGTAGTTTTCACTGCATGTTGTGAATGAAATTACTTTGCTGTGTCTGCTTAGTTTTTCTGTACTCTGTGGATGGATTGATGTGTTTGGCGACTAGATTACCCTTAGGTTAGGTACGATCTGGATGTTGACACAATTTTCTACAGGTGACCACGCTCATGCAGGGCAATATAAAAAGGGGGCAAATCAAAAAAATGCATAAATATTATAAACTCTTTGCACAGGTGCTTCAGCTGCTAAAGCCCCCAAATCATAAAAAGAGCGTGGCCAGTGTGTTTACTTTCTTTTCTGCTCATATACAACTGCTTAGGAATAACTGTTTTTTATATATTAATTGCTTAGGATAACCCTGCAGGTGAGTCTAGATTTTTATTTTGATATTAATATAATTTGTGTAAGTGTCAAGTGTTGTGAAAGTTGATTTTGAGTTGGGATACATAGATCCAAAGCTTGTATTCCAAAGAGGA